>BSBK01010831.1:75000-530000 GCA_027943335.1 Chamaecyparis obtusa
AAATTGATGTGGAAAGGAACTGGAGCTTGAAGAACACTCTCATTTATATCAGTCTTGATGATCATAAGGTTCATTTTAGTTCTTTTTTTTGCATGATCTTGGATCTTATCTTCATTTCTACTCTCCTTAGAACATATAAATTAAATACAAATGGTGCCTTGGAAACCACATATTCTATATAAAGGACACTCAATGGTAAAAAATGGTGATAAAATATCCATGAAGCAATGATTAAAGTGATTATAACCCATCCTAATGCTATCTTGATTACGGCTTATGACAGTCTGTCCCTCCCAAATTTGATTGTCCTCAAGTAACTATTAAATAATCATATCTAGACCTATTTATATTACTTTTCCCATCACTTGATATTAACATATATGTTTGGTCCCTTATTATGATCTGATAGTAAAGACTTGGTGAAGGATAAGACAAGTTTCAGTCATCTTCTAAAATAATTATAAATATTTCATACTAAGAATACTTGTGAAAACACTTCAAACATAAGGCATGCACATCTATGAAGTAATCATGCTAACACAACTCAAACATGGAGCAACATATAAATTCTCTGAAGATGTGAAGTATATCCATGAATACACATGAATTCACCCAAGACATGGAGCATACCTAAATATATGTAGTACATAAAGTGTGAAATCTTTTAAGTCATGAGAAATACTCATATAACACAAATTTAATTAAGTCAGGAAGCACATATGTAAAGAAGGATCTCTACAATGCCACATATGTCAATAGTAGGTTTAATGCATAAAACCATCACATGGTGCCATGTGGTAACCAAAAAATATGAATGATGGAAAATTCATGGGCTCTGGGTGAGTAAGACCAATGAGTAGATAGAGGGTCCATGATGCCAGGAGTCTAACTCCTTGGCTATTTATGAGAAGAGAAAGGGACAATAAGCAAGACACAACAACAATATTAATAGGGCACAAGTATAGCAATAAACATAGCATAGACGCCATGGAAAACTCATGAGCTAATTGGTAATCAGCACTAGGAGTGTTGAAAGCAATGAGAAAACACTACTTGTTCATTGTATAAGGATCTGTAGCAATCATAAACCTAACACTAGTACATTTATAGTGTAACATGATGTGGTGATTCATAAATTTAGGGTTTTGCAAGTTCATCTTTGCAAGTTCATCTCCGAATCAAATGTATATAAACAATGATAGAAAATGTGCCAGCAAATACCCAATACATGATGCCCTAGCACATTGGTCATGGGCCCTAAGTAGGTAACCAACAAGTACCAATATCATAGATGCATAAACAAATGCCAAACAAATGCAGAGTAAGGAAATCCTTACAGGAGGTCCAAATTTTACACCAAATCAAAGTGGAAACCCTCGTAGGTGGGCAATCCTCCTAAAACTCTCACAAAATAATAGTTCAAACAATCGCAGGCTCCAGCTCCTTCACCCGCTCCAAGTTAAAACCAAATAATGAAATGAGATACGAAATCTTTTTTCTTTTTAAAGTTATGCCTGTGTTGGTTGAAATTTCAACCTACATGGTATTGGTCAAAATTTTGACCAACAAGGACATGGATTAAAAAAAATAAGGAAGTTTTCCTTTTATAATCCGACCAACCTAAACCTTTTTAATTGATGGTCAAAAAATTTGGTAGAAAAATGAGGTCAAATGTAGTAGTGAATGGATCTCCTTGATGAATTGGATTTTGAATGCTTGAGGATGAATGAATGCTTGAATTCTTTCCTTATCCTTCTTGTTTGCTTGATGATTTCTTGATCACTTGATTTCACTTGCTTGAGAGATTATGAAAGAGGATGTAAAAAAAAATGTATTGAAATGAGAGAGAAAGGCTTCCTTTTATACAAGTCTAGGGCACAAAATTCTAGAGAGGCCAAAATAGGATAATTAAATTCCAACTAATCCTTAACCCCTAGAAATGGACCTAGATTAAATACAACTTAATAGTTTACCATTATGAAATCTGAAATAGATGACCCAAAAGTGGGAAATAAAACTTTCCAAAGCCCGACATCCAGAAACTTTTGGGATTTGAAATTTGGACCTAGGGTCAGGGTCAAGGTCAACTTTAACCTAGGTGAGGGTCAAGGTTGACCTTGACCCTGGGGTCAAGAATCTCAGATCCTCAGGATAACATGCTAAAAAAATGCTAGAAAAAGGTGGGGAGAGAAGCAGAATATGGGGAAAAAGCTAGATCTAATCAAAGACCCACTCAAGGTGCTTTACATGACCCCATACCACTTACTCAAAGGGCTAAACTGGTCCTAAATGGAAGTGCTTCCATTTTATGATGATACAGTTTCTATTAGCTCCTCTAATAGCATTCACTACCTCTTTAACTCTTCCACAATACTGAACAATGTTTTCACCTTCTTTCATTTTCATTTCATCAAACTTAGCTCTCAGACTTTCAGATTTGGCTCTCAACACATTTGTGTCCCACCATAGATAGCGGCTATTATGTCCCACATTTTCTTTGCATTAGTACAGTTCTTGATGTCTTCAAATTTAGGATAGCTTAGGGTTGATGCAATCTCCAACATTACCTGGTTGTGTTCTTGCTTTTATTTCATCTCCTTAGCTATCATAGGTGCAACAACTAGTACATAACTATTTTCCACATAATATTTCATTGAATCACCAATACCAGCTAGGTGAAATTTCATCAAACTCTACCATGCAAGGAAGTTCTTCTTGTTCAGCTTTGGTACCTCCTTTTTGTACATCTTTATCATTAGCTTCAAGTACCTTTAAAATTTCTCCTTACAAGCACCAACTACTCTGATACCAATTGTTAGGTTAAGGGGTTTAAAAAATGACTGTTAGGTTAACCTTGATTAAAGTATTTTTTCTAATATGATGGTTAGAAAGTAACGATAGGTTCTAATTTGAAATATACAAATCACTTTACAAATATAGATCTAATACACTCATATGCCAATTTACTGACTGACCTTCATTACCATGTCTATCTCTGACCCACTTCAAAATCTCTTCAAGAAATCACCTAAACTCTGTCCAACTCTTTACAAATCTTCTTAGTTTTTGTAACACCTCGCCAGGGAACCCAAGAGAAGTTATCCTAAAACATGCTACTAAGTTTGGTGAATGATTTTTTTTGTTGTAAAGTTAACATACAAGATAAACAACAGTTCAAAAGTAAATACCATTTACTCACATTGAATCAACATCCAACATAGATTACAAATCTTGAGGGTCCCATCACATAGAATTACTTAAGAACAAAACACAACTAGAACTAACATCAACAAAAGATTCCTAAACATAAATATTACAATTACATGATACAACGATAAATAAAATTCTCATGGACATCCATGACATATAAATAAACTGACATCCACTGCACATGTCGCAAGGTATGTAGTAATAAATCTATCTATAATAGTACAATGTCCAGATTAGGTATCACATGTGATACAGTAATACAAGATTACAAAAAATGAAGATAAGAAAGAACATCAATGAAGAAGCATCATAAGGAATCTAGAGGCAATTGACACATGTAGAATAACCAGACTATGCATAAGAAGGTGTCATCATGTACATCTAACCCTTGAGTTTTGTCCTGGTAATCTCTCTGGATCCCGGCACCCAAGTGACCATACATGGCATCAATGACCTCTCATATAGATGAAGTCATCAACCATGCCAACTCATCCATTTAAATGGGGCTAGTCATCTTCTCAACACCATCTTAGTCTGTACTAGCACTCAAGCATGGGTGATGACTCATATCTTATTAGGTTCATTTAAACACCCCTTAATTATATTAGGTTATCACTTGTTTACTGATACTTACAATAAGTGATCTTGGCAGCCACTTGTGGGTCCTGAGGCTTATTGCAAGCCACCTCCTACTACATATCTAGGTAAACTACCCTAGACTCATATATCTCTCCTAGATCTAATAGATATACATCTAGGTAATCCCAGATCTAGTTTCACACACAAGAAACATAAATGATTATAGAGATAACATAAACATAATACAAATTATTAGAAGCCCATAAGGTCAGGTCAAGGATGATAATCACAATATACACATACATCAAAACATGAATGAAAACATAATCAACTGACACACATACCCCGGCCTCTGCAACCCCCTAGGTCTTCTAGTACCCGATATCACATTATGTAAAAGAAGATACCTCAGGCACGAAGAATACAACAGTCATGCCATAAAGAACTAGAACTAATATGTAAGTATTTAATTTCCATATACATCAAAATTGAATCCAAAAGTAAGAACACAAAAATCCGCTAAGAAAAAAATAACATAAACATTATAACAATGTCATAAAGAAAGAATATTCCTTATATATGATCCATGAGTCAGATAAAGCAAAAATGCCCAATTTTAGTATCAGACCAAACACTTGTGAAAATTTGTGTAGTTAATAAGAATCTAAATCAACTTATTCAACTAAATTTGGTCCTATAACCAAATTAAATATGCATACAAATTGTATAAAATGTAAAACAACATGTTACAGCTTAATCAAATCCATCTAAATTGATATCATCAAATTATCTATTTTAATATACTATTAAAATAATTTTAATAGATATTAACATATAAATAATTAATCTCTATATAAGAAAAGTTAATTAATAAATATTTATCTAACAAAGAAATTAATTCATGATCAATGTATAATAAAAATGCCCCAACTCAATACTAAACTAATTAGATTTACAAATAATCTTTAAATAAACTAATTATCAAATAAAATAAAATTAAACTAATACCACAATTAAATTAAACTATATTAATAAACACCATAAAATAAACTTTAATAAATATTTAACATTTAAAAAAAAATAATAATAATAATAATAATAATAATAATAAAATAAATTTTAACTCACTTCATAAATTACAATTAACATAAATTAACATTATAAAATAAAATTTAGTTTAAATAAAAACTAAACAACAAAACAAAAAAACAATTTACAAAAAGTTTATGGGAGGTGGCGGCCCCCACCATACCCTCCCCACTTGCGCATGATGTGACCTGTGTAGTACCTGCGCATGGCAGGTACTGCATGCGTAGCTACCTGGAATTGTGTAGATACTTGTGTACCCCAATAAAGTGCTTTGCACTTTTTTTTATAATGATTTTTTTTATAAATTTCAAAATAACATTTTTAATAAATATTTTATTTTTGTTTTATTTTATTTTTATTTATTATTTAATAATTCCCTACAAATGGAAATTAATAAAAGGTTGATTTATATATTCTTTAAACAAACAAAACATAGAGAGATTTTTTATAAGAATTAACATATATGAATATATATATTTTTTACTATATTTTAATTTACAGTCAACCTGTACTTTTTACAGAGAACAATATTTGCCTAATACACATGGTAATTTGTCTTTTTCTTTCTTTTGTTTTTTTTTATTGGTTGCAAATATATTTTCCATTTGTTATGGTAATGTCCTTTCATTTATAAGCAAATTAATTTTACTATGGTAAAAACATTTTTTTAACTATCATTTTTTTAACAGAGGATGGATTTTTTTACAGAATGTAATTTTTCAAGCCAAATTGGATTTTTCTCGAATGCCCATTAATTTATTTCATCAACTCAATAGTGTACACTATTGCTAGTTTAATTTTACTTTTTCTAAGTGATCTAGGATGAATTTTCTCTCAAAATTTTGACAGCATAAACCTACTATGCCAAGTCTATATAAAATCATGAAATAGAAAATCTATGGGTTCTGTAAACCCCCAAATTGAAAGCATAAATAAAAAACAAATCTATATCTATAAATCAAATCAAGCATAGTAAAATAACGAAAATTCTACAAATAAAATCACATGAAAGTTTCTTCAAACCCTACCTCAATTCCAATGCTAGAAACTGTAATAGAAAGCCTATAGAATGATGAAACTCCCAGATCTGTCAAGAGAAGAACTCAATCCTACATATCTTAATCACTGTGAATACAAAGCCCAAATCCAGATGTAAGCAATCTTCACCCAGAAAACTCAAGCACACACACAAAACTTAAGAATCACAAAAATGTCTAAAATTCTCCAAAAGCTCTCCCCCCAATCTCCAACACCCTGATTGCCTCCAAATGAATGCTAATTCTCGCTATTAGGGATTCAACTCCACCATTCATGCAAACCCTAGATGACTCACAATACAACTCCTAATCAAACTCACCATCTTAAGTTGAAAGAATTTGCTAATTAATAATTAAAAATATATTGAATTGTGCACAACTCAACTTACACTCCTAAATACAAGTTTCCACCTTTTGAAACAAATAACATTCAAACTCAATAAAGCACATGTTATTATTAAAATCTATCATTAAATAATTTAATATTTCAAACACCATTAAATCATGCAATTTAATAATTTAACTTCTAATGGACAATATTAATCCTAATTTCACATAATTAATTAATTAAAACTAAATATCCTAATATTTGATTTTTAATTAATTAATAATCATACAAAAACATAAAAAATAAATTTAATATTATTTTCCAATCATAATATTAATTTCCATGACTATAGAAAATCACATAATCAAACAACAATAAATCAAGATCATCAAATAAACATACAAACTCAAAGAAGGGATCCACAAACTTTTTCGCCTAAAAAATTTGGGTAGGGTAGTCAACAGATACTTATCCAACAATTAGGATAAATAGACTTAGGATAGGTATTTGGGTCTGTATGTTATCTCCCCTCCTTACAATTGAGATGAATGTTTGTGGGCACGCTCACTCCATCCTTTGTCAAGGAATAGGTATTCGCACGACCATCGTGTACAGCACATCAGTCAAACTACCATGGTCTACCTAATAACATATGACATGCATCCATAAAGATGATATCACATAGTACCTCATCTTGGTACCCACCGCTCTTGAACTTTACCAGGCACTGTTCACTGACCATGACCTTGTGGTCATCCTGCACCCAGGCAATTCGATATGGATGTGGGTGTTTCTGTCTCTTGAGCTTCAACTTTGTCACCATCTCTTTTGACACCAAATTTTTAGTGCTTCCACTATCAATAATCACATCACAGCATTTACCCTCACACTTGCATCGAGTGCGAAACAGGCTCCTCCTTTGTTCAGGTTTGTTCTCACTACTCAGCAAGACTCTTCTGTTAATTAGCGTTTCTCCTCTTTCCGCATCTTCAAAATTTGATGATCTAGCATCTTCATCTACATGTACAACTCTGGCCTGGCATTCATTTCTCCTGCCTATTCTGCCTTGGCACTGAGGAGATTCAAATGCCCTATGACCTTGTTCTCCACAGTGAAAACATGTTCCACGAAAGCCTCCTCTTCCAGATCCTTGTCCTCTTTCTCTTCCTCTCTGATCTCTATTACTCTGATCCTGAAAATGATTGAAATTATTTTCTCTCTGATTCTGACTGCTACTGGCCTCATCACTCTTTTTCGGATCTTCATTTCGGCCACCATATGACCGTCCACCAGATCTTCCACCACAACCTCTCCCATTTTGTCTGCTCTCAAACTTCTTGTTCAGCTTTTCCTCTACTTTTAGGGAAAACTGGTATGCCTCCTCAATACTGTTCATTCGAACCGGATTCAACTCCTCCTAAATACTTGGCCTTAACCCATTAAGGTATTGGGTAACTTTCTCCTTACCAGCTTCTACATGGCCTGTTCTGATGAGGAGTCAATAGAACTCCTCTGTATACTCCTGAACAGATCTTCCCGCTTGCTTCAAACTTTTCATTTTCTTTAGTAGGTCCAGCTCACAATCAACAGGAATGAACTGTCACTTCAATTTATCCACCATCTGATCCCATCTCATGATTTTATCTTTCCCTCTTCTATTTTACTCCAACTGAATTTCTTGCAACCAGATCTTCGCATGACCTTTCAATCTGGCCTTCACAAATTTGACCCTATTAGGATCCTCAACATCTTCATACTCAAAATATTCCTCACATTCATTGATCTAGTCAATCAATTCCTCTGGGTTAAGATTTCCTAAAAATGTAGGAGCCTCAATCTTAGGTCTTTTCCCAATCTTAGAAATTGCTTGAAAAAGTCTTTCTTCCTCTTGGTTTACAATTTTAGCTTCTCCTTCTTGATATTCTTCTTCAGCTTCATCCTCACTTTCGTCTTTGACATTAAGATTCATTCCTCTTTGAATCTCTTCTTGCAATGCTCACACTTGTCTCTACAGCTCTCTAACCTCAGGTGTCACAGCACCAGCTCTTCTGTCACGTTCTCTTCGTGGAGGTATTTTTTCGATGCCCGCTAAAACCCTAACTAGGGTCCTGGTGTAAACTGCCTCACAGTCGGCGATCTATTTACACACTCAAGAACTCCTACTCTGATACCACTTGATCAAGGGTGCTCCCCTTAGTACCACAAACACATAACAAAAATAGAGAAACAACAATAATAATATGTAAGAACAAAAAATTGGCTTCTTATTATCTCCACAAATGTGGAATTACAAAATTTCAGAATTACAATATGCAAAGTCAAATGGGCATTCCCTTACAATATTCTATAGGAAAAATCCTCGAATCAATACCCAGATCTACTACCCAGAATTGCCCTAGACAACACTATGGGCCTTCTTTATATAGGCAATTTCCACCACCCGAGAATGTTCCAGAAATTTAGCCCTAAGGGCCGACCAAACTTAGAATTATTTTATTTTACAATTTATTACATCAAAGTCAGCTCAAAATGAGTTTTGAAACCTGAACAAAAATTTTGAAGGAAAATTATTTTCTGCCATTTCAGGTGGCCCGACTTTCGGAGACCATAAGTCATCACCAGTTGACCCAATTGACTATTATAACCCCATTTCAAAAATGTCACGAAGCGCTATACACGCCTTACCGGTGCAAGAGCCTGTCACCCAAATTTTTGACCTCATCTAGGGCCTCTAAAGACTTCAAAACTGAGTTCAAAGTTTCTGTACCCTGCTGCCAATACCAAAAATCTTCAATATCTTCAAAACTAGACCTGATCTAGCCACGAAATTTTGCTGGCAGGCTGATATGACTGAGATGAACCTCCACATGTAAAATTAGAACATTCCAAGATCGTAAGACCAACTTACTAAAAATAGCAAGTTTCCATAAATAGCAACGCTACACAAGATAGCCCTTATTGAATACAAAAATAGAAATATTTTTGGGTGATGCAAGATTGCTCTTACACCCAGGATACTCCTGCATCAGACACCCAGGGTAATTTGAAAAGTGACCCTGTCACGACTCAGGTGTGTAGAGGAAAACCAAGATGGTTAACCTCCTCCTTTGTTAGTCATGATGAATCTTCAATAGGTCATCCTTTCCATTTGACCAAATACTCCTCATATGTCATATTCCTTGTGCTTCAACCAACATGACTGTCTAGTATGTCTTCAATCTCCTTGATATCTGAACTACTTGTTGGAATACTCCATTGTGCTGCTGTAACCTCATCTTCAACACCTCCTCCGTGATACTCTGTCAAATCTGAAATGTTAAACACTGGTGAAATATTCAGCTCACCAAGCAAGTCTACCTCATATGCATTTCCTGAATCATGCTTCTTCAGTATCTTACATGGCCCAAACTCTATTTTTAACTTTTTATATGTACCAACCAGAAATCGCTCCTTCCGCAAATGAACCATGACTTTATCACCAACCTAAAATTCTTTATGCCTCCTTTTCTCATCTACCTTAGCCTTATACTGCGCATTCATATTGTTAATATGCTTCTTCACCTCCTCATGGATGTTCTTCAAGTGCTCTGCAAAATCTTCAACTTCAGCACTACTTATTTCTCCTTTGTCTATCTTTCTCAATTCAGATGCATTTCTTGGACTACTTCCATATACAATCTAGAATGGTGAGTTAACAGTGCTCCTGTTGACAGAATTATTGTATGCAAATTCTGCCTCTGGTAAAATCAAATCCCATCATGTTGGCTTATCTCCAACCAAACATCTCGGCAAATTTCCTAAACTTCTATTCACCACCTTTTTCTGTCCATCAGTGTGTGGATGATGTGAGCAACTGAACCTCAAATCTGTCTTCAACTTCTTCCACAATGTATGCTAGAAATATGGAACAAACTTAGTGTCTCTATCTGAAACTATGGTCTTTGGCAAACCATGTAGTCTCACTACTTCTCTGAAAAATAATTCTACTACATGAATAGCATCATTAGTCTTTTTGCAAGAAATGAAATGTGCCATCTTTGAAAATCTATCAACTACTACAAAAATCGAATCATGTCCCCGCTATATCCTCGGTAAACCTAGAACAAAGTCCATACTGATATCCTCCCAAGGCTTCTCTGGTACAGGTAATGGCTGATACAACCCTATATTTTGCTTCACTCCTTACGCCATCTGACATACTTTGCAACTTTATACAAACTTCTTCACATCTTGCTGCAATTGTGGCCAATAATAATTCTCACCAACCAAAGCAAGGGTTTTATCACGACCAAAATGTCCAGCCAATCCTCCATTATGCTTCTCCTTGATGAGATTCTCCTTGATAGAACTTCGTGAAATGTACAAATGACTCCCTCTGAATAGGATTTCATCTTGGATGATGAAATCCAACCATTTCATCCTGTCTAGAGTAACAGGTTCTGTACAAGTTTTCCAAGCTTCACCAAAATCAAGATCCTCTAGATATAAATTCTTGAGTTCCTTGAACCCAACCACTTCAATCTGCATTTCTCTCAGCAATAGTTGTCTTCTGCTAAGAGCATCTGCAACCCTATTAGACTTTCCACTTCTATGTTTTAAAACAAATGTATAACTCTGCAAAAACTCAACCCATTTCAAATGCCTCTAATTCAACTTTCCTTGACTATTCAAATATTGCAAAGCTTGATGATCAGTATACAAAACAAACTCGTTAGGAAGTAGATAATGTCTCCACTTCTTTAATGCCTGAACTATAGCATAAAATTCCTGATCATAAATAGAATACTTCCTCTTGGGATCATTTAACTTCTCACTGAAATAAGCAACAGGTTTACCTTCTTGGCTCATAACAGCTCCTATTACAGTACCACTAGCATCACAATCTATTTGAAACACCTTATTAAAATCTGGAAGTGCTAAAACAGGTTGTTCTGTATCTTTTTGTTTCAACAATTGAAAACTCTTTTCTGCCCCATTAGTCCACTTAAACTCTTTTCTATCCCCTCTCATTGTTTCAGTCAAGGGTCCACAAATACTACTAAAATTTTTTATAAACTTTCTATAAAAACTAGCTAGACCATGAAAAGATCTTACCTCAGTAGCACTTTTTGGAGTAGGCCATTCAAGGATAGCTTGTACCTTCTCTGGGTCCATTTTTAGACCTTCTGCTGAAACTACAAATCTCAAATACACTAACTCTTTCTTCACAAAACTGCACTTCTTCAAATTAATCAACAATTTCTCATCTCTCAACTTCTCAAATGCCATACAAATATGCATCATATGTTCCTCTAATGTCTTGCTAAAGTTCAAACTATCATCTAGGTAAACAATGACAAACTTACCCAAAAATTATTTCAGAACCTCGTTCATGAGCCGCATAAAAGTGCTCAGGCATTGGTTAGCCCAAAAGGCATGACTAACCATTCATATAGTCCTTCCTTTGTCTTGAAGGCAGTCTTCCATTCATCTCCTTCTCTGATTTGAATCTGGTGATATCCACTCTTTAGATCTATCTTTGAAAAATATACAGCCCCACTCAAACAATCCATAATATCATCTATTCGTGGCAATGAAAACCTATACTTGATTGTGATCTTATTTATTGCTCTGGAATCTGTACACATCCTCCATTCTCCATTCTTTTTTAGTGCTAATATTGCTGGTATAGCACATGGACTCAGGCTCTCCTGAATCAATCCCTTCTGTAACAACTCATGTACTTGTCTATTCAACTCTTCACTTTCTGCTGGTGTCATTCTGTGTGCTGCCTTGTTTGGCAAACTGGCTCCTGAAATTAAATCCATCTGATGAATGATCTTCCTTACCAGTGGTAAACCATCAGGTACATTATCAGATACAATATCCTGAAACTCATTCAACAAATCTGCAACCTCTACAAGTACATCCTCTACTTCTTCTTTACCAACTTTTGGAATTAAAGCAAAATACACATGCTCATGCCTCATACCATTTAGGAATTTTCTTCCATCAACAAATGTTATTCTTGCATTACCACATACCTTTTCTTCAGTCTCCTTCAATGACTTTAGCTTATGTCGCACTCCATCCTTTGTCAAGGAATAGGTATTCGCATGACCATCGTGTATAGCACATCTGTCAAACTACCATGGTCTACCCAATAACATATACCATGCATCCATAGAGATGATATCACATAGTACCTCATCTTGGTACCCGCCGATCTTGAACTTTACCATGCACTATTCACTGACCATGACCCTGTGGTCATCCTGCACCCATGCAATCCAATATGGATGTGGGTGTTTCTATCTCTTGAGCTTCAACTTTGTCACCATCTCTTTTGACACCAAATTGTCAGTGCTTCCACTATCGATAATCACATCACAACATTTACCCTCACACTTGCATCAAGTGTGAAACAGGCTCCTCCTTTGTTTAGGTTCATTCTCACCACTCAGCAAGACTCTTCTATTAATTAGCATTTCTCCTCTTTCAGCATCTTTAGAATTTGATGATCTAGCATGTTCATCTACATGTGCAACTTTGGCCTAGCCTTCATTTCTCCTGTCTATTCTGCCTTGGCACTAAGGACATTCAAATGCCCTATGACCTTGTTCTCCACAGTGAAAACATGTTCCACAGAAGCCTCCTCTTCCAGATCCTTGTCCTCTTCCTCTTTCTCTCTGATTTCTATTACTCTGATCTTGGAAATGATTTGAATTATTTCCTCTTTGATTCTGACTGCTACTGGCCTTATCCTTCTTTTTCAGATCTTCATTTCAGCCACTATATGACCGTCTGCCAGATTTTCCACCACAACCTCTTCCATTTTGTCTGCTCTCAAACTTGTTGTTCAGCTTTTCCTCTACTTTTAGGATAAATTGGTATGCCTCCTCAATATTTTTCATTCGAACCAGATTCAACTCCTCCTGAATGCTTGGCCTTAACGCATTAAGGTATCAGGCAACTTTCTCCATACCAGCTTCTACATGGCCTTTTCTGATGAGGAGTCGATAGAACTCCTCTATATACTCCTGAATAGATCTTCCTGCTTGCTTCAAACTTTGCATTTTCTTTTGTAGGTCAAGCTCATAATCAATAGGAATGAACTATCACTTCAATTTATCCACCATCTGATCCCATCTCATGATTTTATCTTTCCCTCTTCTATTTCACTCCAACTGAATTTCTTGCCACCAGATCTTCGCATGACCTTTCAATCTGGCCTTCACAAATTTGACCCTATCAGGATCCTCAACATCTTCATACTCAAAATATTCCTCACATTCATTGATCCAGTCGATCAATTCCTCTAGGTTAAGATTTCCAAAAAATATAGGAACCTCAATCTTAGGTCTTTTCCCAATCTTGGAAATCACCCAAAAAAGTTTTTCTTCATCCTGGTTCACAATTTCAACTTCTCCTTCTTGATATTCTTCTTCGGCTTCATCCTCGCTTTCATCTCTGACATTAAAATTTATTACTCTACAAATCTCTTCTTCCAATGCTCACACTTGTCTCTGCAGCTCTCTAACCTCAGGTGTCACAACACCAGCTCTTCCACCACGTTCTCTTCGTGGAGGTAGTTTTGCGATGCGTGCTGAAACCTTAACCACGGTCTTGGTGAAAAATGCCTCATAGTCAGTGATCTATTTACACACTCAAGAACTCCTTCTCTGATACCACTTGATGAAGGGTGCTCCCCTTAGTACCACAAACACATAACAGAAATAGAGAAACAACAACAATAATATGCAAGAATAGAAAATTGGCTTCTTATTATCTCTACAAATGTGGAATTACAAACTTTCAGAATTATAATATGCAAAGCCACATGGGCATTCCCTTACAATATTCTGTAGGAAAAATCCTCGAATCAATACCCAGATCTACTACCCAGAACTGCCCTAGACAACACTATGGGCCTTCTTTATATAGGAAATTTCCACCGCCCGAGAACGTTCCAGAAATTTAGCCCTAAGGGCTGACCAAACTTAGAATTATTTTGTTTTACAATTTATTACATCAAAGTCGGCTGAAAATGAGTTTTGAAACCCGAACAAAAATTTTGAAAGAAAATTATTTTCTGCCATTTCATGTGGCCCAACTTCCAGAGACCATAAGTCATCACCAGTTGACCCGATTGACAATTATAACCCCATTTCAGAAATGCCATGAAGCGCTCTACAGGCTTCACTAGCACAAGCACCCCTCACCCAAATTTTTGACCTCATTCGAGGCCTCTAAAGACTTCAGAACTGAGTTCAAAGTTTTTGTACCCTACTGCCAATACCAAAAATCCTCAATATCTTCAAAACTAGACCTGATCTAGCCATGAAACTTTGCTGGCAGGCTGATATGACTGAGATGAACCTCCACATGTAAAATTAGAACATTCTGAGATCGTAAGACTAACTTACTAAAAATAGCAAGTTTCCATAAATAGTAACTCTACACAAGATATCCCTTATTGAATACAAAAATAGAAATATTTTTGGGTGATGCAAGATTGCTCTTACACCCAGGATGCTCCTGCGTTAGACACCTGAGGTAATTTGAGAAGTGACCCTACCATGACTCAGGTGTGTAGAGGAAAACCAAGATGGTTAACCCCCTCCTTGGTTAGCCATGATGAATCTTCAACAGGTCATCCTTTTCATTTGACCAAATACTTTTCATGTCCTATTCCTTGTGCTTTGACCAACACGACTGTCCAGTATGTCTTCAATCTCCTTGATATCTGAACTACTTGCTGGAATACTCCACTGTGCTACTATAACCTCATCTTTAACACCTCCTTCCTGATACTCTGTCAAATCTAAAATGTTAAACACTGGTGAAATATTCAGCTCACTAGGCAAGTCTACCTCATATGCATTTCCTGAATCATGCTTCTTCAGTATCTTACATGGCCCAAACTTCTTCATTTTCAACTTGTTATATGGACCAACCAGAAATCGCTCATTCCATAAATGAACTATGACTTCATCTCCAACCTGAAATTCCTTATGCCTCCTTTTCTCATCTACCTTAGCCTTATACTATGCATTCATCTTGGTAATATGCTTCCTCACTTTCTCATGGATGTTCTTCAAGTGCTCTGCAAAATATTCAACTTTGGCAATACTTATTTCTCCTTTGTCTATCTTTCTCAATTCAGATGCATTTCTTGGACTACTTCCATATACAATCTAGAATGGTGATTTATCAGTGCTCCTGTTGATAGATTTATTGTATGTAAATTCTGTCTGTGGTAAAATCAAATCCCATCCTTTTGGCTTATCTCCAACCAAACATCTAGGCAGATTTTTTAAACTTCTATTCACCACCTCTGTCTGTCCATCAGTCTGTGGATGATGTGAGGAACTGAACTTCAAATCTATCTTCAACTTCTTCCACAATGTACGCTAGAAATATCCAACAAACTTAGTGTCTCTATCTAAAACTATGGTCTTTGGCAAACCATGTAGTCTCACTACTTCTCTGAAAAAAATTTCTACTACATGAACAACATCATTATTCTTTTTGCGGGGAATGAAATGTGTCATCTTCAAAAATCTATCAACTACAACAAAAATCAAATCATGTCCCCACTGTGTCCTCAGTAAACCAAGAACAAAGTCCATACTGATATCCTCCCAAGGCTTCTCTGGTACAGGTAATGGCTGATACAATCCTATATTTTGCTTCACTCCTTTCACCATCTGACATACCCTACAACTCTGTACAAACTTCTTCACATCTTGCTGCAATTGTGGCTAGTAATAATTCTCACTAACCAAAGCAAAGATTTTATCACGACCAAAATGTCTAGCCAATCCTGCACTATGCTTCTCCTTGATGAGATTCTCCCTCATAGAACTTTGTGGAATGCACAACTGACTCCCTCTGAATAGCATTTCATCTTGGATGATGAAATCCAGCCATTTCATCCTGTCTAGAGTAACAGGTTCTGTACAAGCTTTCAAAGCTTCACCAAAATCAGGATCCTCTGGATACAAATTCTTGAGTTCCTTGAACCCAACCACTTCAATCTGCATTTCTGTCAGCAATAGTTTCCTTCTGCTAAGAGCATTTGCAACCCTGTTAGACTTCCACTTCTTTGTTTCAAAACAAATGTATAACTCTGTAAAAACTCAACCCATTTCAAATGCCTCTGATTCAACTTTCCTTGACTATTCAAATATTGCAAAGCTTGATGATCAGTATACAAAACAAACTCCTTAGGAAAAAGACAATGTCTCCACTTTTTTAATGCTTGAACTATAGCATAAAATTCCTGATCATAAACAAAATACTTCCTCTTGGCATCATTTAACTTCTCACTGAAATAAGCAATAGGTTTACCTTCTTGGCTCATAACAGCTCCTATTGCAGTACCACTAGCATCACAATCTACTTGAAACACCTTATTAAAATTTCAAAATGCTAAAACAGGTTGTTCTGTAACTTTTTATTTCAACAATTGAAAATTTTTTTCTGCCCCATTAGTCCACTTAAACTCTTTTCTATCCGCTCTCATTGTTTCAGTCAAGGTTCCACAAATACTGCTAAATTTTTTGATAAAATTTATGTAAAAACTAGTTAGACCATGAAAAGATCTTACCTCAGTAGCACTCCTTGGAGTAGGCCATTCAAGGATAGCCTGTACCTTCTCTGGGTCTATTTTTAGACCTTCTACTGAAACTACAAATCTCAAATACACTAACTCTTTCTTCACAAAACTGCACTTCTTCAAATTAATCAACAATTTCTCATCTCTCAACTTCTCAAACACCATATGAATATGCATCATATGTTCCTCTAATGTTTTGTTAAACATCAAAATATCATCTAGGTAAACAATGACAAACTTACCTAGAAATTATTTCAGAACCTCGTTTATGAGCCGCATGAAAGTCGTCGGTGCATTGGTTAGCCCAAAAGGCATGACTAACCACTCATACAGTCCATCCTTTGTCTTGAAGGCAGTCTTCCATTCATCTCCTTCTCTGATCCGAATCTGGTGATATCCACTCTTCAGATCTATCTTTGAAAAATACACAGCCCCACTCAAACAATCCATAATATCATCCATTCATGGCAATGGAAACCTATACTTGATTGTGATCTTGTTTATTACTCTAGAATCTATACACATCCTCCATTTTCTATTCTTCTTTGGTGCTAATAATATTGGTACAGCACATGGACTCAGGCTCTCACAAAATAATCCCTTTTGTAACAATTCATGTACTTGTCTGTTCAACTCTTCACTTTCTGCTGGTGTCATTTTGTGTGCTGCCTTGTTTGGCAAACTGGCTCCTGGAATCAAATCCATCTGATGACTGATCTTCCTTACTAGTGGTAAACCATCAGGTACATTATCAGATACAATATCTTGAAACTCATTCATCAAATCTGCAACCTCTACAGGTACATCCTCTACTTTTTCTTTACCAACTTTTGGAATTAAAGCAAAATGCACATGCTCAGGCCTCATACCATCTAGGAATTTTCTTCCATCAGCAAATGTTATTCTTGCATTACCACATACCTTTTCTTCAGTCTCCTTCAATGGCTTTAGTTTATGTCGCACTCCATCCTTTGTCAAGGAATAGGTATTCGCACGACCATCGTGTACAACACATCTGTCAAACTGCCACAGTCTACCCAATAACATATATCATGCATCCATAGAGATGATATCACATAGTACCTCATCTTGGTACCCACTGATATTGAACTTTACCAGGCACTATTCGCTGACCATGACCTTGTGGTCATCCTGCACCTAGGCAATCCGATATGGATGTGGGTGTTTCTATCTCTTGAGCTTCAACTTTGTCACCATCTCTTCTGACACCAAATTGTCAGTGCTTCCACTATCGATAATCACATCATAGCATTTACCCTCACACTTGCATCGAGTGTGAAACAGGCTCCTCCTTTGTTCAGGTTCGTTCTCACCACTCAGCAAGACTCTTTTGTTAATTAGTGTTTCTCCTCTTTCTCCATCTTCAGAATTTGATGATCTAGCATCTTCATCTACATGTGCAACTCTGGCCTGGCCTTCATTTCTACTATCCGTTCTACCTTGGCGCTGATGACATTCAAATGCCCTATGACCTTCTTCTCCATAGTGAAAACATGTTCCATAGAAGCCTCCTCTTCCAGATCCTTGTCCTCTTCCTCTTCCTCTCTGATCTCTATTACTCTGATCCTGGAAACGATTGGAATTATTTCCTCTCTGATTCTGACTGCTACTAGCCTAATCCTTCTTTTTTGGATCTTTATTTCGGCCACCATATGACCATCCACCAGATCTTCCACCGTGACCTTTTCCATTTTTTTTACTCTCAAACTTCTTGTTCAGCTTTTCCTCTACTTTTAGGGCAAACTGGTATGCCTCCTTAATACTATTCATTCAAACTAGATTCAACTCCTCCTGAATGCTTGGCCTTAACCCATTAAGGTATCAGGAAACTTTCTCCTTACCATCTTCTGCATGGCCTGTTCTGATGAGGAGTCGATAAAAATCCTCTATATACTCTTGAACGGATCTTCCTGCTTGCTTCAAACTTTGCATTTTCTTTAGTAGGTCAAGCTCATAATCAACAGGAATGAATTGTCACTTCAATTTATCCACCATCCAATCCCATCTCGTGATTTTATCTTTCCCTCTTCTATTTCGCTCCAACTGAATTTCTTGCCCCCAAATCTTCGCATGACCTTTCAATCTGGCCTTCGCAAATTTGACCCTATTAGGATCCTCAACATCTTCATACTCAAAATATTCCTCACATTCATTGATCTAGTTGATCAATTCCTCTGGGTTAAGATTTTCAGAAAATGTAGGAACCTCAATCTTAGGTCTTTTCCCAATCTTAGATATCATCCGAAAAATTCTTTCTTCCTCCTGGTTCACAATTTTAGCTTGTCCTTCTTGATATTATTCTTTGGCTTCATCCTCGCTTTTGTCTCTGACATTAAGATTCATTCCTCTACGAATCTCTTCTTGCAATGCTCGCACTTATCTCTACAGCTCTCTAACCTCAAGTGTCACAGCACCAGCTCTTCTGCCACGTTCTCTTCATGGAGACATTTTCGTGATGCGTGCTGAAACCCTAACCATGGTCCTGGTGTAAAATGCCTCATAGTTGACAATCTGTTTACACACTCAAGAACTCCTACTCCGATACCACTTGATGAAGGGTGCTCCTCTTAGTACCACAAACACATAACAAAAATAGAGAAACAACAATAATAATATGCAAGAATAAAAAATTAGCTTCTTATTATCTCCACAAATGTGGAATTACAAACTTTTAGAATTACAATATGCAAAGCCATATGGGCATTCCCTTACAATATTCTATCGAAAAAATCTTCGAATCAATACCTAGATCTACTACCCAGAACTTCTCTAGACAACACTATGGGCCTTCTTTATATAGGCAATTTCCACCGCCCGAGAAGGTTCTAGAAATTTAGCCCTAAGGGCTGACCAAAATTAGAATTATTTTATTTTATAATTTATTACATCAAAGTCAGCTCAAAATGAGTTTTGAAACCCGAAGAGAAATTTTGAAGGAAAATTATTTTTCATCATTTCAGGTGGCCTGACTTCCGAAGACCATAAGTCATCACCAGTTGACCTGATTGACTATTATAACCCCATTTCAGAAATGCCACGAAGTGCTCTACAAGCTTGACCAGTGAAAGCACTCATCACCCAAATTTTTAACCTCATCCAGGGCCTGTAAAGACTTCAAAACTGAGTTCAAATTTTCTGTACCCTACTGCCAATACTGAAAATCTTCAATATCTTCAAAACTAGACCTGATCTAGCCATGAAACTTTGCTGGCAGACTGATATGACTGAGATGAACCTCCACATGTAAAATTAGAACATTCCAAGATCGTAAGACCAACTAAAGGGAAGCATGGCTAAACTCCTCTCTAAAGCTATCAACCAAGTCTCTGCCTTTAATCCAGTGCCTTTCCCATCAAAGGGAATGGGTCACCCTCTCATAAGGTCCCTCATATGGTTCGCTGCCACTACTATAGGGTCCACAATGAAATTCCTCCTTAGAGGGCTCATGGATCTCTCCCCCTCTCTCTCATCCCTCTAGGAATGATGGAAAGAATCATGTCCTACCCTATTCTACTCAGGACCAAGATGATTAAGAATCACCTATAAGAGTTGTCTCATATCAGGACCATCTTGATGATCCTCTCTGCTCACCCCTAGACTGTTGGTGGTGACTCTCTTGACTCACACTTGTAGAAGGTCTAGGCTATCTACCCCTTCGATGGTGACTAGCACAACCTCTACCGCAACCTCTAGTGGATCTAGTCATAGCCATAATTCCTACAACATACAGAGATCCAATGAAAAATCTCAACATAACTCGAAACAAAATAAAAGATAACATAATCATAAATTAATGGTCTGAAAACAAAATGTTATATGTCTATGTTTAGTTTCAAGTTTAGACTACACAAAACCTAATCAACGTACATACCTAGAGTTCACAGTGTAGAAACTCTACTCTGATACCAGATGTAACGCCCTGCTAGGGAACCCAAGAGAAGTTAACCTAAAACATGCTACTAAGTTTGGTGAATAATTTTTTTTTCTAAAGTTAACATACAAGATAAACAACAGTGCGGAAGCAAATACCATTTACTCACATTGAATCAACATCCAACATAGATTACAAATCTCGAGCATCCCATGACGTAGAATTACTTAAGAACAAAACACAACTAGAACTAACATCAAAAAAAGATTCCTTAACATAAATATTACAATTACATGATACAATGATAAATACAATTTTCATGGGCATCCATGACATATAAATAAACTGACATCTACTCCACATGTCATAGGGTATATAGTAATAAATGTATCTATAATAGTACAATGTCCAAATTAGGTATCACATGTGATACACTAATACAGGATTGCAAAAACTGAAGATAAGAAAGAACATCAATGAAGAATCATAATAAGGAATCCATCTGCAAAAATACCATCAAGCACTGGCACCAAGACGTTGAATCTTGAATGGTAAAGAATCACTACCACCTGTCCATGTAGAACCACAAAGGCCTACCCCATCATGCTGAGGAGATAACCACAAACCCCAATTGGATAGCCAACACAAAAGAAGGATAAAACCCTAAGCAGAAGGATCCTAAAAGCACTCTAAGTCAAGGTAAACATAATAAAGTAATAGGTACAACTCACTAATCTAGATGCAACTAACACATGTAGAATAACCAGACTATGCATAGGAAGGTGTCCTCGTGTACGTCTAACCCTTGAGTTTTGTCCTGGTAATATCTCTGGATCCTGGCACCCAAGTGACCATGCAAGACATCAATGAACTCTTGTACAAATGAAGTCATCAACTATGCCAACTCATACCTTTAAAGGGGGCTAGTCATCTTCTCAACACCATCTTAGTCTATACTAGCACTCAAGCATGGGTGAGGACTCATATTTTATTAGGTTCATTTAAATACCCCTTAATTATATTAGGTTATCACTTGATTACTGATACTTACAATAAGTGATCCTAGCAGCCACTTGTGCGCCCTGACTCTTATTGCAAGCCACCTCCTACTACATATCCAGGTAAACTACCCTAGGCTCATAGATCTCTCCTAGATCTAACAGATATACAACTAGGTAATCCTAGATCTAGCTTCACACACAAGAAACATAAATGATTACAGAGATACCATAAACATAATACAAAACATTATGAGCCCATAAGGTCAGGTTAGGGATGATAATCAAAATATACACATACATTAGAACATGACTAAAAACATAATCAACTGACACACCTACCCTGACCTCTGTAACCTTGTACGTCTTCTAGTACCCAATATCACATTATGTAAAAGAAGATACCTCAGGCACGAAGAATACAACACTCACGCCATAAACAACTGGAACTAATCTATAAGTATTTAATTTCCATGTACATCAAAATTGAATCCAAAAGTAAGAACACATAAATCCACTAAGAAAAACATAACATAAACATTATAACAATGTCATAAATAAAGAATATTCCTTATATATGATCCATGAGTCCGATAAAGCAAAAATGCCCAATTTTGGTATGAATCCAAACACTTGTGAAAATTCGTGTGGTTAATAAGAATCTAAATCAACCTATTCAACTAAATTTGGTCCTATAACCAAATTAAATATGCATACAAATTGTATAAAATGTGAAACAACATGTTACAGTTTAAAAAAATCCATCTAAATTGATATCATCAAATTATCTATTTTAATATCCAATTAAAATAATTTTAATAGATATTAACATATAAATAATCAATCGCTATATAAGAAAAGTTAATTAATAAATATTTATTCTAACAAAGAAATTAATTCATAATCAATGTACAATAAAAATGCCTCAACTAAATACTAAACTAATTCGATTTACAAATAATCTTTAAATAAACTAATTATCAAATTAAATAAAATTAAACTAATACCACAATTAAATTAAACTATATTAATAAACACCATAAAATAAACTTTAATTAATATTTAACAAATTTTCAAAATAATAATAATAATAAAATAAATTTTAACTCACTTCATAAATTACAAGTAACATAAATTAACATTATAAAATAAAATTTAGTTTAAATAAAAACTAAACAACAAAACAAAAAAACAATTTACAAAAAGTTTATGGGAGGTGGCTACCCCCACCATACCCCCCACTTGCGCATGATGTGACCTGCGCATGGCAGGTACTGCATGCGCAGGTACTTGCGTACCCCAATAAAGTGTTGTGCACTTTTTTTTATAATTATTTTTTTATAAATTTCAAAATAACATTTTTAATAAATATATTTTTTTTGTTTTATTTTATTTTTATTTATTATTTAATAATTTCCTACAAATGGAAATTAATAAAAGGTTGATTTATATATTCTTTAAACAAACAAAACATACACAGATTTTTTATTAGAATTAACATATATGAATATTTTTTTTTTTACTGTATTTTAATTTACAGTCAACTTGTACTTTTTACAGAGAACAATATTTGCCTAATACACATGGTAATTTGTCTTTTTCTTTCTTTTGTTTTTTTTTATTGTTTGCAAATATATTTTCCATTTGCTATGGTAATTTCCTTTCATTTATAAGCAAATTAATTTTACTGTGGTAAAAATATTTGTTTAACAGAGGATGAATTTTTTTCCAGAATGTAATTTTTCAAGCCAAATTGGATTTTTCTCAAATGCCCATTAATTTATTTCATCAACTCAATAGTATACACTATAGCTAGTTTAATTTTTTCATTTTCTAAGTGATCTAGGATGAATTTTCTCTATATAAAATCATGAAATAGAAAATCTATGGGTTCTCTAAACCCCCAAATTGAAAGCACAAATAAAAAATAGATTTATATCTATAAATCAAATCAAGCATATTAAAATATTAAAAATTCTACAAATGAAATCACATGAAAGTTTCTTCAAACCCTTCCTCAATTCCACTACTAGAAACTATAATAGAAAGCCTTTAGAATGATGAAACTCCCAGATCTGTCAATAGAAGAACTCAATCCTACATATCTGAATCACTGTGTATGCAAAGCCCAAATCCAGATGCAAGCAATCTTCACCTAGAAAACTCAAGCACACACACAAAACTCAAAATCACAAAAATGTCTAAAATTCTCTAAAAGCTCTCTCCCCAATCTCCAACAACCTGATTGCCTCCAAATGAATGCCAATTCCCGCTATTAGGGATTCAACTCCACCATTCATGCAAACCCTAGATGACTCACAATACAACTCCTAATCAAACTCACCCTCTTAAGTTGAAAGAATTTGCTAATTAATAATTAAAAATATATTGAATTGTGCACAACTCAACTTACACTCCTAAATACAAGTTGCCACCTTTTGAAACAAATAACATTCAAACTCAATAAAGCACATGTTATTATTAAAATCTATCATTAAATAATTTAATATTCCAAACACCATTAAATCATGCAATTTAATAATTTAACATCTAATGGACAATATTAATCCTATCTTCACATAATTAATTAATTAAAACTAAATATCCTAATATTTGATTTTTAATTAATTAATAATCATACAAAAACATAGGAAATAAATTTAATATTATTTTCCAATCATAATATTAATTTCCATGACTATAGAAAATCACATAATCAAACAGCAATAAATCAAGATCATCAAATAAACATACAAACTCAAAGAAGGGATCCATGAACTTTGTCACCTGACAAATTTGGGTAGGGTAGTCAATACATACTTATCCAACAATTAGAATAAATAGGCTTAGGATAGGGTTTTGGGTCTGTATATTATTTCCCCTCCTTACCATTGAGATTAATGTTTGTGGGCACGCTCACTCCTGCCAATTCAGGGAAGATGATGCCCTGTACTTGCAAACTTGTCATCATAAGATGAAACATGTACATACAATAATATATAGTAGATAATGATAGGGTATGGTCAGATGTCTGGATCTTAACTATGCCTCCATCCTCTACCACACAAACACGTCAAACAAGATGCACTCACATGATAACCATACGCATGCTAGTAAGGGGTCAGTACCATGAAAAAATATAAAACATAAACATAACATCATAAAGATATCAACACCTGATCCTTGCAACAAAATGACACACATACAATGAGAAATAATCCATAATCATCATTTATTAGAATAATAACTAATCACACCAAAAGTACACTAAAAGAATTCAGCCAACAATTGAAAAATAAGACTAAAAGAATTTGACAACTGCAAACCAAAAGAAAACTATGAGTGGGTACTACAACCTTCTACTTAGGTTCATCAATCAATAACATCAACCTCTTTCCACACTCTCCATAACCTCACAATTAGGTCATCCTTATACCTTCTTGATTAGGTAGAATAATCTTTTGCCGCTTAATCTCTTTCATAGATCTTTAGGTTTAGGTCATATTCATTAAATCCTTCCATCATTTTGTTCTCCTCATTTTCCTTCTAGAAAATTTTTTGGAATTAGCAAAGATAAGTACTGAGAGGGGAGGGGTGAATCAGTGCCTTATAAAACTTTAATTATAAACCTTTCAGATATATAACTGTAAATAGTAATAACCGACCAAAACAACTTGAATCTAACTTCATGTATCAATCATTCATTTAACTTATGAAAGTAAACAAAATGAAATCAATATGAAAATCACAAGACACAAGTATTTTGGTAACGAAGAAACCCTTGTTAGAAGGTAAAAAATACAGTGGGGATGACACTCACAAATTCTTCACTACTGCAGATAGAAAAGGTTTGCCTATTAGGGATACAAGTTTTGATCACTTCTAGTGATCTCACCCTGTTAGGAGTGACATGTTAGATCAGCTAGATCTACCTAGTTATAGTATTTTAACAACACTAATGAAGCGTGCACTCAGTTAAGAGATTTACATAAGACTATTAATTCTACTCTGTTAAGAGATTTTATCCAAAACTCTATAACAATTGTCAGAAAGCAATAGGTAACTATCTTCTAATTGACAACTCAATTATCTGATACAGATCTATAAGTTCTGATAAAATATCACCTCACTTGTGATGAATCTTTTCTCTGAACTGCTCGGTAGCCTTTTCTAATTCTGCTCAATCTGAATTCCTCTGTACTCAGTTCTACTTTGTTAACTGATAGACTTGAAGTTAGCCAATTACTTCAAGTGCTTCATGATTCATATATCAGCTCACATCAAAAATGATGTGAACACACAAATATATAGTGTTTTGTTTTTGTCGCTTTAACAAAATTAGGTTGCACAACATAGTCATAACCCTAAGATCTATGGTGTACAATAATAACCTAGATCAACTATTACAAAAGATATACATTACATTTAATGAATATCATCACATTAAATGTGCCTCAATCTTGGTAAAACATTTTATGAACCATTGTAACCATTTGCATAGAAGTATGTGCCCTTTCAGATTACTATGCCATTTTTTGTGATCCTCGGTAAGCACTGTATAAACTACTCAGTGTATACTGCAACACTCAGTGTTTACTGTCTATTGGTGTCGGTGTCTACTGGTGCTCGGTAAATTGTCTAATGTTCGGTGTACTACTTTATCGACTAGTTTTTCTTGCTTCTAGTTACTGATTTGCGCAATGTAAGTGACCGACCGATATCTTTACAAACCTTTGATACTAATTTCAACCTTCAATGCTCATTAGAGATAACAATCTCCCCCTTTGGGATTAGTATCAAAACTCGAATGTATATAGACAAAAGTTTTGTATATAACTTATATCCCCACCATATACATATACACATAAAATTTTTTCTAAGTATTAAGTACTCCCCCTCGGTGCGTGCTCCCGGTAATATGTAGTATACGTAGCATCTATGTACATATTTGGCATAATGACTTTATACATTGTTTTTCCCCTTTTTTGATAGTAATGCCAAATACAAAAAAATAAGTAGTATACTCACATCTTGTCAAAAATATGCTGGTGGGTTTTCTTCACTGACTCCAAGAGGTTGTCCCATTCCTCTTTCAAGTTGGTGAGAGCAATATGGTCAAGACCGACTTGTGCATGCATGTCAAATATGTTATCTAACACTGCAATTTCTAGTGTTGCAATGAGATGTTCGGCTTTGACAATGTGTACGTCAAAAAAATTTAGGTATTGCAGGAGTTCTGTCTGTAACTTAGTAACCTAATCTGTTATGTGCTCTTCTTGTTTCTTCAAATCTGCTATTAATCGCCTGAGTTCCTAAACTCAGTGAATGTGCTTTGAGAAAGTAGTAGGCTCGGTTATAGCTGCATTTGTACTTAACTTTATTTCTGCTTCCAATCCTTTGATCTTCTCACTAACTTCAATAGTGAAGGTATCGATAGTACAAAGCTTCAGTAAATATTGACAAATTTTCTAGATGATAGTTTTTATCTCGATGATTACCTTAGATAATTTGACCTTCTTTAGTGCCACTTCTAGGTTTATTTTCTCCTCCAGTTTGTGTTGTATTTTGGATTCTTCCCTTTCTTCAATCCATTTATTTGCATCAATGTCTGGGGCATTGATCTTCTTGCCAAATATAGCAAGTTGATCTATGATAGGAGTATCCTCATCAATATTCACCTCAGGTACTACCTATTGTAGGATATCCCTTACATCTGTTAAGATTTCTTTGTGTTTGTGTTCTTGCTTCAACTTCTCTTGAGTTGCCTTTCTTGAACATAATTCCCCATATTTACTTAATTCTTTGGGGCTTAGGGTCCTCGGGTCACACTCAAGAATAATTATCACTTCACCTAGAGTGACTGGCCCTTTTCCTTTCTTTTTCTTCTTCTTCTCCAATGCTAGAGGTGATTTCTTCTCAATAACAACAATAGTTTTATCTCTATATTTTAGAGTGTCCTTCCCGATTAACACACATGCTTCCTTCTTCTACTCCTTGGTAGCTGTAGTCTCAGTTGATGGAGTGGGAGCCTCGGATGTGGTGTCAAGGGTGATCACCTCTATTTCCTTTGTCTCATATGTTTCCTTTGTCACAATAAAATGTGCCTCTATCTGTGTAGGCTCACCTGTCTCCGTAGGTTTCTCAATGTCTTGATCCCCTGTGATGTCTTTGTTTTGCTTAGGGTCTAAGCCATCGGGTTGTACTTGGGAAAGAATTGTGACTGCTTCTTCAAGTATAGGAATTTTACCTGGTAGTGATGTAAATAGACATTCAGTGTCTAGTAATTCATCTTGATTAGGTGTAATATTCACATCTTCATCATCTTTGTCATCAGGGTCACCATTTGTGATGTCCTCAATGAGTACATCATCATCGATTTTCTTCTCCAGTTGAATTTCTACTTTATCTCGTGCATCCTGTGAAACACTTATTTCTTCCTTTTGCTCGGTGATGTCAATTACCTTGATAAATAACATACTAGTGTTCTTTGATTTATTGTTTGTTCCCTCATCAATACAAATACCTTTACATTTGGAATTTTGTTTCTTCTTAGACAAGTTTAAGAATGCTTCTTGCTTAGCTTTTTCTTTGGCCTTAAAAATTGATGTCCATAAAGAATCAGTTGTAGTATCCATATCTGCCACATTTTCATCCATTATCATCATGGCTTGGTTCTTGATCATAAATTGTGCTTGGTATTTGATCTTGTACTCACTAAGTTCTCCATATCTTAGATGTGGGGTTGCCCAAACTAGAGATCGTTCTCTCTTTATTTTCTAGGTGTCTAGTGCAATAGCCCATTTTTTAGTAATATTGTCATCGAACTTCTTCAATCATCATTTGGATGATAGCCTCTTCTAACTTAGTTTGATCTTCATTTGACATCTTGTCAAATCTATCTATTTAGGGATCGGTAAGATCATCGTGTTCAATTATGTCTTCAATAATTTCATCTATTGTTTTTACCTTGTTACTGACCACCTTGAATTGATTGACATCATCTTCAATATTAGTCTCCTCAAGATCTTCTTTACTTCTTATCAATTTTCTCTTTTTCTTTGGTGCCTTAGTTACAACCTTGTTCTTTCTCTTGACATATTTCCTTGTCGGTGTAGCTGCCCTCAATTTTGTTACTTTCTCTACTTCTTTCTTTTCAAGTGGTGAAGCTACAATTGATGATCTTGTCTTCATACCTTCTTGTACCAGTAACTACTTCTTCATAGGAATTTTAGGTGGAGGAACCATTGTGGGATCTTCTTCTTCGTCAGACTCAGTCTCCTCACTATCATATGGTTTGTCAGCCAACTGTAACTAACCTTCAGTTGCCTATTCAACCAGTGTCTCTTCAGGTGTTTCAGACACATCTCCATATCTAGAAGTAAGATCTTTCTTCATCTTCTTTACCTTTCTAGATATTTTACCGATCTCTATACCTATTGATATTCTAGATTTGGCCTCTTCATATACTCCGAACCTAGTGGCAATGGAATCTTTTGGTAATGCAAGCAATGCATTAATAGATTTCAGTGTGAAATCATGGTTCATTTCATAACCCATTGGTGCCAACCATTTTATTCTAGGTTCAACTACTTTTATCATCATATAATCTATGTTGATGACAAAACATATATCATTCTCAAATTTTTCAACTAATTCCCTCGAAATTTTGCTTCTTTTATGCATTTTAGTCTGAAATTATTTGAAGTATGCATCAAACTCTATATTTAGTTTATCCCCTAACTTATTCATCATATCATTAATCTGTTTTGTTATCGGTATATCTAGTTTCCAATTTACTTTACCAATTCTAGGTACATACTTTTGTAGATAGAAAAATGTGCAAACAAGTAGTGATCTAAACTTACATGTATTAGATTTCTTTGTTCTTATTGTCTTCATATTTTCCTACAGTTGATGAAATAGTACCTTGGCAAGACCAACCTAGTGACCTTTCTCCATAATTTTGTACGCCATGTCTACTATGCTATAGGGTACAATTTGAGTCTACTCAATTAAAAAATCTTGTACCCGATCACATGTGTTGTGAACTTGATTGCTGGGTCTTTGATTGTTGAAATTTTTAGTGCCCAACAATCCCATTGTGCTCCAGTATTATTCTCAACATCCAATCGTGATGAACTATGGAAGGCTTTAGCCTTTTCGGTTGTAGGGAGCCTAGTAACCCTACTGATCATTTTCTTGTTGACCTCTATCAGTTTATCCAGCTAAAATTTTTCATCGAGATACTTGCTTAGAAAGATGCTGATCTAATTTGTCTTAAATGATTGTGGATAGTGTTTGATACATGATAATCCTGATTCCTCAATCTTCTTGTGCTCTAGTTTCAATTTACCATCAGTGCCACAGAGTTGTTGATATGCTGCAACAGTTTCAAAATCTCCAACTTCTCCAATTTTGCAATGACTATACAATCTTACGTCTTCTGTCAATAAAACCCTATCTCGTATGCTTGAAAATGTGCCCATTGTATCTGTCAATAAAACCCTATCTAGTATGCTATGATACCAATTGTTGGAATTAGGAGAGATAAGTACTGAGAGGGGAGGGGTAAATCAGTGCGTTATAAAACTTTACTTGTAAACCTTTCAGATATATAATTGTAAACAGTAATAATCGACCAAAAAAACTTGAATATAACTACATGTATCAATCATTCATTTAACTTATCAAAGTAAACAACATGAAATCAATATAAAAATCACAAGACACAAGTATTTTGGTAACGCAGAAACCCTTGTTAGAAGGTAAAAACTATGGTGGGGATGACACCCATAAATTCTTCACTACTGTAGATAGAAAAGGTTTTCCTGTTAGGGCTACAAGTTTTGATAACTTCTGGTGATCTCACCATGTTAGGAGTGACATGTTAGATCAGCTAGATCTACCTAGTTATAGTATTTTAACAACACTAATGAAGCATGCACTTAGTTAAGAGATTTACATAAGACTGTTAAGTCTACTCTGTTAAGAGATTTTATCCAAAACTCTTACAATTGTCAGAAAGCAATAGGTAATTATCTGCTAATTGATAACTCAATTGTCTGATACAAATGTATAAGTTCTAATAAAATATCACCTCACTTTTGATGAATCTTTGCTCTGAACTGCCCGGTAGCCTTTTCTGATTTTGCTCAATCTGAATTCCTCTGTACTTAGTTCTGCTCTGTTAACTGATAGAATTGAAGTTAGCCAATTGTTTCAAGTGCTCTATGATTCATATATCAGCTCACACCAAAAATGATGTGAACACACAAATATATAGTGTTCTATTTTTTTCGCTTTAACAAAATTAGGTTACTCAACATAGTCATAACCCTAAGATCTACGGTGTACAATAATAACCTAGATCAACTATTACAAAAGATATACATTACATTTAATGAATATCATCACATTAAATGTTCCTTGATCTTGTTAAAAAATTTTATGAACTGTTATAACCATTTGTATAGAAGTATGTGCCAATTCAGATTACTATGCCATTTTTTGTGATCCTCGGTAAACATTGTATAAATTTCTCGGTGTATACTATGACGCTCGATGTTTACTATCTATTGGTGTCAGTGTCTGCTGGTGCTCGGTGAACTGTCTGATGCTTGGTGTACTGCTTTACCGACTAGTCTGTCTTGCTTCTAGTTACCAATTTTCTCAATGTAAGTGACTGATTGATATCTTTACAAACCTTTGATACTAATGACAACCTTAAATTCTCATTAGAGATAACATACTTCTCCAAAATTCTCCTTGAAGCCATAAGAAAATGGGTTACCATGCATTAAATTCTCTAGATCATTCATTATTAATGTCAACACATTTTACATATCCCAAGAGTTCAACTATGTCGATCGGGATTCTCAATTCCTTTACAAACTGTAAATTACTAACACTTGGTCAATACTGTGTTCATCTTCTTGGTCATCATTAGATATCTCGGTCATCGCTAAAACTATTCTTCTTGGAACACACTGTCTTTACTCAGTTAATTATATGATGCTCGACAATTACTGATGCTCGGTCGACACTAAATTTTCTCAGTTTATACTAGTGCTCGTTTGACACTAGCATCACTCGGCTTAAACTGAATTTCTTCTATTTTTCTTAGTTAAGCCCATGCTTCAAATCCATTGACTTCTTTACTTAGTGTTAAAGATAAATAATACATTACCTTTTCAATGTGCCAACTAATCAAGTACCCATTGAAGTATCACATAACTCAACCTTTCCTTAGGTCCTCTTGTTATCTCCTCTTCATCAATCAAAAGATATGGTACTTACTAGATAGAAATTTTCTTACCAATTAAGGTTTAACATCAATGACAATATAATAATTATTTAAATTTTAGTTTCTAATAACATATACATATACTTATACATATACATATACATGGTATGCGTAGGATCATGGTATGCTAAACTAGGTCCTTAAGTCGCAATGAAAAATCATAAAATCAGGTTTAGACAAGTTGACATAAAAAATTGAACAAGTTATAAATATTATATCAAAAATATGTAAGAAGAGAATATGTAGAAAATTAAATTTAGTTTCTAAGATGCCAGGCTTTTTTTTTAAAAAAAAAATTCTATATGTTGAAAATTTGAAATTTCAATGTAGTAGTATGAACATTTCAGGAAAAAATAAGAAGTAGGTGTATGTCTAACCACATTAAACACAATCAAATGATAATTTTCTTTTACAAGATTCTATATATAAGTAGTAGACTCATGTCCAGATGTGACACATATTTTTTTGTAATTTATTTCCAAGTAAATAATTAATTATGATTTTTCTTCTACAACTTTTCTAGAATAGAAAATATCTCATGTCTGATCACGTTAACTTAGTCTAAACTTTACCAAATTGAAAACTTTTTTTAGTTTTCTTGTAGTAGGAAAATCATAGAATGTGACACATGTTTTGGATTTCAAATATGTTATACAATTTGAAAGTTATAGCAATTTTTCAATAAGTCTAGCAATCAGGACAAGAAAGATAACAAGTATGTGTATGTATGACTACATTAAACAAAATCAAATGAAAACATTTTTTTATAAGATTCTAGATAAAAGTAGTAGACTCGTGTTTGGATGTGATGTATATTTTTTTGTATTTTTTTCCCAACTAAATAATTAATTATGATTTTTTTGCTATAAATTTTCTTGAATATAAAAACTCTCGTGTCTGACCACCTTAACTTAGTCTAAACTTCATCAAATTGAAAGAATTGTTTATTATTATTGTATTAGGTGAAGCATAGAATGTGATGAATATTTCAGATTTAAAAAATGTTATATTGTTTGAAATTTATAGTTGTTTTTCAAAGAGTCTATCAATCACATCGCCAATTTTTGGCATACCATGATCCTGCACATACCCTAGTACATATACATATATACATATAAACACATTTGTTGATCCAAGCACCATTGGATAGGTCATTTTTAAATTTATACATGTACATGTATACATAATTTATTTTGAATGATTATAATTTTTATGTAGGGATCAATACGTGCTCCAAAGCATGATAGTCACTTAGAGGATTTCTTTTGGAGTAGCCATCATGACAAGTCCTAGGGTGTCAAGACATCTATCTAGACAGTTGGTTATTTTAGAGACTTATAGTTTGACATGTTATACAATATAATATTTTATACACTTACACTTTGGCATGTTACCTTTTGTTGGTTAACATATTAGTCCTTCAAAGAATATATAGAAAATGATTCACAACACCCAAGAAAAAGGGCTAATAAGAACCAAGAGTTAGAGAGATCATCATGGGATAACGATCTTCCTTTGAGTTTTAGAGGTTTAGTTCCCTCATAAGAGTTATATTTTTTGGTTTTCTAGAGAATGCTTTTAACCAAAAAGTAGGAAAGGAAAACTAGTATTTTAACATGACCGTTATATAGATGTGATATAGGATTGTTCAAGATAAAGGAAAACATATAAACAATAGTGCAAAAACCATTTACTCAGCCTCCCCCACCATAGTTGGATGAGAGGAAGATTTGATATTTTTTTTTAGATATACGAATGATCAAAACTTAAATATTTTGGGGCAAGCATATGCATAATTAAATTGGATAGGAACATATTAAATAATAATTTTGATAAGTCAAAGATTAACTACAATAAAAAAGAACATATTTAAACTCAAATATTTAACACAGTTGATGTTATGTGTATGCATTTGAGTATGTGTAGGATCATGGCATGCCAAACTAGGCCCTTAAGTGGTAGTGAAAATTTAGAAAATCAGGTTTAGGCAAGTTGATATAAAAATTTGAACAAGTTACAAATATTATATCGAAAATATATAACAAGAGAATTTGTAGAAAATTTAATTTAGTTTCTAAGATACTAGGCTTTTTTTGTAAAACATTTATTCTATACGTTGGAAATTTTAAATTTCAATGTAGTAGTATGAAAGTTTTAGGAAAAAAATAAGAAGTAGGTGTATGTCTGACCACCTTAAACATAATCAAATGATAAATTTTTCTTACAAGATTATAGATATAAGTAGTAGACTCATGTCCACATGTGACACAGATTTTTTTTGTAATTTTTTTCCAAGTAAATAATTAATTATGATTTTTCTTCAACTTTTCTAATATAAAAAAACTCTCATGTCTAACCACGTTAACTTAGTCTAAACTTTATCAAATTGAATTTTTTTTTTATTTTTCTTGTAGTAGGAAAAGCATAGAATGTGACACATGTTTTAGAGTTCAAAAATGTTATACAGTTAGAAATTTATAGCTATTTTTTTATAAGTCTATCAATCAGGACTAGAAAGATAATAAGTAGGTGCGTGTCTAACCACATTAAACAAAATCAAATGATAATATTTTTTTATAAGATTATAGATAAAAGTAGTAGACTCATGTCCAGATGTGATGTGTGTGTGTGTGTGTGTGTGTGTGTAAGAAAATAACTAATTATGATTTTTCTGCTATAAATTTTCATGAATATAAAAATCCTCGTGTCTGACCACCCTAAGTTGGTCTAAACTTCATCAAATTGAAAGAATTGTTTATTATTATTGTATTAGGTGAAGCATATAATGTGATGTATATTTTAAATTTAAAAAATGTTATATTGTTTGAAAGTTATAGTCATTTTTCAAAGAGTCTACCAATCAGGACTTCTTTTTCACATCGCCACTTTTTGGCATACCATGATCGTGTTGGTGTGTATGTCATGTAATAGTTTATTACATTATCTAGTTTACTAAATAGTTAGATAGTTTATCAAATTTGGTATTCGGTTAGTTGGTTTCACAACCAAATTATCCTCTTACATATGCTTGTAACATTGCAAAGATTAATGCATTGAATCATCAGAACATGTATCAAGTTTATTATATGCTCTCATTTGGTATCAGAGTATTTTTGATTCTATGTCTCTAAAATGATGGTTGTGCATAGTGGGCTTCACAGTTATGTTTGGATTTGTTTTCAAGTGGTTGTGCACAGTGGGCATGTTTCATAGTTATGTTTGGATTTGTTTTCAAGTGGTTGTGCTTCACGATATGCCTAGTGATATCACACACTTATAAGTTGTTCTGTGTGGCTCTGCTAAGATGCCAAGAGGCACATTTTTTCTATTGATTGATATCATTCCAAAGTGGCCTATGTTTTCTTCATTGTGTGGAAATGAGGATCACCATCATGCTATTGTTAGCATGTAAAGATATCATTTCGAGGCAAATGGTATAGAAAAAAAAAAATAGTGATCTCACATAAAAATCAGATGTTTACTCAACTATCATACAATAGGGTCATCTTCTACAATGTCATCTACAAAGAATAAAGCGAGAGTGGTTTGTGACTCTTTCGAGAGAGATTTGTGACTCTTAAAAAAGTCCTAAAGATACTTCTCCCAAGCCAGAGCATGGAAGCTATAGAAAGGAAAATGTAGAAAGGCAACACTTGTGATCTTTAAGCATGGTTTGAAGTGGTCTTCATCCCATGATAGTCTTTGTGTTCAAGTGCCTTTGTGATGGATAGTCTAAACGTGGTAATACTTGCACAATATAAGAAGTGAGAGGGTTTGGAGTGCTCTTCAGACAGACTAGGGTGAATATTTATGATGTTTCACAAGACATCCACTATGGTATTGCTTGATGGTCATTTTGATCAATAGATCATGGTGAAGTACTTCATTTATAATACAAATAGAATATAATAAGTACGCACTTTCAATCAAGTATAGTATACATACTATTTTCAATTTTGTGAATTGTTGGTGGTTTCTAGTGTTGTTGTTCAATGGATATTCCATTAGATAAATAATTTGGTTTCAATTTTTATACATGGAGAATAAAAATACAAATACAATTGATGAATAAAAACCTATGGGGCATAGTAAGCGGAAAAGAAAAACCAGCTACATATGAAAATAAATTGTTGGAGTGGAATGGTAGATATGATAAAGCCAAGGCTATTATTGGTCTTTCTCTTGTATATTCTAAACTTCATCACGTAGATCTAGATAACACTTTTGCTGACATTTGGGATAATCTAAACAAGTTGTTTGGAGAAAAAGTTATCAATGCAAAGTTTTCTCTAAAAATTCAATTGTTTAGATTCAAAATGGAAAATGGGATCACCATGTCAAATCATATAAGTAATTTAAGGTCTCTCATTAGAAAAATTGTAGAAGTTAAGGCTCCTATTGATGACAATGATGATGCTAAGGCCATCTTGTTAAATAGCTTATCTTCTAAATATAACAATGCTGTCTTTACACTAAGTGAACTCACTTCACAAACTCTAGAGGATATGATTTCAACTCTTCTAGTAGAAGAAAATAGGACAAAGGAAGTCATAGAAGAAGCTCATCCAATAGACCAAGAATTATACTCACAAAGTACTAAAATTTGGTTAAATAAAAATAGAAGAGACAAAAAATGTTTTAACTGTAAAAAAAAAGGGCACACAACATGGATTTGTAGAACCAGAGCTCTAGTAATGTTCTTAAAAGGAAAATTAAAAGAACAAACTAAAGAAGGAAATGTTGCATCCATTAACCATGAGCACACATCAGATGAGGGAAAGGTTGTTACCAATTTTCAGTCTCCCATTATTCACAATCTTGTACTTTGAACCTTCACATTTTTGGAGGTTGGCAGCATCGGAGGATGGAGGAGCTTCCATCATCTCAAGTTAGATTCTCAATTTTTGATGGTGTTCTACATGAGAATAATTTTTGGGTTTCTATTTTTGTTTTTATTTCTAATGCTGACAAATTTTAAGAATGCATGACTTGTGAAGACTCATTTTGGAGATAGGTTTACAATTTGGTATTGTGCTCAATATGGATTGTTTTCAAGTGAGCTTCAAAGTATATGATTGATAATTATACCCTTTCACGGTCATTAGACAATGATAGAGATCTATTACATCTCTTAGGGATCATTGTTGAATAATTCAAGACTGTGATTTGAGAGTTTAGGACTGAGAGCTTAAGGACACAACTTGAAGCTACATCTTTCTGAGGGTCACAAGACAGCTTGATGGAGCCTTGCATGATTCAGGATTTGCAACTTCAAAATGACAATTTTCTCATTATATGTATTCATATTATGTAACTAACATGTTTTTTTTATGTAAGCCTGAAGGGGGGATCCTTAGGGAAAATAGATTTTGATATGTTTAGGATCAATGTAATAAGGCGGGGGGGGGAATGTTGGTGTGTATGTCATGTAATAGTTTATTACATTATCTAATTTAGTAAACCATTAGATAGTTTATCAAATCTGGTATTTGGTTAGTTGGTTTCACAACTAAATTCTCCTCTTACATATGCTTGTAACATTGCAAAGATTAATGCATTGAATCATCAGAACCTGTATCAAGTTTATTATATGCTCTGAGATCCTGCACATACCCATTTGATGATCTATACTTTATATGTTAGATGATTCTAGATGCTTTAAATTATTTATACATTTGATGATCTATACTTTATATGTTAGATGATACTAGATGCTTTAAATTATTTATACATTTGATGATCTATATACATAAACACGATGTTCTAATTTTTATGTTTTTCAATGTGTTTGATTTTATACATGTACATGTTTGAAATGCTATCTATAATTGATATATATTTAAACTCACTATGTTTGTTGTACATACATTTGATGATAGATATGTGTTTTCCATGCATTTGATGATGTTATACATAAATTTGATTAACTATTTTATTTTACATAAATTCTCTTAAGAATTGTCGCAAGTGAAGGATTAACAAATATTTTATAAGTAGTTGTGAACTTCTAAGAAATAATAAATACAAATATGATAATGTTAGTGATCATTTATTTAATTTCTCTAATATATTTACCTAATATGTCATAATTAATTAAATAAATATCTTATTACATTTATTAAAAATTACAACCAACATGGAAAAAAATTGTGAATATCCTTAAATGGCCAAAAAATCTATTCAACTACAAAAGAGGCCAAATGTGGTATCAATAAGCATCAACACACATAGAGTGAGATTAGAGAATGATTACATACCCCCTAATGTGGAAAAGGTAATTTAGATCAAGGTTTAATTTAGTAGGGAATCTAAACATATATAGTAATATTCAAAATAGATGTCAATATCAATATTCTTGAAATGGACTTATTTGCAAATCTAGGTTTTTCCCTAATGGAACCCAAACCATCCTTAACACTTTGAACAATATCCCTTTGTAGGTTAGAAAATTTCCTCTTTTTCAATGTTGTATTTACATCTAATCATTTTAATGGTTCCTTTAATGCATTATTAAGAAGTTGAATTGATAATAGTTGGGCTTTTCCAAGTGCATCAAGATTCTCAAATTGAGCAGTTGTTTCCTTTGACTTTTTATTCAATGTCCTCTTCCTAGTATGTGTATGTTTTTTATTACATAAAATAGGTTTTACAAGGCTCCTAAAACCTGATACATATTATAATAAAGCATAAATAAGTTCAAGACTTAAGATAATAGAAAAAAAAAAGATGAAATGGGCCACAGGCAGGCCGAGATAAAATCCACCATAGAGATAGAATAGTCAAAACAAGGCAAAAAAGGGACATGAAAAAAGCACTAAGAAGAAAGGACAAGATAGGTTCCTGAGCATTATGGCAGCATTGGTCTCAAGAAGCTCCATCTTTTCTATCACCTCCTTGATCTTCTAGATGTCGTTGGAGTCTTCTTCATCCTTGTTCTTCTTGGACCTATCCCTTGTTCTCTTTCTTGGACCTTCATTCATCTTCTCCTTTCTTTCCTCTTTAATTATCTGCACTTCCTTATCATCTAGCTTATCTTCCATTTTTTTAATGAGAAAATTGATGTTTTCATTTGAGGCCTTCAGGATGTTGAAGTTCTTCTCTACAATCCCTTTGAGGTTTTCCTCAAGGGTCTTCACCTTTTCCTCCATCTAGTTAACCCTTGAGTCTAGGTGACAAAACTCCTCACTAGCATTGTGATCCTTGTTGCTTTTGATTCCCTAGAATTTTTTCCTTGAGGTCTCCTAGGTCATGATAATGCCATTTAAATGACTTGAACTAATCCAACATACTGTTCTTATCATTATTGAGAAGGTTTAGCTCCATTTCTCTAGCCTTATCACTAAGGATGACCAAGGTTGGGTCAATCAGATCCTCTTTTTAGATTCTACCATCCTCATCCTCAAGAATTTTGGGATTCACAACTTCCCTAATGATCCCCATCTGCACAGTGTTCATGTTGAAGTTACACCAAAAACATTTCCTCTTTCCAGAGTCATTGCTATGATACTCCCCTCTGGACTGGTTCTTATCTTCTGAATAGTCATGTGGATTTGGGGACTGGGTTGAGGGTTTGTCCTGGTCATCATCAAGCACCTTATTTTTTGGGTCCTATTTATTTTCATGGGCTCCAAAAAGGGGAGGGGGAGTGTTTCCTTCACTGATAGCTAGATTTACTAATAGTCAATCAGAGATTTCCTCCTTTAAATTAATATTTTTCCTTATGGCTTGTTCCCTTTTCTTCTTGGCCTCATTAATGGAATTATCCTCCTCTTCATCAGTGTTCATAGCTTCCACATTTTCATTATACTCCTCTTTTGAAGAGATGTCCATCTTGCCTATTTTTTGTAGGGTTTTTCTTTTTTGACCAAACTCACAATTGATCTCTTCTTAGAGGACGAGCCATATTTCTACTTTTTGACCTATTCTTCCTCATGGTCCTTTGATTGTAATCCCACATTGTCTTCTAAGTCTGAGGGGACATATTTTGAGCTAGAGACATCTTCTCTTTCCTTGTTATCCACAATTTCCTTCCCAAGGGTTTGGGTTTTGAAATATTCATAAATTAAAAGTAAAACTCCCTTATGTAAAGTAGGGTTAGCTATATTATTCTCCCTAAATCTATTTATATTATCATTTATAGAAGAATACAAGTCAAATGGGATGGAAACCTTCATACCATGTCTGAGATGATTCAGTAGCATGAAGTGGTAGGTCCTAATCCTGTCAAACCTTGTATCTTGTGTCACATAAGAGATGAGAGATTTAAGAAAAAATCTCCACAACATTTTTATTCCTTCAGGTTGGTAGTACATTCCCACTTTAACAATAGCTTTCTTCTCATCCTCATCTCTCATAAAATCTTTGATGACTATGTAAGAGATTTTGTGGTCCCTGTAGAGTTTCTTGCCCATAATTGGGATACTAGTAACTTTTGAGATGACCTCCTCAGTTACTATGAAATTCTTTCCTTCTATCTCCATACAACCTTCATTCCATCTTTTCACAAACATCTTAGTGACCGTTGGCTTACTTCCGTGTAACCTTTCTATGAAGGTTGAGATATCCCCATTTTGCAAAGTGTTCTAGACCTTGGTGCATCTCCTCCATTTCCCACTGTCATTCATGGGCTCCCTTCTATGTCTTTCCCCTCTCATTGCACAAGGATGGATTTGGAAAAAACTTTAGTTTGATAGATAGTTGTTATGATTTTTTCTCACAAGGGTCGTCTTGAGATTTCTCCTATTTTTCCCTTGAAAATAAATATTAATCTAGGCAATAATACCCAAAAATTGTGCGAAAGGGATGCATAGTTATTATCCTTCCTATCAATCTGGTACTTACCTTTTATGGAATGGCACATCTAATAAATCACATTACAATTTATTATTATCATTAATGATTCCCTCCTTTCCTTGGTATCTTTCCCTCTTGACTAAATCCTTCACCTCATGAGGGAAAATTCTGGTGTGATGCCATCTTATCATTGTGTCCTTTTCGATAGCCAAGTTGGCAAACTAGTCAGCAACTTAGTTGGCTTCCCTGTACATGTGGGATATGTGAACCTTTTCAAAATAATTTAAAAGAGCACGTGTTTCTTCTATCATGTTAGATATAGACCATGAAGGTGAGTGGTTTAAATTTAAATAGTTTATGGTGTTCTTAGGGTCTCCTTTAAGCCAGAGATTTTTGACCCCTATGTCACAGGGCAGTTTAGTAACTTGGAGGGCTACACTTGCTTTAGCAAAGTTGTTTTTTTGAGAGCTGAGGGGGAAGGTGATAGTCGTAATCCCAAAACCATAGCAATTTATGATCACACATCCACTACCTACTATGCCAGGATTTCCTTTGGCCACACCATCAAAGTTGGCCTTGGACCAACCTTCCGGGGGACAACTCCAGTTGTAATTCTTTCTTTTCTTGATGCTCCTCTTAAAGACAATAGTCTAATCTTTTCCTGCAAAAGGGTTAGAGCCACCATAGAAAATAAAGTTTTCTTTCACAACAAAGTAGATCTTTTCAAATATAATTTTAGGAGGAGTAGAACTATCTCAGAAGATATGATTATTGTGTTCTTTCCAAACTTCCCTACATAAATGTGGGAGAATCCAGGAGAAGAAATATAAAGAATCAATATTTTTAGAGGAGAAATCCCATTTGGTAAAAAGGTCTTAAAAAAATAGGGGAAAGAACTAGGATAAATCAAGAGCAGAAAGGAGAAATTGCCAAATTTTGCTAACATAGGAGTAGTGTATAAACATATGGTCCACAAATTCATCTTGCCATCTACAAAGCACACACCTATTGGGGATCTGGAAACCTATATTTATAAGATCATCAACTGTTAGAATGAGATTTTGAAGCAAAAGCCAAAAGAAGACATTAATTTTGGGGGTAAGGCCAAGGAACCAGGCTTTAGCCCAAATAGGATTGGCTTCTTGATCCTAAGACAACTTAGTAGAATAGATAGAGGTCACCATGAATGTACCATCTGGAGAACCTTCCCAAATAAGCACATCCTAAGAAGGGGGTAGGGAGACCACATTAAGGGAAATCATAAGATGAATCAGGTCCTGAGACACATGGGATAGGTCAACCCAAGCATTCTCCACTCTGTAGTTACAAACTTGGGATCCATAGATATGGATGAACTCCTCCATCCAGATATTGAAAAGCTCACATTCCCTCAAGGGTCCCAACTAAAGCCAATTATCATTCTAGAAGTTGATAGAGTGGCCATTCCCTATTTTCCATTTTGCCTTGGATTTAGAAATATCCTTTGCATTAAGGAAACCATTCCTAATATAAGAACCTTTCAGCGTATCATTATCTCCAAAGAAATGATTAATTGAGTTGTTAGTAAGATACGTATCTTCTAAGGTGTCACGCCATTCCCCTATGATATTGAAAATGCATCATATTTGTTTAGCTTGGAGAGCTTTGTTGAAAGGTTTGATTCTCCTTATTTTTAGTCTTCCAACATACTTAGGGTGACAAACTTTTTCCCAGGCTATAAGAGGGAGTCTTTTATGTTCTTCTATCCTAGACTAGAGAAATGTTCTTTAAATTATTTCCATGGCCATCATAGCTTTAGCCTAAATTGAAAAGAGGCCTAACACATAGGTTGGAAGGTTTTGCATAGTATTTTTAACCAATTGGATTTTTCCTTCTTGACATAGAGTAACCCCTTTCCAACCAACCAACTTCTTATTGAATCTATCAATTATTTTTTTCTAGAAGGCTTCCCAAGGTTTAACACCAAAAGGTAGGCCCAGATAATTGGTAGGGAGAGAAATAATGCTATAACTCTAGATATCTACAATTCTCCTTTGTCTCACCTCAGGAGTGTTAATAAAGAAGATAGATTTTTTATTCCAGTTTATGGATTGGCTAGTAGCTCTATTATAGGAGTTGAGAAAATAATTCACCACTTTGGCTTCACCCACCAAGGCCTCATCTCCTAAAATGGTGTCATCAACAAACTTTTGGTGGGAGAAAACATAGGTCCTAGAAAATGGTTTAATACCTTTCAAATCCCTTGAGCTCCTAGAGGTAGATATGATACTCCCGAGGTATTCAACAAGAATGATAAAGAGAATAGGGGACAGGGGATCCCCTTGTCTCAAACCCCTAGTGGGTTTGAAAAAGGCCGACAGGGAGCCATTGACCAAAACTACCAGAGAGGGGTTGGAGATGATTTGATGGATAATCTTACAGGTATAAGAATTGAAACCAAAGGCACCAAGAAGCCTAAGAAGGAACTTCCAATCAACCTAGACATAAGCCTTGGACAAGTCAAGCTGAGAAGGAAGCCTTCCCTTTTACCAGCTTCTAAGGAGTGAATCACTTCATGCACCGCCATAATGGAATCAATAATTTGTCTTTAGAGCACAAAACCAAGTAGTTGACAAGCAATAATAGAGGGAAACACTTTAATAATTATGGATTTGATGAATTTAGAGATAATCTTGAAGGAGTTACATAGAATTATGGGTCTAAAAATCTCCAGTGAGTCCACCCTTGTGGTCTTAGGAATAAGCACTAGAAAATTAGCATTAAGTTCTTTGAGGAGGTTCTTAGAACCAAAAAATTCCCGCATCACTTTGACCAAGTCAAATTTCACCACATCCCAGTCAAGATGAAAGAAAAACATTGAGAATCCCTCAAGACCGAGGGCCTTATCACCTAGAAGAGAATCTAGGGCTTTCTTGACTTCAGCCAAGTCTGAGATAGAACATAAGACTTTTTTTTGGTCTCCACAAATGAGTTTAGGAATATTGTTATGAAGCATTTCCTAATCTCCCTTCGACATCTCTTGATCTTTGCACAGGAGAGAAGAGAAGGAAGCAATAGCTTCCTTCATAATGTCCTTTTCCTCCTGCAAAATTTGGTCTCCCTTCTTAATACCATTGATTATGTTGGCCGCTTTGTGTCTCATAGTTGAAAGATGGAAGAAATGAGTGTTTTGGTCTCCTTCCCCTAACCAGATGGACCTTGATCTCTGCTTCCAGAAAGTCTCCTCCTACCCTATTATATTATGATACTATGACAACATAGATTTCTTCTTAGTCAATTAGATCTCATCAACGCCCTCTCTTTGGATTTCTTTTCAATGAGATTTAGGTCCAAGATAGCTTTGTCTTTTGAAGGGAATATATTGCCAAATTCTTCCTTATTCCACTATTTGATATTCAAATTAATGTTTCTAATATTTTTAGCCACCTTGAGCATGGAAGTACCCTTTACATCTATATTCCAACAGTCTTTTATTTTGTTTTTCAGGTTAGGATGAGAGATCCACATCTTTTCAAACATGAATGAAAATCTTCTTTTCTTAGCAATCTGGTCAAGAGACAGAGAAATGAGAGAGTGATTAGAGCCAATTCTAACCAAGGTCGAAAGGTTATAATTATAATGATTCATCCAGTCAAAAATGATCAAAGCACAGTCTAGCTGGACCTGGATGCACTCCCTTCCAATTCTCTTGTTGGACCAGCTAAAGTCAGCACCCTAGAGGTCCACATCTAAGAGGGATTGGTCATTAATGAAATCCATGACATCTTTCCTACTTTTTAGATTCGGGAAGATACGTCCCTATTTTTACCCTTCTTTGAGGGGAGTATTGAATTCCCCCATGATTATCCCCTTAGTTATATTTGAGCCAGACAAAATGGTTTTGATTTTCTCCCAGTAAGAACTTTTACCTTTTTTGGAATTAGGAGTATAGTTAATCAAAATATACCAACTTTCATTATCTTTTATCTTAGTAAAATTCATAAGGATTGGATTACCTTCATCATGAACTACTTCAGCCTTGAGGTGAAAGGAATTCTACATAGTCATCAGGCCTCTAGAAGCTCCTTCAAGACTAGAAGCTCTTATTTCCATAGATTTGCTAAATTTGATACCCTCAATCTTGTCCTTCTTCATCTTGGTTTCTTGGATTAACATAATATCTCGTCTGTGACCCCTTATCATATTTATGAGAACATCCTGCTTATGTGAGCTATTTAGCCCACAAATATTCCAAGATATGAATTTTATTTCTCTTTGGAAGTGCAGACTTCTTGGATGGTCTTCTGGGTCCAATCCGCTATGTTCTTGTCGGCTTCTTCTTGCCTACCTAGTATGTGTATGTTTTTCAACATAATATCTTAATTTTTCCACATTCATTTCAATTAAATGATCTAAGATTCTATAATTAATTTTTTTATTTACATTTTCAGCTAGAATAATATTCTCATCCATACCAATAGAAGTGAGTAATGTTGACCCTTTTCCAACATCTATTTCTTGAAGTTAGGATTTCTCTTGTCCAATATTTTCTTGAGAAAAAGCTACGCATTAAAAAAATAGAAATCTTAAGGGGAAAGATTGTAGAGAGTAAACATATTTAATCAAGTTTGAGAAGACAAAGGAACTAGAGAGAGAGTAAGAGAGTAAGAGAGATCCTAAGAAGAACAAGCAAGTTTAAATCACCAGAGAGAGAGAGAGAGAGAGAGAGAGAGAGAGAGAGATATATATATATATATATATATATATATATATATATATATATATATATATATATATATATATATATATATATATATATATATATATATATATATATATATATATATATATATATATATATATATATATATATATATTGTTAAGGGGCTATATCAAATAACTTCTCGATCCCTGCACCTTTTTTTAACTTGATGACAAAAATCCTACCTAGGATTGATAAGGGACATTGACAATGAATTGCATCTTCAGTTTTTCATAAGTTACATTAAATGTGAATTCCAGTTTTGATTAAGTGACATTGACAATAAACTACATATTCAGTTTTTCATAAGTTACATTTACAATGAATTGAAGGTGTGAGTAAGTGACATTGACATTGAACTACATATTTAGTTTTGGATTTGAAATACTAGTTCATTATTTAGTTTGATATTGACATATGTGTGTCATTATACTTATTGGAATATAGTAGTTTCATTAATATCGGTTATGTTCAGTTTTGAATTCATGGGAAAATGTAGTTTATATGAGTGTTATGGTTAATTAATATGGTCATATTAGTGACATGATTATTAATAAAGTACTTCATTGTATTTCTAGTTTGTATCTCAAAATTACTTATATATATTATGTTACTAAGAAGAGAATTTGTATAATGTTGAAGCAAATGTCATAAGTTATGACCAAGGTATTGAAAAAGATGTTATTTCTAGGACCTTTTGGTCGATCCCTAGCCACTTTCTATTATTTGGAAAATGTACTTAGATGTAAAATGACACATTAATGTGGCATTTATGTGCATTAATTAGATGTGATATGAGCATCATATTTGGAACTCCAAGTACAACATTTAAAGCTTCATTTTTTTTTTGGTTATCTATTATGTTAACCCTAGCTCTATCGAGCTAGGGCATTATTGTCATGCTTGGACATTTCTTACAAGATACATAGTTCAGTTATCAACTTTGCGATGTCAGTTGGAAAGAATGTGGAACAATTTTAATCTTGAGATTTTGGTGGTAGACATTCATGAGACCTCACTCCAGGCATATATGTTTCTTATTCTTTTTATTTTGATTTCATCTTATTATGTTTAGTTTGTGAAATATATTTTGAGTTAAGCTTTATGATTAGTTTATTCATTACGGGTTTAGTTTTTAGGTTGTACATTCTTCACTAAACCCTTGTCGCATATTTCACAGTGATGGTAATTTTGAAAAGTTATTTGTCATTTAATAGATTATTTATGTCTTTTATTCACATATATATAATGTATCTATTGCATCTTTGATTATAATTCAAATCCACATTAGGTCTTTTGTTCTCTAGTTGTCTAGAAATTATTTATATTAACCCTAGTTATTGAGTTAGTCTTATTTTGTATCTTTGTCATAAATTATGTGTATATTTCTTAAAAACCCTTGTTGGGTTTAACATATCAAGTATTTTATTTGAGTATATTGTGTTAACTATTTTATGAAATTCGGTATGTCATAGCTTAGGGTTAGCATAACTATCATATTAACAATAAGGATTCTATTGTGCATATGACTCACAATTTCCATGTCATGCATCCTTATTTCCCACACTGTATCATGTTATCATTTATGCATCTCAGGTTGTATATATAGTCAATGTGGTTTAAACCATTGGTAATGGTTATCATTTTTAAAGGTCCATTATGTTTTCATTTCATTTCAAGTATCATATGGTAGTCATAAACATACTTGGATGCACTCATGTGAGAATATTATGATACTATATAGTTATTAGTTTGAAGACTATGTGATAATCATTCCTTTTCTTACTCTCCATTTTTTTAGTCATTGAGCTTCTTCCAATGTTACTTCATTTTGGATTGTTTGATATTGTCCACCTCATGGAGTGTTCCTGTAATCATGTTTTACCTACACCTAGGTTCAAACCTTGATTGGTGTCTTTGCATATGAGATATCTTGGATTCTTGGTGGGACTTCACTATTCTTCATGTTTTGTGGCCACTTTATGAATTACAATCTTGTGAAGGTTTTTTTCCTAATTGGTGAAGATTCATGGCTCAGATCTCAATGTTTCTAAACGTTTGACCAACATTCTTGTGGTTTCACACATTATGTTTCATTTATTTGTAGGATATTCTTATGATTTAGGTCGTAACCTATAATTTAATATGTTTTCATATTCTTAGAGAATGTAATATTTTCCATTCCAACTTGATGCTTGTGAAGGCTTTATAAGTTGTTGTAATTGATCCATGAAGAAGTAAGTGATTGCCCGTGATAGATAGTATAATAAGATAACCTCTTTAAAGTTAACATAGGAGGATTTATTTGTGTAAATAGGCCTATAAGCTTGAAATTTAAGACTGCTTGTTGCAGGTGATCAGTTGTACTTGATTTTATGATAATATGAAGGATGATCTTGCATAGCTTGATATTATTCTATATTATTTCCATCCTATGACTCCTTCTACAAGGATTGGATTGAATTATTTGAGGTTCATCTTGTCCTTGGTTGCAACGTTATCAATATGCATTGAAGGAAGAATATAAGGTAAAGAGAAGAAAACATAGTAACAATAGAGGAAAGGAGATACAAGTGAGTGGAAGCAAGGTGATGTAGGGGCATCCAAGGTTAAGGTAGGGGCATTCTTGTCCTCTGTGAAACTGCATGTGGTGTTGGTATTTTGGTCGGTGTTACTCAATTGTAGTCTTGAGCAATGGTCTCAGTCATTGAAGGAAGCTCGGTCATTGAAGGAACTCAGTAGTCTCTGGTGCTCGATGACATTGTTACTCGGTCATGCTTGCGGTGCTCGGTGATGCCTAGCATGCTCGGTTAATTCACTATCGCTCTATAGTTCTGGTTTACCAACTGGAGTTCTGTGTGATTTTTTGAGCTGACTTGGTGCATTTATTGTTGGTAGCCATTGTTATGGGCCAACATTTTGAATTAAATGTTTGTATACATTTGTAAGCTGACTTGTATGGCATTTAATTATTTGTTTGGGGAGTTAAGGGTTTCATCTTGCCAACTTGTGGCTGATGATTAGTATTTAAGGAGTGCTTGGGTAGTTGTTTAGGGGGATCATTACTGGAGACAACTTAGTAGATCTGGATGTCAGATGCAAAGCTTGAGAGCTAAAGTTGGTGAACTTGTGGAAAAGTTCTTGATGTTCTTGCAGATCAGATTGATATCTGATAGTTGTTTGTAGCAAAGCTAGGGGTTTTCATACTTGGGAACAAGGATATTTGTTGGAGGCTTGCGAGCTCAAGTTTAGATCTTCCTTAGGGTTTCCATCAGCTTCTGATTGTCTTTAGAGCTAAACTAGATGAGATTGTATTGGATCTTGTCAGAGCTTGCAGAATTGTTTTCTAATTGTAATTGGACCTAACTCGGAAGGCCTTAAAGCCAGGCATTTTAATGAAAATTAGTGTTGCATTGTTGGATAATCCACTATGTAATTCTGTTGGCTGCAAGGTTTGGACTATCCTTCATTGGATCCACCTACCTTGACTGCATTAGGTGGTATCAGAGTGAGAATTTGATCTTTTTAAAGCAGAAGGTTGACCTAGCAAGGCTAATCTTGAAAAGTTGATCTTGTTGGCAAAGAGATTGTAGATCTGAAGCACTGAACTTGTGGAATTGTGCCCTAGTTTATTGCAAGATTGCAGGTTGAGATCTGACTTGTTACAACTTGGAAATTGTCACAAGGTAGTCAGTGAGGGTTTGTTGCAGAGGGTTTCTCTTATCTTTAAGGATGCCTCTAAGAAGATTAGACACTAGATTTATTTATGATCTTTTTGATACTGTTGAATCCTGAATCACAGAGAAGGTAAAATCAGATTTCAGATCTGAGATGGAATTGATGAAGAATGAAGAATGAAGAATGACATGGTCATCGAGATCATGAGAACTATTGTTGGTATACTACAAAATGTTGGTACTGAGGATGGCTATGAAGAAGCTGCTAAAGAATTTGAAACTACTGGATCTAGTGGTGATGATCGAAGGAGAAAATCTGGTGAAGATAGAACTGCTCAGTTACCTAGATCTGCTTCTTAGTTTAGTAATTATCGAATGGAAGTTTCTAATTTCTTTGGTACTTTGAAGCCTGACAATCTGATTGATTGGATTGGTGAATTTGAAGATTTCTTTGAGCTAGAAGAAATTGAAGATCCTATTCAAGTGAGATTAGCACAGAAAAGGTTGAAAGGACATGCTGCTCTTTGGTGGAAGGAACTACAAAGAGAGCGAGAAGATGAAGGTGAAACAAAGATCAATCGGTGGAGGTTGATGGTGACTAAGTTGAAATAAAAGTTCGTACCGAATGACTATGAGCTTGACTTGTTGAAGAAGTTGCATAATCTAAAATAGAAGGATTTGGCTATTGAAGATTATACCGAGGAGTTCTACAAACTTACTATTTGGTCTAGACACCGAGAGCTTGGTAAGGAAAAGGTAGCTCAAGATGTGAATGGTTTGAGATTCAATATTTAGGATGATCTTGGTATGCTGAAGATTGATTCTGTTGAAGATGCTTATCATTATGCTCTAAAGGTAGAAGATAAGTTGAAGAGGAAACAACCTGCTAACTCTTGAGGGAAGGAAAAGATTGATCACTTAGTGAAGGATAAACTGACTCATGCAGAAGATGAACAGAAACCTATGGAACCAAAAAAGAAGATAGGTAGAGTTATCTTTTAGGGTACCTGCTATAACTGTGGAGAGGAAGGACATTGTTCTTTTGAGTGTACATAGAAGAAGGTTTACTGACGAACTGTTGTGATGAATGAGAACATTCATAATGAACTTGAATCAAAGAATGTGCTGCTTTGGTGAACATTGCTAGGTACAAATGATGAACCTTATCAGAGGAGTAACTTGTTTAGGACCCGACGCAAGAGTGAAGGTAAACTCTCTGATGTTATTGTTGATAATGGTAGTACTGATAACCTTATTGCTAAGGATCTGGTTCAAAAACTTGGTTTGAATATAATGAAGCATCCTTATCCTTATAGGCTTGATTGGTTACAAGATGTTCATGCTTTGGAAGTTAGAGAAAAATGTTTCATTGATGTTCAGATTTCCCAGTACAAGGATCTTGTGCTATGTGATATTATGAAGATGAATAGTTGTGATATATTGCTTGGTAGACCTTGGCAATATGATTGCAGAGCTATTTATGACTATGTCTTGAATGTGTTTACTATTGAGAAGGATGATAACAGGTTTTCACTGATGCCTTTGATGGATAAAATGCTCGACAGGAGAAGTCTGAGTATTGGTAGCCAAGTGGAGATTATGGATCTAGAGAAAATGAATGATCAGTATTGAGAACCAACCTATACATTGTCAAGGAAAGACTTGAAGAGATAGAGGAGACTAAAGTGGAAGAGATTCCAAGTAGAAAGGTGGAGGACTAGTATGTGAAGAACCAGTTCAAGATTTATGTGCTAAATCTTAGAAGACGTTCTTCTCACATATGAACATCTTTTGGAATCTGGGGTATCTGATGCAGGGTCATCCAAGGTTAAGGTAGGGGCATTCCTGTCCTCTATGAAACTACATGGGTTGTTGGTATTTTGGTCAGTGTTACTCGATTGCAGCCTTGACCAATGGTCTCGGTCATTGAAGGAAGCTCAGTCACTAAAGGAACTCAGTAGTCATTGGTGCTCGGTGACATTGTTACTTGGTCATGCCTGCGGTGCTTGGCAATGCCTGGCATGCTCAGTTAATTCACTATCATTTGGTAGTTCTGGCTTATCGACTAGAGTTATGTGTGATTTTTTGAGCTGACTTGGTGCATTTATTGTTGGTATCCATTTTTATAGGCTGACATGCTGCATTAAATGTTTGTATACATTTGTAAGCTAACTTGTATGGCATTTAATTATTTGTTTTGAAGAGTTAAGGGTTTTATCTTGCTAACTTGTGGCTGATGATTAGTATTTAAGGAGCACTTGGGTAGTTGTTTAGGGGGATCATGACTAGAGACAACTTAGTAGATCTGGATGTTAGATGCAAAGCTGGAGAGCTAAATTTGGTGAAGTTGTGGAAAATTTCTTGATGTTCTTGCAGATCAGATTGATATCTGATAGTTGTTTGTAGTAGAGTTAGGGGTTTTCATACTTGGGAAGAAGGATATTTCTTGGAGGATTGTGAGCTCAAGTTTAGATCTGCCTTAGTGTTTCCATTAGCTTCTGATTATCTTCAGAGCTTGACTAGTTGAGATTGTATTGGATCTTGTCAGATCTTACAGAATTGTTTTATGATTGTAATTGGCCCTAACTTGGAAGGCCTTATAGTCGGGCATGTTAATGAAAATCATTGTTGCATTGTTGAGTAATTTTTTTTGTAATTCTATTAGCTACAAGGTTTGGTCTATCCTTCATTGGATCCACCTACCTTGACTACATCACAAGGAGATGAAGATCCTTGAAGAAGAGTTTAAACCTAAATAGAGAAAAGAACCTGATTAGAGGAAACAAAGAAGAGGGAGTGCTAACAAGGACTTAATAGGTAAAAATTTCAAGTGTGGAGAGAATGGGCATAGAAATTGTTTATGTCCTCAGGGATTTAGAAAAATCAAGGGTAAAAAGAATCTTATCGTGCATGAGGAGAAAAAATTTGAGGAACTTGATGAAAGCATACTAAAACATGAGATGTGAGAATCTCTTATGCTTAGCAGAGTTTTGTTAAGGCATAGAAAGAAGGAAATTGAACATTCATAAATGAGAAATTTGTTTAGGAGTATATGCAAGTCAGGTGGTAAGTGTTGTAAGGTTATTGTGGATAGTGGAAGAACTTATAATTTGGTACCAGAAGAGATGGTGTAGAAGTTTGACTTGAAGAGGCTAATACATCCTTATCCTTATAGGATAAATTAGTTTCAAGATGATCATATGGTGGATATGAAAGAGTAGTGTTTTGTAAAATTTAAAATTGGAGCTTTTAGAGATGATGTATTATGTGATGTTGTACCTATGATTTCTTGTCACATGTTCTATTGGGTACACCTTGGAAATTTGATAGGGGAGCTATTTATGATTGCAAAAGAAACTTGGTCATAATAGATAAGGATGGACAAAGATTTACTTTGGTTCCCTTGAAGGAAGAGGGGAAGAATAAAAGGAACTTGAACATTATGAAGGTTATAGTGTGGAGGAAAAAATTGCAGAGGTTATGCTGAAGGAAGGCTTGGATCTGAAGAAGGATCTTATGATTGGATTAGAAAAGAAGGTACTGGAAAGTAACAAAGGTAAAGTTGAAAAAATAAATACTTTGATGGAGTCTTGTAGAAGAGGTAAATTAGATGTGCGAAAGAAAAGAGGAGGTTTTAAGATTCCTTTACTATCTTATGAAGATATGTGGCATGAAAGAGAAAGTTCAGAGTAGAAGAAGTTGAAGGATTTGATAGGAGATAGAGAGGAGTTAAGAAGGAAAAAGGATACAAATAAAGAGGATATTTGGATCAATATTGAGAAAGGGATTTATGTCCCAAATCCTATAAAATTTTCATGATTTCCACTCATGGAACATCTTATTTTGACTAGGGTGTCTGATGTAGGAGCATCCTTAGGTCATTGACAATAATGCATCATTTAAAAATATTTTGAACCTTCCAGTTGCTCTTAGTTTGTCCCTGTTAGATAGTTTTTGTGTTTTTAGTGGCATTCCTTTGTTTGGATCATTTACTATTGTGTATCTTAGGGTATGTTCTGGACATCAAGCTATGCTTATTTTTGGGTTCACACATCAATCTAATTCTTCACAATGGAGTTATCTTGGATTCATGTTAGAGCTTGTATGAGCTTCATGTTATAACACTCAGATGGCTTTTCTGTTGCAAAAATATTTGTCTCATATCATGATGCTCCTTGGTCTTTGGTTGATATTTATCATGGACCATATGTTATTTTAACAACTTGGCATTAATATCTTCCTTATTTTGGTCTTAATGTGTATTTTTGTATTATGTTTTCCTATTCTTAGAAAATGTGATAGATCTAGGCCGACATTCATGTTGTAAAGGCTCTATATATTGGGGTATTTGACATTTATTTAGGGATATTTTGTTAGGATAACCTCAAGAAGGTTAAAACTAGGGTTTAGATATGGAGTTTCTACTGTAATCAAGAAATTCTTCCTTAGAATGTAAGTTGTAAGTTGTAGGCCAATTCAATGTAAATTTATGAATCTTTGATAAGGAAAATGTGTGATTTTTCATGTTTCTAGTTCCTTGTTAAGTTATTGTTCATCTTGAGTTTTTTATTTCCATTGTGTTGACTCGGGTTGCATGGTTTGGACCATCTCCATTGGAAAAGATTGGCTACATCATTAACCCTAGATGGGTGTTTCACCAATCTGTTTAGTTAAAATTTCATAATTCTTAATCACTTTAGACATAATATTATCATTTCTTTCCCTTTTTACATACTCTCATCTTAGTTTAATTACCTTAATGAACAAAAAATGATCTCCAATATTTATGTTCTATATTAGGATCTCACTTTTCTTATCATGGAACATTCTAAGTCACTCTATATTCCTATTAAGCACACTTAGGATTGGAAAAAAATTAGGTATGAACAAAATGTCAATGTTCTATTAAGACATGTCTATTGATCCTAAGGATGCATACTCTAATCATGATGTTTTCTTTTATATTGATAATATGAAGCATCTAAAGAAGGGGAAGTCTACATATAAGTTGTGTTTGTCTCATGATTATAAAATATATGATAATGATGTTAATTATGTCCCCTCTTCTACCTTTTCCCTTGAATATGTTGATTGTATTCTCGCATCTTACACCCAATCCTATTCATGATAGAATCATCAAGAGTAGTTTTGCTAAAAGTGGGAGAATCCTCTAACTCATGTACATAAAAGAAATAAAAATAAAAATAAAAGGAAAGGGGTGTGTAAGGCTCTAGTTAAGGTTTTCAAGGATATTATTGACGATCCTAGTGTTGAGGAAGTCCTGACGAAAGATGAGGAGGCAGGTCACCAGGATGAAAATTGTGATAATAATGCTCTCCCTAAGGAGATTGAAGGGGGAATTTGTATTGATATTCTATTTGAAGTAGAGAAGCATACCCCTATAGATGAAACTATGGACGTGTCGATGCTTTTAAGGGATACTAGTAATTGTCAATCCAAGATTTTTAATTGGCTTCTTTTGGAAATAAACATGCTCAAAGTTAGTGTCCATTTATTAAATATTATAATTAATGATTTATAGTCTATTGTTTAATAAAGAATTGATAACGAAGCCTCATATAAAATGTTGGATCTCATCCAAGTGATAGCCAAGAATTTTATTGCAATGAAGACTGAATAAGAAGAAAAAATTAGAATATTAGAGGATACAATTGGGACGGTGTATGACAAACTCAAGATGGCAGTCTGTGTTAGAAAGTTCACCATGTAAAGTGGCATTGTGGGAGTTGAAATGCTTAATGATAAAACATATGTCGTTAAATTTGATGATGCAAAGGAAGGGTAAGGATATGCTTCTTGATGTTTTTGTTGTTGGTTAGGATGTGGCTACTATTGGTGACCAATATGAAATGGGTTCACTTCATCTGCATGGTCCTTTTTCTATCTCCTATAACCATGCTAAGTGTACTAAATTAATCAGTCCCATATTGTTTATGATGTCATATATGTGCGTGAAAAATTTATAGACAAGAATCTAAAGGCTTAAGAAATTCTAGAAGAACTTCTATAGTGTAGTATGGGTTTCTGACCTAGTTTTGGTTGTTTTTCTAGTTTTTGGTTGTGGAGTTTGGTTTAACTTTTTTTCATGATAGTTTCATAATGTAAAGTTTTTTGGGGTCCCTTCAAAATCTATCTTACCTTATTAAAAAAATATTTATAAATTATTAAACTTTAAGCCAATAACTAGAGCATCTTCTACATAGCATCTTAATGAGAAATAAAATGATTTTCTTTTAATAATTCCTTTATAACCAATACTAAGCCATTTTCTATATTAATATTATTTATTTCTTAAAGGTCATAATTTTGTCTCAATTATTATAACTTCATAATCTTCCTTAATATTGGTTTCTGAACTAATTTTTAAGGATCCACCATATATAATGTTTCCTTGAATATTCAATGGAAGAAAGCTATCTTGTGCATTGAATGTTTTTCCTTGAGATGCTATACTAAACTACAACTTCTCATGTTCTCTTAAGTGGTATATAAATATTTCTTTTTCTCACTCAAATTAGTTTTTCAAATATATAGATTTATAAATGATGATATTATGTAATTTATAAGATACATTGAAATTAGAAATATTGATGTCAATATTGTCTTAGTGATCTCATATTTTGATGCACTACCCCATAAAAAAATCTCTAGTCATGTACATAACATCTCTACTTGATATTGGATGCCCTCAAATGAATTAGGTTTTTCCCAATCTTAAAATATTTGAATGTTTTATTTTTATTAAGATAAGTGTATTTTTTAGAAGGACCAAACCTTATTACAGAGGAGGTATATCAAAGGAGTAACCAAGAAAAGAAAATATAAGTAATAACCAAATATGAAAAGGAAAAAGGAAGGAGAAGTTTTCGTAAAGCACAAAATACCAAAGAAAAAAAGCACTAAAAATTAGAGTTGAGACATAAATTTGGCCCTAAAAGAACTATTTGTGAGCTAGGAACTATGAGGGATTGAAGTTTCTTCTTAGAATACATAATAGTCTAGGAAGCATCATCATTAATAAAAATCGTAAGGAGTAGCATATGAGGCACCCTCTAAATCTAGATATATACAACTCCTAGATAAACTTACTATTTAAGGGATAATCCTTATGTTATAGAGAAGGATATTCAAGAATCACTAAAGATAGATGATAGGTACTAGAGTCCCTAGATAAGGGGAAAAAAATAATATAAGGAAATTTGTTGACCTCAGAGAGGCAATAGAAAAATGAGGCACTAAATCTTTAGTCAACACCTTTCCATTATGTGGGGCATGAATATAGATGGGCCCTACATGGGAAAGAGGTAGTCAAGTGACCCATAGAAAAGAAAAATCTTTAATAGAAATGGATTCCCTTATAATTAGTTATATGTGTCCAAGGTCATTACCCCACCTTAAAAAATGTCATTTTATGTAGATGTTTTGCAAGATTCATCTCCACCAAGATTCGATCAAATCACATGTAGGAAAAATTGCTAGTGTTTGGGTCCACCTTGAGTAAAAGACCCAGCTTATTGTCAATAGCCTCATAGACTTAATTTTCTCCCTAAGGAAGGAGTGGTAAGAAATCCTTACCTAGATAGGAGTAAAAGTTGTAGATTCATTTAGAGGGTTGAAGATGACATCTAGGAGTAGAAAGAAAGGGAATGAGAACCACATTTCTCATTTTTCATAATAAAAATAACTTTACAATATTTAGAATGTTCAAACTAGAGAGAAAACTCATGAGTAAAATATAAGATCTAAACTTTATCTAGAACCATGATCAGATAGTGGTACTTAGTAATCTATGTGTCTAGATTTTATAGTAAGGACCATATGTTGTCAAATCAGTAGAAAAATCCCTTCATTTAAAAGTAGAAATACAATCAAGTACCTCAGAACCAACACCAACTTTGCAGTAAAGGAAGTAGGCACTTACAAGCAATGCCAAGAGGAAAACCGTGTGAGGGGTTATGCAATAGGTCCAAATAGGAAGTGGACTTCACAATAAAATTTGGAGAATTTTCAAGAGTGCTAGGTTTTAACTTGACACGTCAAGGTGGCACTAATAAATTTGGTATCGATTTGCGATGGCTATGTGTCGCAATTATGACAACCATGTGTTGCAATTGCGACAGTAATAGACGTCACTATTTTTTAGTCATAAAATACGACGTCTTTCCATTTTCATCACAATTATGACTTCAATCTATTGCTTGGGAAGCTGCATGTGATCATGTGATAACCATTGCAAGTGCAATGAATACCCACGCAACTGCGACGACTTGTTGCATGGTCGCATGCACTTGGGAAGCCGCATACGATCATGCGATAACCGTCGCAAGTGTGATGAATACCTGCACAACATGCCACTCTACATTAGGTGGTATCAAAGCATCAACAAGATCTACTTGGGTATTGGAAGGTTAATTTTTCATCATCATTGAAGTCTTTTGGTGTCTTTTGTATACTGGTTCCATTGTTGAAACCTTGGAGTGTTTAATTCCTCCTTGTGTGTACCAAAGTTGAAAGGTGTACTTAAGGTGTTAGAAGGATTCTTGGTGAGGAAAATGTATTGGCTAGTAGAGGTATCTTGTATTTGAATTGATTTGTGTGATATAATGGCTCCCAGGAATGCAGGTTGGGCGAGAAAGGTTCAAGAGTTAGAGGAAAAGAAGGCTAAGTTGCAAGACTCATACAATGTATTATTGGCAAGGCTAGAGACAATTGAATTAAATCAGAGAAGAGCAGTAAATGATGATGAAGATACTGAAGAAGAAGAAGAAGAGAACAATGAAGAAGTGCAAGAGGAACAACAGGTTGATCCTGAAGAGCAAAGGACACTCAGGATCTTGAAAGCTATGAAAGGAGATAGCTACAAGGTAAGGAAGGACATTCCAATGTATGATGGAAGTCTGAAAGAAGAGGACCTATTGGACTGGATTGCATCTATGGATGCTTATTTTGAAAGTGATGATATACCTGAGGGATAGAGGGTCAAGTTGGCAAAGACCAAACTGAAAGGGCATGCACTCCTATGCTGGGATCATGAGGAGGCTGAAAGAAGGAAAAAAGGTAAGTCTAAAATCACTTCTTGGGATAGAATGGTTTCAAAAATGAAAAGTAATTTCCTTCCTAAAGATTTTGAAGTTCAAATGCATAAGAAGATGTAGGGCTTAAAGCAAAAGGACTTGGATGTAAAGGCATACACGGATGAGTTCTACAAACTGAGCATGAGATCAGGTTTGGATGAAGAAGAAGTTGTCAAGGTTGCAAGATATTTAGGAGGTTTGAAGTTTGCCATTCAAGATGAGTTTACTGCTGCAAATCCCAGGAGTGTGAAAGAGTGTTATCAGATTTCTTTAAGGATAGAGGAGAAACTAAAAAGGAGAAGTGAAAGACACAATGCTAGGGGAGGATCTTCCATGAGAGGAAGAGGAAGAACAACTCAAGTTTGGGAGGAGAAGGACAAAGGTCCTAGTTCTGATTCTAGAGGAGGAAAAAATCAGAGAGGTGGTAGGAGTGGACAAGAAAGGGGGAGTGGTTTGTTTACAAGTACATGCTTCACATGTGGAAAGGTGGGGCATCAATCCTACCAGTGTCTTGACAAAGAGAAGAGGGTACACCTGGTCCAGGAAGACAACAAGGAAGAAATGCCAAAAGGTAATGCAGACCCTGAGACAGGAGAATTCTTAATGTTTAGGAGAGGCAAGGAATGGACACCACAAGTAAGTATTTTCAGGACAAATTGTTTGATACAAGGTGAAGTTTATAAATTAGTCATAGATTCAGGTACTTGCAGCAATTTAATTTCATGGGATGTTGTCAATGCATTGAAGTTGCCTATTCAACACCATCCTAAGCCATACTATGCTACATGGGTGGAAGATAATCAGAATTTAATAGTGCATCATCAAACCATGGTAACCTTTTCAATAGGTAAGTACACTGATCAAGTACCATGTGATGTTGTCAATATGATCTGTGCACATGTCATCCTAGGTAGAACTTGGCAAGTCTCTAGGCGAGTTGCACATGACTGCTACACCAATGTTTATACCTTACGGAGTAATGGAAAAAAGATTCAATTGACACCATTACCTTGCAAAGGGCATGATTATCTTCTCATAGGAAGTATTAAAGGACTTGATACTGGTCAGACAGAGGATAGAACAAAAATAAGACAGCAAGAAGTGATGAAGGGTAAAAGACAGAAAATACTGAATTCTATGACAGGGGTAAGGGCAGAATTTTAAGGTGGTGAAGGAGTAATGGTGGGTGATTGGTACTATCCTATCTGAGGACATGATAAGGATAGTAAGGAGATGAAGAAACATCAGGTGAAAGGACAATTAAGGCACTGTCATAGGCAGGCAGAAAAGAGGACTGTTCAGACAGTAATGAATATAACTGAAACAACAGGGGTGACTGCCTCAAAGGTAGAGATTATAAAGGCTAACCCATGTTTGAATTTTTGGCATGTAGGTACTAGGAAGAGAGGGAATTTTACATTAGGGGACTTCATTCCCAAGCATCAAGTGCAGAGACATGGAGAAAGAGCAGTCATCAATGCAAGACAATGTTCTTAGGACAAGAACAACTTTCAAGGTGGTGAATTTGATGCAGGGGTATCATATGCTCTTCATGGGAATAGTAGAGATCCAGGCCATCAAAGAGATCATGGAGCATCTCATGTCATCAATTGCTCAATCCTAAAGCCAATCATGGCATTTGAAAGGACAAAAAGTTACAATGTTGGATGATGTCTTGTTAAAATTCATATTGCAAAAGTTGTAATTAATCCCTGGAAGAGAATCTAGAGGATGTTTAGGATAGAGAAGTCATTAGGTAGGGTCTAGTAGGAAGTTATAACAATCTCAAGTCGTTGCATAAGTTAAAATGTTCAATAAGTTCATTTAAACATAGTTTGTTGCTTATAAAAAATTCAAATCTTGTATGTAACAGCTACATGAGTATTTTGGATGGAAAGTAGTATTAGTTTGTTTCATGCTTAATTGAGCCTCCCAACTACCTAAAGTTGGTTGAGGTAGGTGAGGGGAAGATTAATAAATACCCAAAGGACCATTGTACGGGTAGATTGAAGGAGGACAATTACTGATTTGTACGGAGTATCTCAAACAGTGAATAATAACATTCCATTTTGCACTATTTCATTGGTATCTTGAACTTTTCTTTGGTTTTTCTTGTCATGAATATGAATTAGGAGGGTTCTTATTGTTACATGGTTCACTGTTATATAGATTTCAGATTGTTTTGAAGGATTTCACACGCCACTAACACTATAACAGATAGATTTCTCACAGTTTTGGGGACAGTTTTGATTTCTTAGTGAATAATGAGCCTCTCATGATCTTCTAGGGCCCAAGAGGCATGAGAGGAATGCTTTCTAACATGTACAATATCAGCCTAATAGTTTATGATGCAGAAATACTGAAAGGACAGGGAGAATGTTGAAGACAAGGGAGTGTTCCAAGAGGAAATTGATGGCTAACATGTAGCAGCAGAAGATTTACCTAAAGAAGAGGGTTGTGTGATGACTTGGAAAACCCTAGGGTGTTGATCTAAAGGTGTTTGAAAAATATTTTGATCTCCAAGGTGAGTGGAGATAGGATTTTGGTGAAACCCTCATGAAACAAGGGTTTGGAGAGCCTATAAAGGTGAGTTGAATGATTCTTGATGAATGTGACTGAAATCATTTGGATCTAGTAGTTTTATGCTATAATATGATTGTGATAAGAATTTGGAGTGGTGAAGAGTGAGATAAAACACAGTTTCTTTGTTATTTGTTTGATTTTGATACCATTTGAAGGCCACATTGTGAAGGAAGTACAAACTGGTCCAAAGGAGTTGGGTTTAAATTTGACATATGTTTTGCATCCCTGAAAAGGGTATCCCAAAATATAATTTTTTTGTCTACTTGTTTGGAAGAAGTCAGGGAAAAAGGTGGAAAACTGGTTCAGGAGGGCTAATTGGGGTTCACAGGGCTAGAAGGGGATTTGAAGAGTTCTGTCAAATGGGTATTGCTTTGGTCCACAAAATTGGTTGAATCCCATTTAATATGTGTTGTGAACTTCATCTAAATCTATCTTGTCCATTTGGAAGCCAAGTTGAGTCATTTTTGGTATTTAGCCTCTAATAGGCCTAAAGGGTTAGTAAGGAAAGTGCATTGTTGAAGAAACATCTATACTATTTCCACCACATCTGCATGCCACTCTGCATCACAATCAACACTTAGGTTTCTATAGACCAATTTCAAATGCCCATAACACCTTCCAAGGAGAAAACAAATGCAGGATCAAGTTCTGACATTGCAGCCACTACTACAGATGGTCATTGCTCCATGCTTCCCCCATGGATGGTGTAGTAAAATTTTCCATCAGAAATAGTATGATTACTTGACAAAAATTGTTTTTTTATATTTTGTAGAAGAAAAACCAATCCCCTATTTACTTATAGAGGTCCCAGAAATTTGTATTTTTTGTAAGGCGGGTAGATGATTCATCATGCCATGCATTTTGCTCTTCTCATTACAATGTAACTTGAACATTATATTTTGCCAATACAATGCTTGGTCCATATCTATATATTTAAATATTACTCCAAGTTTTTGGTCCAAATATGTATGCATGCTCCATATGTCTATCTATTATGTATCTACTTACATATACATCCAATTTTACACACATGCGTCCATATATATGCACATGTACAAAAATATTAATCAGTCTGTTTGTAATATATATACACATGCATGTGTGTGTGTGTGTATATGTATGTATAAATACATGAATATATATGTCCACACACACACACACACACACATATAGGTTAGATATATGTTGTTGAAAATATGTATTATACATGCTATCTTTGAAGAAATAGATCAATCAATGCGATTCATACAAAAAAATAGATTGGTACACACACACACAGATATATATATATATATATATATATATATATATATATATATATATATATATATATATATATATATATATATATATATATATATATATATATATATATATATATATATATATATATATATATATATATATATATCTGTGTGTGTGTGTGTATCAATCTATTTTTTTGTATGAATCACATTGATTGATCTATTTCTTCAAAGATAGCATGTATGATTCATATTTCCAACAACATTTAATTAACCTATATTATTGACCTGTATGTTTGATTAGAATAATTAAATGGAAAAATAAAAAGGAAAAGCAAAATATGAATCTGAATAAAAACAAAATATGAATCCAAATATAACTAAGAATTTATGGGTCATTGCCTTAGTATAGTTTATTAACCTCACCTGAAATTAGTATTGGCTTTATCCCCCCTTTATGCACCTTGACAATATTGATTTCGTCCTCCCTTAATGTACCTAGAATCAATAGTGAATTCATATATTACATGCAAAAAATATTACAAGTCAACGGTGTAATTTCACGAAACTACAATTACAAACTTAATGATTACCTTAAGAAATTGTTTATTCAGCCAATAATATAGCATAAAAAGATCCCATTAACATTTACAACATATTTCATGAAAAATAAGTAAAAACTAATTAACATCCCAACTCTGGCAAAAGATTTCTTGCATGGATAAAAAATCCATAATGTAGAGAAAACATCATTCCTTCAAAGATGTGTGAATACACACCTTTAAAATATCAATGGGTACACATGCAAAAAACTAGAGTGTTGGTATATTCGAAATTAAGTAATCAATATACTAGAGTTCCAAGAACTAGAGTAAATCATGAACTAATTAATAGTTTCCATTTGGAGTAATTAATCCCAAATTTTGACTGATCAAACATGCAAAAAGTATAGTGTCTAGAATTTTAAGTTTTTGAGAGATTTTGCGATTTAGCCTATAGTCTAAAGTACTCCAAACACTTCAATCTAGATGGTAATAAAAACCAAAATAGGGATAATAAATGTGTTTATTATGACAAGAATAAGGGACATAGAACCTAGTAAGTAAATCAAAGAAGTGCTCATAAAAAATTACTATAAAATCAAGATTAAGACTCAGTAGTCTGCACTTTATTGGGAGTACCTATCAAGTCCATCAAAGGTGGTGGTTTTGTTGGTTGGGTTTTTTGTGCTTTTGTTGACTATACTACAAATGTACTACTCTGTACATAATTGTGAGGTAGAGCCCTATCTAGAGAGCTAACGCTCACAAGCATTTCAGGCCCTTTAGCTAGCTTGCAATCTCGCTACCCATAAAAGTGCCACCAATGATAAATTCAAGAAGAGTTTGTAGGCTTATGTCATAAAAGATTTTTGAGTTTCTAGGATTATACATCATAAAACATCTATTAATTTATGGGATTATACGCTATATAAAATAAAATCCATTTTGGTAGAAGTGAATTTGAAAACCAAATTTGTGGAGTTGTGGGAGAGGGGAAAAATGAAGAAGACAAAAATCCTTAACAAAATGACATCATGTCCCACAACAGTTCAATGATATAAAATGGTGCCAGAATATGAATTGTAACTCAAAAACTTGTTGACCCATTGATCTGATCAGATGCATTATGAAACACAATTTAAAAAATCTCCACCTCTGTATACATATCAAAATGAATCTGCTACAGAAAATATGCGGTTAGAATTTCACTGTAAAAAATGAATTTCATCTCATTCTACCCTGTGGGAGAGAGTCTCCATTAGCAACATGATTGTCCATTCCTTGTAAAATCAATTTACCTATCTATGATTCTACAAGCTGGGTTATCTTAGAACATGAATATGCAATTCAATTTAATGGACCAGTGAGCAGAATAAAGTATAAAGCAGTGATTGATGAGCAAAATTGTATAGGCAGGAAAAGTTCTTTCAATATGACTAGTAGTTCAGTTTGGGTTGAACTATTGGTCACTTAGATTGTAGATTGTTGAATAAGGAGGAGCAACGCATCAATTTCAATGCCATGATGACTTTCTTAACAAAATGGCATCCTATCCCACAACAGTTCAATGATATAAAATGGTGCTAGAGTATGAATTGTAACTCAAAAACTTGTTGACCCATTGATATGATCAGACACATTATGAAACAAAATTTATGAAAACTTGACTCCGTATACATATCAAAATGAATCTTCTAAAGAAAATACACAGCAATAGACATGAGCATACCTGCAATTGTCACATAGCATACATGATATCTCGTAAGACTGCACAATACAGTTCTAGGGGATCCGAGCAAGTGGGTTTTAAAGATATCTCCTCCATGGGCCTTCATCCTCTGCTCCAAAAATTAATAAAATGCATTGGCCCTTTGGAAAGCTAGAAATAGTAGACTCTCGCCTAGTAGCGGCCAGCCAAATCTACCCGATGGTAAATTAGGGTTTGAAGAAGGGTTTCTAAGAAGAAATAGCAGAAACATTTTCCTTGTTAAACGAGATCATGTTGCATATCCTTAAATATAAGGTTTGCATGATAAAGGGAAGAGAGGGCGACACAAAATGAGGAGGAAGTGAAGTTTAAAATCATACCTTTCTCAGCCTTTTGGATTCTGAACATACAATCCAGTAGATCCCTTTCGCCGCAGAGATGCCTAGCCGCAGAGATCTCCTCGTCCAACGGCTACAAAAATCCCTCTCGGTGCTATTATAGAAATGACCAATGTTTTCTTTTCTTTTTTTTTCTTATATCCTGTTAACGTCGCAATTGCAATGTTGTCCGGGTATAATTGAAAAAAAAAAGCCAAAAAGACATAACATTTGCCCGCCGTTGCAAATTGCCGTCGCAATTTCACCCCAAATGTATTAGTGTGGTGATACTAAGCTTGTGTTTGAGATATGAAGTACTAAATTATAGGTAGTTGGGCTATTAACAACAATAGAGTTAGACATAATTCTAAATTTAAAAATTGATGAAGAGTGGAAACCCATCAAGAGAGGGTGGGAGAGTCTACCTATCATGATAGTATTATCTAGTGTCATTTGAATATTCCATGCTTTATTTTCCAAGCAATGACTAGCTAGGAATTAGTTTTCTTGGACTTATATCAAAATTTTTGATGAAGGGTGCTCCCCTTAATACCACAAACACATAACAGAAATAGAGAAACAACAACAATATGCAAGAACAGAAAATTGGCTTCTTATTATCTCCACAAATGTGGAATTACAAACTTTCGGAATTATAATATGAAAAGCCACATGGGCATTCCCTTACAATATTCTGTACGACAAAGCCTCGAACTATTACGCAGATCTACTACCCAGAACTATTCTGAACTACCTAAGACAATAATATAGCCTTCCTTATATAGGCAACTTTCCACCGCCTGGGAAGGTTCCAGAATTCTAGCCAATAAGGCCGACCAAACTTAGAATTATTTTATTTTACATTTTATTACATCATAGTCGGCTCAAGATAACCTTTGAAACCCGAACAGAAATTTTGAAGAAAATTATTTTCTGCCATTTCGGGTGGCCCAACTTTCGAAGACCATAAGTAATCACCAGTTGACCCGATCGGCTATTATAACCCCATTTCGGAAATGCCACGGAGCGCTCTACAGGCTTGATACATGCAAATACCCATCACCCAAATTTTTGACCTCATCCGGGGCCTCTAAAGCCTTCAAAACTGAGTTCAAAGTTTCTGTACCCTACTGCCAATACCGAAAATCTTCAATATCTTCCAATATACACTTGATCTGGCAATGAAACTTTACTGGCAGACTTATATGACCAACATGAACCTCCAAGAAAGAAATCAGATCATTCTGAGCACATACAAAAATTACAAAAAAATTGTAACTTTCCATAAATAGCAGCTCTGCACAAAATAGCCCTTATTGAATATAAAACCATAAATATTTTTTTGGGTGATGCAAGATTGCTCTTACACCCAAGATGCTCCTGCATCAGACACCTAGGGTAATTTGAGAAGTGACCCTGTCACGACTCAGGTGTGTAGAGGAAAACCAAGACGGTTAACCTCTACCCTTGTTAGCCATGATGAATCTTCAACAGGTCGTCCTTTCCACTTGACCAGATATTCTTCATATGTCCTGTTCCTTGTGCTTCTGCCAACACGACTGTCTAGTATATCCTCGATCTCCTTAGTGTCTGAACTAGTTGCTGGAATACTCCACTGTGCTACTGTGATCTCATCTTCAACACCTCCTTCACGATACTCTGTCAGATCTGAAATGTTAAACACTGGTGAAATATTTAGCTCAGTAGGCAATTCTACCTCATATGCATTTCCTGAATTATGTTTCTTCAGTATCCTACATGGTCTGAACTTCTTCATTTTCAGCTTGTTATATGTACCAACTGGAAACCGCTCCTTCCGCAAATGAACCATGACTTCATCACCGACCTGAAATTCCTTATACCTCCTTTTCTCATCTACCTTAGCTTTATACTGTGCGTTCATCTTGGTAATATGCTTCCTCACCTCCCCATGGATGTTCTTCAAGTGTTCTGCAAAATCCTCAGCTTCAGCACTACTTATTTCTCTTTTATCTATCTTCCTCAATTCAGATGCATTTCTTGGACTACTTCCATATACAATCTGGAATGGTGATTTACCAGTGCTCCTGTTGACATAATTATTATATGCAAATTCTGCTTGTGGTAAGGTCAAATCCCATCCTGTTGGCTTATCTCCAACCAAACATCTCAGCAAATTTCCCAAACTTCTATTCACCACCTCTGTCTGTCCATCAGTCTGTGGATGATGTGATGAACTGAACTTCAAATCTGTCTTCAACTTCTTCCACATTGTACGCTAGAAATATCCAACAAACTTAGTATCTCGATCTGAAACTATGGTCTTTGGCAAACCATGTAGTCTCACCACTTCTCTGAAAAACAATTCTGCTACATGAACAACATCATTAGTCTTCTTGCAGGGAATGAAATGTGCCATCTTTGAAAATCTGTCAACCACCACAAAAGTTGAATCATGTCCCCGCTGTGTCCTTGGTAAACCAAGAACAAAGTCCATACTGATATCCTCCTAAGGCTTCTCTAGTATAGGTAATGGCTGATACAACCCTGTATTCTACTTCACTCCTTTCGCCATCTGACATACTCTGCAACTCTGTACAAACTTCTTCAAATCTTTCTGTAATTGTGGCCAATAATAATTCTCACCAACCAAAGCAAGGGTTTTATCACGACCAAAATGTCCAGCCAATCCTCCACTCTGCTTCTCCTTGATGAGATTCTCCCTCATAGAACCTCGTGGAATGCACAACTGACTCCCACTGAATAGCATATCATCCTGGATGATGAAATCCAACCATTTCATCCTGTCTAGAGTAACAGGTTCTGTACAAGCTTTCCAAGCTTCACCAAAATCAGGATCCTCTGGATACAAATTCTTGAGTTCCTTGAACCCAACCACTTCAATTTACATTTCTGTCAGCAATAGTTGCCTTCTGCTAAGAGCATCTGCAACCCTATTAGACTTTCCACTCCTGTGTTTCAAAACAAATGTATAACTCTGTAAAAACTCAACCCATTTCAAATGCCTTTGATTCAATTTTCCTTGACTATTCAAATATTGCAAAGCTTGATGATCAGTATAAAAAACAAACTCTTTAGGAAGTAGATAATGTCTCCACTTCTTTAATGCCTGAACTATAGCATAAAATTCCTGATCATAAATAGAATATTTCCTCTTGGCATCATTTAACTTCTCACTGAAATAAGCAACGGGTTTACCTTCTTGGCTCATAACAGCTCCTATTGCAGTACCACTAGCATCACAATCTACTTGAAACACCTTATTAAAATCTGGAAGTGCCAAAACAGGTTGTTCTGTAACTTTTTGTTTCAACAATTGAAAACACTTTTCTTCCCCATTAGTCCACTTAAACTCTTTTCTATCGCCTCTCATTGTTTCAGTCAAGGGTCCACAAATACTGCTAAAATTTCTAAAAAAATTTCTATAAAACCTAGCTAGACCATGAAAAGATCTTACCTCAGTAGCACTCCTTGGGGTAGGCCATTCAAGGATAGCCTGTACCTTCTCTAGGTCTATTTTTAGACCTTCTGCTGAAACTACAAATCCCAAATACACTAACTCTTTCTTCACAAAACTGCACTTCTTCAAATTAATCAACAATTTCTCTTCTCTCAACTTCTCAAATACCATACGAATATGCATCATATGCTCATCCAATGTCTTACTAAAGATCAAAATGTCATCTAGGTAAACAATGACAAACTTACCCAAAAATTCTTTCAGAAGCTCGTTCATGAGCCACATGAAAGTGCTCGGTGCATTGGTTAGCCCAAAAGGCATGACTAACCACTCATACAGTCCTTCCTTTGTCTTAAAGGTAGTCTTCCATTCATCTCCTTCTCTAATCCAAATCTGATGATATCCACTCTTCAGATCTATCTTTGAGAAATACACAGCTCCACTCAAACAGTCCATAATATCATCCATTCGTGGCAATCAAAACTTATACTTGATTGTGATCTTGTTTATTGTTCTAGAATCTATACACATCCTCCACTCTCCATTCTTCTTTGGTGCTAATACCGCTGGTACAGCACAGGGACTCAGACTCTCTCGAATCAACCCCTTCTGCAATAACTCATGTACTTATCTGTTCAACTCTTCACTTTCTGCTGGTGTCATTCTATGTGCTGCCTTGTTTGGCAAACTGGCTCCTGGAATCAAATCCATTTGATGACTGATCTTCCTTACCGGTGGTAATCCATCAGGTACATTATCAGATATATCATCCTGAAACTCATTCAACAAATCTGCAACCTCTACAGGTACATCCTCTACTTCTTCTTTACCAACTTTTGGAATTAAAGCAAAACACACATGCTCATGCCTCACACCATCTAGAAATTTTCTTCCATCAACAAATGTTATTCTTGCATTACCACATACCTTTTCTTTGGTCTCCTTCAATGGCTTTAGCTTATGTCGCACTCCATCCTTTGTCAGGGAATAGGTATTCGCACGACCATCGTGTACAGCACATCTGTCAAACTGCCACGGTCTACCCAATAACATATGACATGCATCCATAGAGATGATATCACATAGTACCTCATCTTGGTACCCGCCGATCTTGAACTTTACTAGGCACTGTTCACTGACCATGACCTTGTGGTCATCCTGCACCCAGGCAATCTGATATGGATGTGGGTGTTTCTGTCTCTTGAGCTTCAACTTTGTCACCATCTCTTCTGACACCAAATTGTCAGTGCTTCCACTATCGATAATCACATCATAGCATTTACCCTCACACTTGCATCGAGTGCGAAATAGGCTCCTCCTTTGTTCAGGTTCGTTCTCACCACTCAGCAAGACTCTTCTGTTAATTAGCATTTCTCCTCTTTCAGCATCTTCAGAATTTGATGATCTAGCATCTTCATCTACATGTGCAATTCTGGCCTGGCCTTCATTTCTCCTGTCTGTTCTGCCTTGGCGCTGAGGACATTCAAATTCCCTATGACCTTCTTCTCCACAGTGAAAACATGTTCCACGAAAGCCTCCTCTTCCAAATCTACTACCCAGAACTATTCTGAACTACGTAAGACAATAATACAGCCTTCCTTATATAGGCAACTTTCCACCGCCTGGGAAGGTTCTAGAATTTTAGCCAATAAGACCGACCAAACTTAGAATTATTTTATTTTACATTTTATTATATCATAGTCAGCTCAAGATAACCTTTGAAACCCGAACAGAAATTTTGAAGAAAATTATTTTTCGCCATTTCGGGTGGCCCAACTTCCGAAGACTATAAGTCATCACCAGTTGACCCGATCGGCTATTATAACCCTATTTCGGAAACACCACGGAGCGCTCTACAGGCTTGACCAACACAAGCATCCGTCACCCAAATTTTTGACCTCATCCGGGGCCTCTAAAGCCTTCAAAACTGAGTTCAAAGTTTTTGTACCCTGCTGCCAATACCGAAAATCTTCAATATCTTCCAATATACACTTGATCTGGCAATGAAACTTTACTGGCAGACTTATATGACCAACATGAACCTCCAAGAAAGAAATCAGATCATTCTGAGCACATACGAAAATTACCAAAAAATAGTAACTTTCCATAAATAGCAGCTCTGCACAAAATAGCCCTTATTGAATATAAAAATAGAAATATTTTTTGGGTGATGCAAGATTGCTCTTACACCCAGGATGCTCCTGCATCAGACACCCAGGGTAATTTGAGAAGTGACCCTGTCACGACTGAGGTGTGCAGAGGAAAACCAAGACGGTTAACCTCCACCCTTGTTAGCCACGATGAATCTTCAACAGGTTGTCCTTTCCACTTGACCAGATATGCTTCATATGTCCTGTTCCTTGTGCTTCTGCCAACACGACTGTCTAGTATATCTTCGATCTCCTTAGTGTCTGAACTAGTTACTGGAATATTCCACTGTACTTCTGTGATCTCATCTTCAACACCTCCTTCATGATACTCTATCAGATCTGAAATGTTAAACACTGGTGAAATATTTAGCTCAGTAGGCAATTCTACCTCATATGCATTTCCTGAATCATGTTTCTTCAGTATCCTACATGGTCTGAACTTCTTCATTTTCAGCTTGTTATATGTACCAACTGGAAACCGCTCCTTCCGCAAATGAACCATGACTTCATCACCGACTTGAAATTCCTTATACCTCCTTTTCTCATTTGCCTTAGCTTTATACTATGCGTTCATCTTGGTAATATGCTTCCTCACCTCCCCATGGATGTTCTTCAAGTGTTCTGCAAAATCTTCAGCTTCAGCACTACTTATTTCTCTTTTATCTATCTTCTTCAATTCAGATGCATTTCTTGGACTACTTCCATATACAATTTGGAATGGTGATTTACCAGTGCTCCTGTTGACAGAATTATTGTATGCAAATTCTGCTTGTGGTAAGGTCAAATCCCATCCTGCTGGCTTATCTCCAACCAAACATTTCAGCAAATTTTCCAAACTTCTATTCACCACCTCTATCTGTCCATTAGTCTGTGGATGATGTGATGAACTGAACTTCAAATCTAGGTTCAACTTTTTCCATAATGTACGCTAGAAATATCCAACAAACTTAGTATCTCGATCTGAAACTATAGTCTTTGGCAAACCATGTAGTCTCACCACTTCTCTAAAAACCAATTCTGCTACATAAACAGCATCATTAGTCTTCTTGCAGGGAATGAAATCTGCCATCTTTGAAAATCTGTCAACCACCACAAAAATTGAATCATGTCCCCGCTGTGTCCTCGGTAAACCAAGAACAAAGTCCATACTGATATCCTCCCAAAGCTTCTCTGGTATAGGTAATAGCTGATACAACCCTGTATTCTGCTTCACTCCTTTCGCCATCTGACATACTCTGCAACTCTGTACAAACTTCTTCACATCTTGCTGCAATTGTGGCCAATAATAATTCTCACCAACCAAAGCAAGGGTTTTATCACGACCAAAATGTCCAGCCAATCCTCCACTATGCTTCTCCTTGATGAGATTATCCCTCATAGAACCTCATGGAATGCACAACTGACTCCCTCTGAATAGCATATCATCCTGGATGATGAAATCCAACCATTTCGTCCTGTCTAGAGTAACAAGTTCTGTACAAGCTTTCCAAGCTTCACCAAAATCAGGATCCTCTAGATACAAATTCTTGAGTTCTTTGAACCCAACCACTTCAATTTGCATTTCTGTCAGCAATAGTTTCCTTCTGCTAAGAGCATCTGCAACCCTATTAGACTTTCCACTCCTGTGTTTCAAAACAAATGTATAACTCTGCAAAAACTCAACCCATTTCAAATGCCTTTGATTCAATTTTCCTTGACTATTCAAATATTGCAAAGCTTGATGATCAGTATACAAAACAAACTCATTACGAAGTAGATAATGTCTCCACTTCTTTAATACCTGAACTATAGCATAAAATTCCTGATCATAAATAAAATATTTCCTCTTGGCATCATTTAACTTCTCACTGAAATAAGCAACAGGTTTACCTTCTTGGCTCATAACAGCTCCTATTGCAGTACCACTAGCATCACAATCTACTTGAAACACTTTATTAAAATCTGGAAGTGCTAAAACAGGTTGTTCTGTAACTTTTTGTTTCAACAATTGAAAACTCTTTTCTGCCCCATTAGTCCACTTAAACTCTTTTCTATCCCCTCTCATTGTTTCAGTCAAGGGTCCACAAATACTGCTAAAATTTCTGAAAAACTTTCTATAAAAGCTAGCTAGACCATGATAAGATCTTACCTCAGTAGCACTCCTTGGGGTAGGCCATTCAAGGATAGCCTGTACCTTCTCTAGGTCCATTTTTAGACCTTCTACTGAAACTACAAATCCCAAATACACTAACTCTTTCTTCACAAAACTGCACTTCTTCAAATTAATCAACAATTTCTCTTCTCTCAACTTCTCAAATACCATACGAATATGCATCATATGCTCATCCAATGTCTTACTAAAGATCAAAATATCATCTAGGTAAACAATGACAAACTTACCCAAAAATTCTTTTAGAACCTCGTTCATGAGCCGCATGAAAGTGCTCGGTGCATTGGTTAGCCCAAAAGGCATGACTAACCACTCATACAGACCTTCCTTTTTCTTGAAGGCAGTCTTCCATTCATCTCCTTCTCTAATCTGAATCTGATGATATCCACTCTTCAGATTTATCTTTGAGAAATACACAGCTCCACTCAAACAGTCCATAATATCATCCATTCGTGGCAATGGAAACTTGTACTTGATTGTGATCTTGTTTATTCCTCTAGAATCTATACACATCCTCCACTCTCCATTCTTCTTTGGTGCTAATACTGCTGGTACAGCACAAGGACTCAGACTCTCTCGAATCAACCCCTTATGCAATAACTCATGTACTTATCTGTTCAACTCTTCACTTTCTGCTGGTGTCATTCTATGTGCTGCCTTGTTTGGCAAACTGGCTCTTGGAATCAAATCCATTTGATGACTGATCTTCCTTACCGGTGGTAATCCATCAGGTACATTATCAGATACAACATCTTGAAACTCATTCAACAAATCTGCAACCTCTACAGGTACATCCTCTACTTCTTTACCAACTTTTGGAATTAAAGAAAAACACACATGCTCATGCCTCATACCATCTAGAAATTTTTTTCCATCAACAAATGTTATTCTTGCATTACCACATACCTTTTCTTCGGTCTCCTTCAATGGCTTTAGCTTATGTCGCACTCCATCCTTTGTCAAGGAATAGGTATTCGCATGACCATCCTGTATAGCACATCTGTCAAACTACCACGGTCTACCCAATAACATATGACATGCATCCATAGAGATGATATCACATAGTACCTCATCTTGGTACCCACCGATCTTGAACTTTACTAGGTACTGTTCACTGACTATGACCTTGTGGTCATCCTGCACCTAGGCAATCCGATATGGATGTGGGTGTTTCTGTCTCTTGAGCTTCAACTTTGTCACCATCTCTTCTGACACCAAATTGTCAGTGTTTCCACTATCGATAATCACATCGCAGCATTTACCCTCACACTTGCATCGAGTGCGAAACAGGCTCCTCCTTTGTTCAGGTTCGTTCTCACCACTCAGCAAGACTCTTCTGTTAATTAGCATTTCTCCTCTTTCAGCATCTTCAGAATTTGATGATCTAGCATCTTCATCTACATGTGCAATTCTGGCTTGGCCCTCATTTCTCCTGTCTGTTCTGCCTTGGCGCTGAGGACATTCAAATGCCCTATGACCTTCTTTTCCACAGTGAAAACATGTTCCACGAAAGCCTCCTCTTCCAGATCCTTGTCCTCTTCCTCTTCCTCTCTGATCTCTATTACTCTGATCCTGGAAATGATTGAAAATATTTCCTCTCTGATTCTGACTGCTACTGGTCTCATCCTTCTTTTTCGGATCTTCATTTCGGCCACCATATGACCATCCGCCAGATCTTCCACCATGACCTCTCCCATTTTGTCTGCTCTCAAACTTCTTGTTCAATTTTTCATCTACTTTTAGGGTAAATTGGTATGCCTCTTCAATACTATTCTTTCGAACCAGATTCAGCTCCTCCTGAATGCTTGGCCTTAACCCATTAAGGTATCGGGCAACTTTCTCTTTATCAGCTTCTGCATGGCCTGTTCTGATGAGAAGTCGATAGAACTCCTCTGTATACTCCTGAGCAGATCTTCCTACTTGCTTCAAACTTTGCATTTTCTTTAGTAGGTCAAGCTCATAATCAACAGGAATGAACTATCGCTTCAATTTATCCACCATCCGATCCCATCTTGTGATTTTATCTTTCCCTCTTCTATTTCACTCCAATTGAATTTCTTGCCACCAGATCTTCGCATGACCTTTCAGTCTGGCCTTCGCAAATTTGACCCTATCAGGATCCTCAACATCTTCGTACTCAAAGTATTCCTCACATTCATTGATCCAGTCGATCAATTCCTTTGGGTTAAAATTTTCAGAAAATGTAGGAACCTCAATCTTAGGTCTTTTCCCAATCTTGGAAATTGCCCGAAAAAGTCTTTCTTCCTCCTAGTTCACAATTTCAACTTCTCTTTCTTGATATTTTTCTTCGGCTTCATCCTCGCTTTCATCTCTGACATTAAGATTCATTCTTCTACGAATCTCTTTTTGCAATGCTCGCACTTGTCTCTGCAGCTCTAACCTCAGGTGTCACAGCACCAGCTCTTCCGCCACGTTCTCTTCGTGGAGGTATTTTCACGATGCGCGCTGAAACCCTAACCACGGTCCTGGTGCAAACTGCCTCACAGTCGGTGATCTATTTACACACTTGATGAAGGGTGCTCCCCTTAATACCACAAACACATAACAGAAATAGAGAAAGAACAACAATATGTAAGAACAGAAAATTGGCTTCTTATTATCTCCACAAATGTGGAATTACAATGTTTCAGAATTACAATATGCAAAGCCACATGGGCATTCCCTTACAATATTCTGTAAGACAAAGCCTCGAACTATTACGCAGATCTACTACCCAGAACTATTCTGAACTACCTAAGACAATAATACAACCTTCCTTATATAAGCAACTTTCCACCGCCTGGGAAGGTTCCAGAATTTTAGCCAATAAGGCAGACCAAACTTAGAATTATTTTATTTTAGATTTTATTACATCATAGTCGGCTCAAAATAACCTTTGAAACCCGAACAGAAATTTTGAAGAAAATTATTTTCTGCCATTTCGGGTGGCCCAACTTCTGAAGACCATAAGTCATCACCAGTTGACCCGATCGGCTATTATAACCCCATTTCGGAAATACCATGGAGTGCTCTACAGGCTTTCCCAACGCAACCGCCCGTCACCCAAATTTTTGACCTCATCCGGGGCCTCTAAAGCTTTCAAAACTGAGTTCAAATTTCTGTACCCTGCTGCCAATACCAAAAATTTTCCATATCTTCCAATATACACTTGATCTGGTAATGAAACTTTACTGGCAGACTTATATGACCAACATGAACCTCCAAGAAAGAAATCAGATCATTCTGAGCACATACGAAAATTACCAAAAAATAGTAACTTTCCATAAATAGCAGCTCTACACAAAATAGCCCTTATTGAATATAAAAACAGAAATATTTTTTGGGTGATGCAAGATTTCTCTTACACCCAGGATGCTCCTGCATCAGACACCCAGGATAATTTGAGAAGTGACCCTGTCACGACTCAGGTGTGCAGAGGAAAACCAAGATGGTTAACCTCCACCCTTGTTAGCCATGATGAATCTTCAACAGGTCATCCTTTCCACTTGACTAGATATTCTTCATATGTCCTATTCCTTGTGCTTCTACCAACATCACTATCTAGTATATCCTCGATCTCCTTAGTGTCTGAACTAGTTGCTGGAATACTCCACTGTGCTGCTGTGATCTCATCTTCAACACCTCCTTCATGATACTCTGTCAGATCTGAAATGTTAAACACTAGTAAAATATTTAGCTCAGTAGGAAATTCTACCTCATATGCATTTCCTGAATCATGTTTATTCAGTATCCTACATGGTCCGAACTTCTTCATTTTCAGCTTGTTATATGTACCAACTGGAAACCGCTCCTTCCGCAAATGAACCATGACTTCATCACCGACCTGAAATTCCTTATACCTCCTTTTCTCATCTGCCTTAGCTTTATACTGTGTGTTCATCTTGGTAATATGCTTCTTCACCTCCACATGGATGTTCTTCAAGTGTTCTGCAAAATCCTCAGCTTCAACACTACTTATTTCTCTTTTATCTATCTTCCTCAATTCAGATGCATTTCTTGGACTACTTCCATATACAATCTGGAATGGTGATTTACTAGTGCTCCTGTTGACAGAATTATTGTATGCAAATTCTGCTCATGGTAAGGTCAAATCCCATCCTGCTGGCTTATCTCCAACCAAACATCTCAGCAAATTTCCCAAACTTCTATTCACCACCTCTGTCTGTCCATTAGTCTGTGGATGATGTGATGAACTGAACTTCAAATCTGTCTTCAACTTCTTCCACAATGTACGCCAGAAATATTCAACAAACTTAGTATCTCGATCTGAAACTATGGTCTTTGGCAAACCATGTAGTCTCACCACTTCTCTGAAAAATAATTCTGCTACATGAACAGCATCATTAGTCTTCTTGCAGGGAATGAAATGTGTCATCTTTGAAAATTTGTCAACCACCACAAAAATTGAATCATGTCCCCGCTGTGTCCTTGGTAAACCAAGAACAAAGTCCATACTGATATCCTCCCAAGGCTTCTCTAGTATAGGTAATGACTGATACAACCCTGTATTCTGCTTCACTCCTTTCGCCATCTGACATACTCTGCAACTCTGTACAAACTTCTTCACATCTTGCTGCAATTGTGGCTAATAATATTTCTCACCAACCAAAGCAAGGGTTTTATCACGACCAAAATGTCCAGCCAATCCTCCACTATGCTTCTCCTTGATGAGATTCTCCCTCATAGCACCTTGTGGAATGCACAATTGACTCCCTCTGAATAGCATATCATCCTGGATGATGAAATCCAACCATTTCATCCTGTCTAGAGTAACAGGTTCTGTACAAGCTTTCCAAGCTTCACCAAAATCAGGATCCTCTAGATACAAATTCTTGAGTTCCTTGAACCCAACCACTTCAATTTGCATTTCTGTCAGCAATAGTTACCTTCTGCTAAGAGCATCTACAACCCTATTCGACTTTCCACTCCTGTGTTTCAAAACAAATGTATAACTCTGCAAAAACTCAACCCATTTCAAATGCCTTTGATTCAATTTTCCTTGACTATTCAAATATTGCAAAGCTTGATGATCAGTATACAAAACAAACTCTTTAGGAAGTAGATAATGTCTCCACTTCTTTAATGCCTGAACTATAGCATAAAATTCCTAATCATAAACAGAATATTTCCTCTTGGCATCATTTAACTTCTCACTGAAATAAGCAACAGGTTTACCTTCTTGGCTCATAACAGCTCCTATTGCTATACCACTAGCATCACAATCTACTTGAAACACCTTATTAAAATCTGGAAGTGCTAAAACAAGTTGTTCTGTAACTTTTTGTTTCAACAATTGAAAACTCTTTTCTGCCCCATTAGTCCATTTAAACTCTTTTCTATCCCCTCTCATTGTTTCAGTCAAGGGTCCACAAATACTGCTAAATTTTTTGATAAACTTTCTATAAAAGCTAGCTAGACCATGAAAAGATCTTACCTCAGTAGCACTTCTTGGGGTAGGCCATTCAAGGATAGCCTGTACCTTCTCTGGGTCCATTTTTAGACCTTCTGCTGAAACTACAAATCCCAAATACACTAACTCTTTCTTCACAAAACTGCACTTCTTCAAATTAATCAACAATTTCTCTTCTCTCAACTTCTCAAATACCATACGAATATGCATCATATGCTCATCCAATGTCTTACTAAAGATCAAAATATCATCTAGGTAAACAATGACAAACTTACCCAGAAATTCTTTCAGAACCTCGTTCATGAGCCGCATGAAAGTGCTTGGTGCATTGGTTAGCCCAAAAAGCATGACTAACCACTCATACAGTCCTTCCTTTCTCTTGAAGGCAGTCTTCCATTCATCTCCTTCTCTAATCTGAATCTGATGATATCCACTCTTCAGATCTATCTTTGAGATATACACAGCTCCACTCAAATAGTCCATAATATCATCCATTCGTGGCAATGGAAACCTGTACTTGATTGTGATCTTGTTTATTGCTCTAGAATCTGTACACATCCTCCACTCTCCATTCTTCTTTGGTGCTAATACCGCTGGTACAGCACAGAGACTCAGACTCTCTCGAATCAACCCCTTCTGCAATAACTCATGTACTTGTCTGTTCAACTCTTCACTTTCTGCTGGTGTCATTCTATGTGTTGCCTTGTTTGGCAAACTGGCTCCTAGAATCAAATCTATTTGATGACTGATCTTCCTTACCGGTGGTAATCCATCAGGTACATTATCAGATACAACATCCTGAAACTCATTCAACAAATCTGCAACCTCTACAGGTACATCCTCTACTTCTTCTTTACCAACTTTTGGAATTAAAGCAAAACACACATGCTCATGCCTCATACCATCTAGAAATTTTTTGACATCAACAAATGTTATTCTTACATTACCACATACCTTTTCTTCAGTCTCCTTCAATGGCTTTAGCTTATGTCACACTCCATCCTTTGTCAGCGAATAGGTATTCGCATGACCATCATGTACAGCACATCTGTCAAACTGCCACGATCTACCCAATAACATATGACATGCATCCATAGAGATGATATCACATAGTACCTCATCTTGGTACCCGCCGATCTTGAACTTTACTAGGCACTGTTCACTAACCATGACCTTGTGGTCATCCTGCACCCAGGCAATCCGATATGGATGTGGGTGTTTCTGTCTCTTGAGCTTCAACTTTGTCACTATCTCTTCTGACACCAAATTGTCAGTGCTTCCACTATCGATAATCACATCACAGCATTTACCCTCACACTTGCATCGAGTGCGAAACAGGCTCCTCCTTTGTTCAGGTTCGTTCTCACCACTCAGCAAGACTCTTCTATTAATTAGCGTTTCTCCTCTTTCAGCATCTTCAGAATTTGATGATCTAGCATCTTCATCTACATGTGCGATTCTGGCTTGGCCTTCATTTCTCCTATCTATTTTTCCTTGGTGCTGAGGACATTCAAATGCCCTATGACCTTCTTCTCCATAGTGAAAACATATTCCACGGAAGCCTCCTCTTCCAGATCCTTGTCCTCTTCCTCTTCCTCTCTGATCTCTATTACTTTGATCCTGGAAACGATTGGAATTATTTCCTCTCTGATTCTGACTGCTACTGACCTCATCCTTCTTTTTCGGATCTTCATTTCGGCCACCATATGACCGTCTGCCAGATCTTCCACCACGACCTCTCCCATTTTGTCTGCTCTCAAACTTATTGTTCATCTTTTCCTCTACTTTTAGGGCAAACTGGTATGCCTCTTCAATACTATTCATTTGAACCAGATTCGGCTCCTCCTGAATGCTTGGCCTTAAACCATTAAGGTTTCGGGAAACTTTCTCTTTATCAGCTTCTGCATGGCCTATTCTGATGAGAAGTCGATAGAACTCCTCTGTATACTCCTGAACAGATCTTCCTACTTGCTTCAAACTTTGCATTTTCTTTAGTAGGTCAAGCTCATAATCAACAGGAATGAACTGTCGCTTCAATTTATCCACCATCCGATCCCATCTTGTGATTTTATCTTTCCCTCTTCTATTTCGCTCTAATTGAATTTCTTGCCACCAGATCTTCGCATGACCTTTCAGTCTGGCCTTCGCAAATTTGACCCTATCAGGATCCTCAACATCTTCATACTCAAAATATTCCTCACATTCATTGATCCAGTCGATCAATTCCTCTGGGTTAAGATTTTCAGAAAATGTAGGAACCTCAATCTTAGGTCTTTTCCCAATCTTAGAAATTGCCCAAAATAGTCTTTCTTCCTCCTGGTTCACAGTTTCAACTTCTCCTTCTTGATATTCTTCTTCGGCTTCATCCTCGCTTTCATCTATGACATTAAGATTCATTCCTCTACGAATCTCTTCTTGCAATGCTCGCACTTGTCTCTGCAGCTCTCTAACCTCAGGTGTCACAGCACCAGCTCTTCCACCACGTTCTTTTCGTGGAGGCATTTTCGTGATGCGCGCTGAAACTATAACCACGGTCCTGGTGCAAACTGCCTCACAGTCGGTGATCTATTTACACACTTGATGAAGGGTGCTCCCCTTAATACCACAAACACATAACAGAAATAGAGAAACAACAACAATATGCAAGAACAGAAAATTGGCTTCTTATTATCTCCACAAATGTGGAATTACAAACTTTCAAAATTATAATATGCAAAGCCACATGGGCATTCCCTTACAGTATTTTGTAGGACAAAGCCTCGAACTATTACTTAGATCTACTACCCAGAACTATTCTGAACTACCTAAGACAATAATACAGCCTTCCTTATATAGGCAACTTTCCACCGCCTGGGAAGGTTCCAGAATTTTAGCCAATAAGGCCGACCAAACTTAGAATTATTTTATTTTACATTTTATTACATCATAGTCAGCTCAAGATAACCTTTGAAACCCGAATAGAAATTTTGAAAAAAAAAAAATTTCGCCATTTCGGGTGGCCCAACTTCCGAAGACCATAAGTCATCACCAGTTGACCCGATCGGCTATTATAACCCCATTTCGGAAATGCCACGGAGCGGTCTACAGGATTCATCGGTGCAAGCGCCCATCACCCAAATTTTTGACCTCATTCGGGGCCTCTAAATCATTCAAGACTGAGTTCAAAATTTCTGTACCCTGCTGCCAATACCGAAAATCTTCAATATCTTCCAATATACACTTGATCTGGCAATGAAACTTTACTGGCAGACTTATATGACTAACATGAACCTCCAAGAAAGAAATCAGATCATTCTGAGCACATACAAAAATTACCAAAAAATAATAACTTTCCGTAAATAGCAGCTCTACACAAAATAGCCCTTATTGAATATAAAAATAGAAATATTTTTTTGGGTGATGCAAGATTGCTCTTACACCCAGGATGCTCCTGCATCAATTTTAGAAGGAAAATTTTTTGGCCAACAAAATATTATGATGCTCAACCAAGATAAAATGTATAATTGAACATGAAGTGACGAATGTGAGAGATGTTTAACATTAAATAATAAATATAGACTTAGTTTAGACAATAGTATTATTAATATCATAATATGCTATGTACTTAATTATTTTAGATTTATGTACTAACATTAATTATTATTATTAGAATCCTATTATGACATTAAGTGTTAATCTTTATTGAGCATTTAAGGTTGTCATTAGTATCAAAGGATAGTAAACAAATCGGTCAGTTACTTATATTGAGTTGGTTGGTAACCAGAAGTAAGACAGAGCAGTTGGTAAAGCCTTTACACCAAGCATCACACAGTTTACCGAGCACTGGAAACACCGACACCAACGGTCGATAAACACCGAGCATCACAGTATACACTGAGTATATTATATAGTGTTTATTGATGATCACAGAAAATGGCATAGTAATCTGAAATGGCACATTCTTTTATGAAAATAGTTACAATAGATCGTAAAACACTTTACCAAGATCGAGGAGCATTTATTTTAAAAGATACTCATTAAATGTAATGTTTATCTTCTTTGTAATAGTTGATCTAGGTTATTTTGCACCGTAGATCTTAGGGTTATGATTATTCTTGTAACCTAATTGTTGCTAAGGCGGAAAAAATATAACACTATATATTTTGTATGTTCGCACCATTTTATGAGGTTGGTGAACTAATATATATGAATCATGGAGCACTTGAAGAAATTGCCTAACTTCAAGACAATTATTTTATCGAGAAAAACATAGCACAGAGGATATCAGACTGAGTAGAATCAGAGAAGGCTACCAAAAAGAACAGAGTAGAGAACCATCACAGATAAGGTGATATTTTGATGAGCACTTATCGATCTATTTCAGACAATTGAGTTGTCAACTAGCAGATAATTACCTATTACTTGCTGACAATTGTGATAGAGTTTTTGATAAATCTCTTAACAGAGTAGACTTAACAGTCTTATGTAAATCTCTTAACCAAGTACACACTTCATTAGTGTTGTTTAAATCCTATAGCTAGGTAGATCTAGCTGATCTAACATGTTACTCCTAAGAGGGTAAGATCACCAAAAGTGATCAAAACTTGTAGCCTTAACAGGCAAACCTTTTCTATCTGCAGTAGTGAAGAATTTGTGGGTGTCATCCCCACCGTAGTTTTTACCTTCTTACAAGGGTTTTTGTGTTACCAAAATACTTGTGTTATGTGATTGTTATATTGATTTCATGTTGTTTACTTTATTAAGTTAACTAGATGATTGATTTACACAATTATATTCAAGTTATTTTGATCTGTCATCACAAGTATTTAGTTATAAATCTGAAAGTTTTTGCAAGTAAAGTTTTGAAGGCACTTATTCACCCCTCCCCTCTCAGTACCTATCTCTCCTAATTCTAACAATTGGTATCAGAGCTCAGTTCTCTTGTTGAACAGTCTAACCACTGAAGGGTAAAGATCTAAGTCATAGAGAGATACAAGCTTGACAAGACTATTGAGAATCAGAAAATACAAATACAAATGTTTGTGGAACAGTATAAACAAGACAAGGAAGATGTAAATAAATGACTGGTTGAAAGGAAGAACCTTGCATTTCAGCTGAATGAAATTAGTTATCATGAAGAACCTATTGATGAAATATTTGATCATATTGGATCAAGCTTTGGAAGCATCTCTAACGGATCTGAAAGCATAATCTCTAATTTATCTAAAAAGAATTAGAATCTATCTGAGCAAGTGAAAACACTCCAAATTGGTCATGAATCTCAAATGGTGAGAATGGTGGAAATCATGAACAATGCTAGACAAGCTGAACAAGATTAGAATCTGGCTATTGAAGAATGAAGATTCATGACTAACAGAGACTCACTGATCGTCACTTCCAAGTATCAAATTAGATGATGATAGTTAATCAAGAAATGAACCAAGTAAATGGAGAATTATTAAGAAGACTTAAAGATGTTGCAATACTCAGAGAAGATAATGAAAAATTGAGAAATGAAATAAAGACACAAAAGAAACACAATGAAATGATGAAGATGGCTGAGGATAGTTCTAAAAAGATTGATGATTTCCTAACTAATCAGAGGAGATTCGAAAGAAGAACCAGTATAGGATACACCGGTGAAGGAGAATCATCACAACAAGATGAAAAAGTCAACAATAATCAAATTCTGAAACCTAAAGTGATGACATGTTACCACTGTGGAAAACCAAGACATACATCTAATGTGTGCAGAAGCAAAGCACAAGGTAAACCTCCTGTCATTCCTAAATTCAATGGATATTGTTATTACTGTGGTAAGTTTGGACATCCAGCTTATGAATGCAGAGCTAAGAAGAATGGCATTGCTAATAATACTACTGAGGAGAAAATATGCTATACTTGTAATAAGCATGGACACACTGCAAGGGACTGTAAGGTGAAAATGAAACAAGTCTAGACACCTAAAGAGAAACTACAATGAAAGCCATATCAACTGAAGAGACAAGGTAACTCATATGTTTGGGATTATAATACATGGACTAACTATACTGTATGTGGTTAGTATAGACATATTGCAGCAAACTGTTACAGAAAGAGTCAGATTGGACAATCAAGAAACTAGACAAATGCAAGAATGTCATGTATGCACTGTCACAAGGTCGGTCATGTAAGCAAGAACTGCAGAGACCGAGCACCTAATGAAAACCATATATTTGAGAGTGGATATAACATTGCAGAAATTATGAAGTTAAGGAACACAATGTAGAAGAATGCATCTAATGAGAATGCTAAGTCAAGTAAAACTGTCATTGAAATCTCGTCCACTGGATTGGGTGACATCGGTACCTCCGCTTAAGATGACAAAGGTATGTATGGAACTGACACTTTAAATGATCATATTTTACATACAGTTCCTTATATATGATGTACAAATACCAAATCTGCATGAATAAAGATGCACTATGGTTTATGTGTTATAAGTTTACAAATGTCACATAGTCGGTAAAAGAAGAAATGTGAGTTGGTTACCCATCGGTAATCGCTACACAAGGTTAACCGACAATAGTGCAAACCGATGAAGAAATTCTATGCTAACTGAGAAAAGGAAATTGTAGACACTACTGAGCTGACAGCTGTTCCGTATCAGAAGTTAGGTCACGCATTTAATGCACCAAAGTTTGAGCGAGAATATCAAAAAATCTATAAATACATGAAAATAGAGTTCATTGTTACATTGCGATTTCAAAGAATAGAGATTTTATAGAGAAGAGTTTGAGCTAAAGATTTCCAAAAAAGATTCAAAGCTACTATAGATCGAACCGACAACTATTCTTCGACAATAACGAGTAAGTTCATCTGCCTACCGAACACTAGTTATCAATTGTTTTCTAAAACCCTAGAAATAATTTATGGCATCAACATTGACTACAAGAAAATCGCAAAATATTGAGGAGGAAGTAGAATTAATTGTAAGGGCACATTTCGCTGAGGAGAAATTCAAACCTCATCCCAAGGGCGCATCACAAACAGACAATATGGGTGCATTTTCTAGTATTCCAGATAGGGTTTTGTTAATAGAAGACATTAGGGCCTATATTCACTACAAAATCGGTGAAGTATGTGATTTTGAGACCATTGCTACTTATCAACAAGTTTGTGGAATAGATGGAAAGATTAAATTTGAATACAAGAAGATTGAGGAGTCAGGGTTACGGTGTTTCACATACTTCCCGCAATCCTTCCAAAATGACTGGATAAGAATCGTGCTAAGAAAATTTCTTGATGGCAAATTTTGGTAAGATAAACCTATTGAGGTCACGAAGAAGATTATCAATAGGGTTACTGGGTACCCTACAACTGACAAAGCCAAATCCTTTCGAAGTTCATCTCATCCCGACGTTGAAAAGAACACCAGAGCTCAATGGGACGGTAGGGCATTGAAAATCTCAACTATCAAAGATCCAGCGGTAAAATTCACAGCTCATGTCATTGGGTACAAGATATTTCAATCTAAAATACCAAATAGCCTACCCTACAACACCGTGGACATGGCCTATAAAATTGTGAAGAAAGATCACTAGGTAGATCTTGCAAAACTGCTACTACACCAACTGCATGATAATATGAAGACAATAAAGGAAAAGAAGTCCAGTACATGTAAGTATAGATCACTGCTTGTTTGTACATTTTTCTATCTGCAAAAATATGTATCGAGTATCGGTAAAGTAAATTGGCAATCGGACAAACGAATAATTGCACAAATCAGTGAAATGATGAAAAGTCTAGGAGATAACTTGAATAAGGAATTCAATGCATATTTCAAAGAATTTCAGGCAAAAATGCAACAAAGGAGTAGAATTCCAAAGGAATTAGTAAGTAAATTTGAAGATGACATATGTTTTGTAGTCAGCACATACCACTAAATGATAAAGGTAGTAGAAACGAGAAGAAAATGGCTAGTACCGATGGGATATGAAATGAATCATGATTTTGCTTTGAAATCTATCAATGCATTGCTGGCATTACCGATAGACATCACTACCAGTAGGTTTGGTGTATATGAGAAAGCTAAGTCTTGAATCAAAACAGACATAGAGATCGGAAAAATGTCTAGAAGAGCGAAGAAAATGAGAAAAGATCTCACAACAAAATATGGAAATGCATCTGACTCACCTAAGGAGTCACCGGTTAAAGAAGAAACTGAAGGTCAGTTATAGTTGGCTGATAAGCCCTATGATAGTGAGGAGACTGAGGTAGATAAAGAAAAGGATCACACATCAGTTCCTCCCACAAATGATGAAAAAGAAATGCAGCTACCAGAACCTGAAGGAACGAAGACATGTCCGTCAACTGTTGCACAATGCACCGAGAAAGTAGAAGTAGTAAAAGTAGCAAAAAGAAGAGCAGCTACACTGACATGAAAATATGTTAAGAGAAAGACCAAGAAAGTAGCTGAGACACCGAAGAAAAAGAGGAAATAGATAAGAAGCAAAGAAGATATAGAGGAGATTGACACCGAAAATGATCCTGATCAATTAAAGTTAGTTCGTAATAGGGAAAGTACAATAGAAGAAATAATTGAAGATATAATTGAGAATGGAAATCTTACCAATCCAGGCATCAGAAAATTTGACAAAATGTCAATTGAGGACAAGACAAAGCTATAACATGCTATCATCTAGATGATGATTAAATTCAAGAGAGTACTGATGGAATTCACATGTCAATTTCTAAGGGAACTTGATGAAAAAATAAGTGAGAGATGGGATATTGCACTAGATACAGAGAAAAGGAAATGAGAACAGTCACTAAGTCGTCCAGCCTCACACTTTAGCTATGTTGTGGTAAGTGAATACATGACAAAGTATCAGGCTAGATTTCTAGTCAAGAATAGAGCTATGCAGATCATGGACGAGAATGTGGATGATATGGATGTCATATGTGATTCTCTATGGACATCAATTTTGAAAGTAGAAGAGAAAGCTGAACATGAAGCATTCCTGAAACTATCTAAGAAGAGACACAGTTCAAAAGGTAAAGGTATTTTCATCGATGATGACAAAGGAAAGAAAATAGAGGACACCATCATATCAATTAGCGAGGTAATTGATATCACCAAACAAAAGGAAGAAATCAAAATTTCACAGGATGCACAGGATCAAGTAAAGATCCACTTGAAAAAGAAAACCGATGATGATGCACTCATTGAGGACCTCACTAATGGTGATCTTGATGATGAGGATGACAAAGATGTGAAAATTGCACCATACAAAGATGAAGCATTAGACATTGATAGTTTGTTCACATCTCTATTGGGTGAACTACCTGTACTTGCAGAGGTGGTTAAACTAATTTCACAAGTACAACCCGATGCTTCTCATCCTCAGCCAAATAAAGATACAACTAAGATACAAGCACTCGAGCAACCTGAAGATACAAATGAGCCTAACAAAATAGAGGCACAATCTACAAAAACAAAGGAACCAGTAGAAACAAAGTCAACCGAGGTGAACCCACCTGACACTACAAACGAGACTCCCACACCATCTACCAAGGAGAAGAAGAAGGATGATACAGTGTCAATTGGGAAAGATACTTTGAAAAGTGGAGAAAAAGCTATTGTTGTAAGTGAGAAGAAGTCACCTCTTGCACAAAAGAAGAAGAAGAAGAAGAAGAAAGCCAAAGGGTCGGTCACCATTAATGAAGTTATCATTATACCAGAATGTGACCCGAGAACCCTAAGCCCCGAGAAACTAAGTAGATATGGGGAATTATGTTCAAGGAAAGTAGCATAAGAGAAGTTAAGGCAAGAACACAAACATAAAGAAGTGTTAAATGATGTGAGGGATATTCTGCAACAAATAGTACTAGAAACAAATATTGATGAGAATACTCCCATCTTAGACCAACTTGCCATAGTTGTCGATAAAATCAATGCCCCTAATACAGATGCAGACAAAAGAATAGAAGAATGGGTAGAATCAAAGATTTAGAACAAATTGGCAGAAAGGATTAGCATAGAAGTGGCACTGAACAAGGTAAAATTATCTAAGGTCATTACCGAGGTAAAATCTATTACCCAGATAATCTCTCAATTTCTCATCAAGCTTTGTACTTTAGACACCTTCACTGTAGAAGTCAGTGAAAAGATAAAATGTGTAGAAGTAGAGATAAAGTTGAGTACACAAGCAGCTCTCATTGAGCCAACTGCTTTCTTAAAGCATATTGACCAAGTTCAGGAACTCTGGCAGCTGATAGAAGATTTAAGGAAACAAGAAGCACACATCATTGATCAGGTTACAAAGTTACAAAAAGAACTCGTCCCTTTCCTGAAAATTTTTGAAGCACACATTGTCAAAGCTGAACAACTTGTAGCAACACCAAAGATTTCGGTGTTGGATAATATCTTTGACATGCATGCACAAGTCGGTCTTGAGCATATTGCTCTTACCAACTTGAAAGAGGAATGGGACAACCTCTTGGAGTCTGTAAAGAAAACTCATCAAAACATTTTTAATAAGATGTAAGTATACATTATATATATATATATATTTTTTGCATTTGGCATTATTCTCAAAAAGGGGGAAACCATGTATATGCCAAATGAGTATACTTTGATATGTATATTACATACTACCAGGAGCATGCACCAAGGGGGAGTACTTTGTACTTAGAAACTTTTATGGATATGTATATGGTGGAGACATAAGGAATATATAGAAACATTTTGTCTATATACATTCGAAGTTTTGATACTAATGCCAAAGGGGGAGATTGTTAATCTCTATTGAGCATTTAAGGTTGTCATTAGTATCAAAGGATAGTAAACAAGTTGGTCGATTACTTATATTGAGTTGGTCAGTAACCAAAAGTAAGACAGACCAGTCGGTAAAGCCTTTACACCGAGCATCACATAGTTTACTGAGCACTAGCAACACCGACACCGACTATCAATAAACACCGAGCATCATAGTATACACCGAGCAGATTATAAAGTGTTTGTCGATGATCATAGAAAATGGCATAGTAATCTGAAATGACACATTCTTCTATGCAAATAGTTACAACAAATCATAAAACGGTTTACCAAGATCGAGGAGCATTTATTGTAAAAGATACTCATTAAATGTAATGTTTATCTTCTTTGTAATAGTTGATCTAGATTATTTTGCATCGTAGATCTTAGGGTTATGATTATTCTTGTAACCTAATTGTTGCTAAGGTGGCAAAAATAGAACACTATATATTTTGTATGTTTGCACCATTTTATGAGGTTGGTGAACTAATATATATGAATCACAGAGCACTTGAAGAAATTGCCTAACTTCAAGACAATCAGTATACTGAGCAGAACAAAGCACAAAGGATATCAAATTGAGCAAAATCAGAGAAGGCTACCAAGAGAATAGAGTAGAGAACCATCACAGATAAGGTGATATTTTGATGAGCACTTATAGATCTATTTTAGACAATTGAGTTGTCAACTAGCAGATAATTGCCTATTACTTTCTGACAATTTTGATAGAGTTTTTGATAAATCTCTTAACAGAGTAGACTTAACAGTCTTATGTAAATCTCTTCACTGAGTACACACTTCATTAGTGTTGTTTAAATCCTATAACTAGGTAGATCTAACTGATCTAACATGGTACTCCTAACAAGGTAAGATCACCAGAAGTGATCAAAGCTTCTAGCCTTAACATGCAAACCTTTTCTATCTGCAGTAGTGAAGAATTTGTGGGTGTCATCCCCACTACAGTTTTTACCTTCTTACAAGGGTTTTTGCATTACCAAAATACTTGTGTTATGTGATTGTCGTATTGATTTCATGTTGTTTACTTTCTTAAGTTAACTAGATGATTGATTTACACAATTATATTCAAGTTATTTTGTCGGTCATCACCAGTATTCAGTTATAGATTTGAAAGTTTTTGCAAGTAAAGTTTTGAAGGCACTGATTCACCCCTCCCCTCTCAGTACCTATCTCTCCTAATTCCAACAATTAAGTGGATAATTTGGAAAACTTTAACTATCCAACATTCAAAAATCTAACTCTTTTTTTTTTTAATAATACTACACGAGAATTCCTTGGAGATCACCATTGGGAACTCATGGTTTTTATATCATATCTACCTCACTACACTACTTTGCCTTGGTATAGAGTTGAATTGTATTGGTGTGATCCAAAATAACTAATTCGAAAAGAAAATATGGTAGATCTTATATTACAATATTAATATTTATTATACTGTATATATTGTCATGTTATATTTTTTTTGAAATTGTATCTGTGTCACATTACATTTATAGAAAGTTGTAAAAATCAATTTTATATATATATATATATATATATATATATATATATATATATATATATATATATATATATATATATATATATATATATATATATATATATATATATATAGTATTAATTATTTATGAACTCTAATAGATTTCCACAATCCATTTATATACATGTATCAGTTTCTAGATTCAATTGTGTAAAGTTTTTTGCCATCAACATTTCAGATCATACTACATGATCCATCATCAGGATCTTTCATTTCTTCTAGATCTCTAACATCCTGATGATGGATCACGTAGTATGATCTGAAACGTTGATGGCAAAAAACTTTACACAATCAAATCCAGAAACTGATACATGTATATTTATGAACTGCCAATTTATTTGTGAAGTTGAAAATTATTTAAAAAACCTATGTATATTTTTTATTTGTAATAATTTAAGATACATGATTTTAAAATGGATAAAAATATTTAAATTTTCAAAAATTTATATAAATTTTTTATAAATTAAATATTTTTATAATTTATATTCTTGTAAACATCAAATTAAAAGCAAATAAGCAAACCTTATAAATTTTCATATCAAACCTTGAATAAAATTTTCATATTACAGGTAAGGGTGACCCGCAAATTCCAGCTCTGCCTCCATATATTCCCGTCTCAACAACCTCGAGCGACTTTTCTATCTTTATTCTCTATACAGCTGCCATGCAGGCCAATTTATACAGTACGGACTCATTTCCAGCTTACAAAATGAAAATAGCTGGGATTACTTTACACACCTGACTGAGAATAATTCTTAATTACTCACAGCACTGAGATAGCGGGCATGATTCTGATAGCAAAATCAGAGGACTTATGAACCCTGATATTTTAATAATTAATAAACACAACGTGCCATCCAGGTTCTTTACACACAACACTCAGCTAGCGGATTTCATTCTGATAACAAAATCACAGGACTTAAGAAAATATTCTAGGGCTGATGGGAATGCCATAACCAAGATGATGTCTTGATCTACAAAAAACTTCTGAACTAATCGAAGGATAGCACAAGATAGTCCACCTATCCAAAATTTAATACAACATTCATACCAAAAACTTCTCATACACTACATGAATGTACATGTAGTAGAGATACATGGAAGAGGTCTAAAATATAGTAGCCAAAGATATCCAACCAAAAATTCACATGAATGCATTCACCGAATACCATAGATGTACCCAAAAGATATTTTATCATTTATCAAATCAGGGACATCCAACCATAGAGCTCATTACTATAATATAGTGCATAGATTAGATTTGATCTAAAAACACAAAATCAAAAGAAAATACCAGTACAATGTTTTTACATCAATGACAACAATACCAATATGTTAACAATCTCCTTTTTGGCATTGATAGAAAAAAATAAAAAATAGAAAAAATCCAAAAAAATCAATCATCCAAAAAGTCCCAAAAACTCCTCCTGAGTTAGATATTTCTTTTAAGTTTTTCTCTCCTTATTTGTCTCCCCCTTTTTGCTAACAATGAAAAAGGGCCACACAAAATTATTTAGATAATCAATAAAAACAAAAAATTTCAAAAGAAATATTTTCTTGTATCTCTCCTTGATTTTAAGACTCTTTCTCCACTCATCCACAATCGAGCTCATCTAAGCACAAAAATTGTCATGAAAAACTAACATATCAAATGATGATATCTAGTCTGGAGACTAGAACCAATCTTCATGGTCTTCTGAATTAGAAATCATTCTAAAAAGATGTTCTAACTAGACCTCAACCTTGTCCTTTACCAACTATAAATTCTTCAATAGTGATGATCTCTTTTCCTTTCACATTGGTTTTCCTTGTCTTAGGTTGTGGAAGGGAACCACCAATAACAACATCCAATTTATTTTTATCAAAGGAAGAAACTTCCATAGTAAAGTCAACATGTGCTTCACTAGACACAATCATAATAGAATAAATATTCATCTATAAACTTATGAAATAAACCTTGCATGCACGTCCATCTTATTTTATAGAAATTCCAAGTACCTATATAAATCTTCTTTCCAATAGGGATACCAAACTTCCATTCTATGTTTTCTCTTCCCAATAGAAATCTCAGAAAATAGAGAAACAAACACATAACCAGAGATCCAAATCACAAGGCATAACCTTCTTCTAAAGATATTTTGACATTTTCAAATAAATTTTCTAAAAGAAAAGTACATAGATAAAACTACACACTCTCCTTAACCATTTTATGAACCAAATCGACATCTACAATAGACATAACACCTTTATTTTAAAAATAATTCTATATAAAATTCAATATGTAATATATCTCTCAACTAGATTGAGAAGGGTATTAATTAGTAGAGAAAACTAAAATCTATTGATACTAGGAATATCCCGCACATCCTTATAGTTCATTGAATTATTCCTTGGAAGAGCTTTGACATTGAACAAACTAGTAATATCCTCAATTGCTTGCTTTGTCAACACATGGGATTTTCCAAGCATCAAATTTTCATCCTTGAGCTAAGTCACCAAGAATAAGATTGAATCAGAAAACTAGGGAAATTATCCCCATATGTCTATACCCAAGGTATGAACCCTCTACAACTCTTTAAATTCTAACCCTAATTTCATTTGCCTAATCTTCTCATAGTCAAATTCTTCTAATTCAACTCTTTTTATCTTTTGTGACATGAAGACAGTGGATTCACGATTAACTCACCTTGATTCCATTTTTGCTCTTGATCAAACTTATCAAACCCTAGAAAGATGTACAAATTCTTTATTTTTCTCCTTTGCAATATTGACAAATAATTTAAAAAAATTCTTTTTAACATTAAATTCTCATAATTATTCTTCCTACCAAGAATTTATATTACTCATATAATTAATTGGACATCATATCATCAATCAATTAAACTGATAATAATATTCCTTATTAGCTACACCATACTGGAGGCACAATAGGTACATTCGATATCATAACTGAGAGACGAAAGCAATATATTTAACATTTTGATACTCCTTCTGAGACAAAATAGTAGGCCCAATTACCAAAAGAGCTAACATTGGGATCAGGTACCATATAATCCTCTTCAATAGCTTCCTTCTTGTACACCATCAATGTCTTTTGAGATTCACTTGAAACTATAACAATCTTATTATTTCAAAAAATATTCAGAGTAGAAACAGATCTGCAAGTGTTAGCATAATGACCAGTGTGACCAAATTTGAAATATTTCACATTTCTCTATCCTAATATCACCAATTGAACCCTAGATCTGCACTGATTAGCCTTGTGACCATAATTGTGTCATACATATAAATTACCATGAAAGATATTATTCATTCCATTTCTCTTAACTAGATTAGATACTTGACTTATGTATTGATTTTCCTTATGAATATACTTGTGATAGATAAAACATTGAACATTATGTTCCTTCCCCCTCTTGTATTCCATATCCTTACGTTTAAAATTATTACATATAAAACAATGACCATTGAAAGATAAGTACCTTTGAGCATTATGTTGCCTGATTAGAGGCCTTCTTATAGATGTTCCTAAATTCTTGACCTTTCTTGTCACCTCCAAGTTAGATTTAGCATCAACTTCCTTATCTTTAGCTTTGGTCTTCTAATATAAAAATTCATTGGTGAAACCTACTCCTTCCCCGTGCTTATGACATTTTTGCAGGGCCAAAAGTTGAAAACAAATTGTGCTTCTTTTACAAGATTTTTCTTCATATATCAAATTATTTAATTCTTGATCCAACTTCTCATTTTCGTCTAATTTCTACTTGATAATTCTTTTGACATTTTCTTTTGTTTTTTCCATTCCTCCATTTTTTGCATGATAGTATCTTTTAGATCTCCTTTGGTATTTTTCCATTCTTGCATTTTTTGCTTGATATTTTCCTTGAGAAACTTTTCAATGTTTTTGTATTCATTTAGTTATTGTTTCAAATTCTCCAAATTCTCCATTGATTCCTTTAGAGCCTAGCTAAAAGAATTCTAAATTAACTTCTATAATATAGTATGGGTCCATGGCTTATTTTTTGTTGTTTTTCTTTCTAGTTGTCAGACTTGGTTTACCTTTTTCTGATGGTTTACCAATACTAGTAAACCAATACTAGTTGTAAACTTGATTCAAAGTAGGAGGCAAGAAAATACTAGATGCCAATGGTTAAAACCTCTCCATTAGGTGGTGGATAAATATAAAGATGGGCCTTGTATAGGAAAGAGGTCGCCAAGTGGCCCATAGCAAACTGACATCTTCAATAGAAATGGATCCCCTTATAATTAGTCATCTGTGTCCAAGGTCACTCACCCACCTTCAAAATTATATTTTTGGGTAGATCTTTTGAAAGATTCATCTCCACAAAGATTTGATCAAATCACATGTGCTAAAATTGATAATGTTTGGGTCCATCTTAAGTTAATGATCCAACTTATTAGCAATAGCCTTGTAGACTAATTTTCTCCAAAAAGGGAAGGGGAGGTAAGAAATGTTTACCTAGAAAGGAGTGACAATTATAGATTCATTTAGATGGTTGAAGATGGCATCTAGGGGTAGAGAGAAAGGGATGGAGAACCATAATTTTAGTTTTTCATAATAAAAATAGCTTCACAATCCTTAAAGAATGTTTAAAGCAGACAAGCAAAGCCATGATAACAATATTAGATCTCAAATTTACCTACAATCATCAAGAATTGGTACTTAGTAATGTATGTGTTTAGTTCTGGGAACAAGGATCATATGTTGTAAAATTTGTAGAGAAAACCCTTCATTTGAAAGTAGGAATACAATCAAGTATGTCATAACAAAGATTGACTTTGGAGTGGTGGAACCATAGTGAAGGGACTTACAAGCAATTCCAAAAGGAGCACCATGTGAGGGATTATGCAGTAGGTCCACAAAGGAAGATAACAAGCGCTAAATTACACGTAGGTGGGGCTATTAAGAACAATAGAGTTAGACATAATTCTTATTTTAAAGAATGAGGGAGAGTGGAAACCCATTGGGAGAGGGTGGCAAATATACCTATCATGGTCTTATTATCTTGAGTCATTTAAATATTTCATGCTATATTTTCTAAGTAATGACTAGCTAGAAACTAGTCTTCTTGAACTCATATCTAAATTTGAGGGAAAGTTTGTTGGCCAAAAGAAATATTATGATGCTTCACCAAGATAAAATATACACTTGAACATGAAGTAACAAATGTGAGAGATGGTTAACATTAAATTATAATATCATTATAAACTTTTTAGGCAATAATATTATTAATATTATAAAAATATATATAATTAATTATTTTAGATTGATGTATTGACATTAATATTATAATGTTTACTTTTGTGTTATGGCTTGTGTTCCTTGGTGCTGCGGCACAGTTTCTGTGAAACTTTATTGCTATACTTTTAACTCTTTGTTATAGGTTTCAGGTCCTTGTAAAATTGATTTTTACTTAATTAGAGCATTAATTATTAATATTAGAATTCTATTATGAGATTAATTGGATGATTTGGAGAACATTAATTACTCAACATTCAAACCTGGATACTTGCACATACCAACCAATCTACACGACTTGTGATTTTTTTTAATAATACTTCACTAAAACTTCCTTGGAGATCACCATTGGGAACTCAAGGTTTTTGTATCATATCCCCTCACTACTTTGCCTTAGTGGTATATATTTGAATTGTATTAGTGATTGAAAAGTCTTCTGAGAACTTAATGATCCCATTATATTTATAGTAAGTTCTAGAAAATAATTATAAATAAATATAATATAGTATTAATTGTTTATAGACAATGAGTTCCTTGGTGAAGTTGAAAAGTCCTTAATAAACTTATGTATATTTTTTATTTCTTATAATTTAATATATTTAATTTTTAAATGAAAAAAATATTCAGATTTCAAAAAATTTAAATGAAATTTTGCTAAATTAAATATTATTTTGATAATCTATTTTTTTTAAACATCAAATTGAAAGGATTCAAATAAGCAAACCTTATAAATGTTCATATCAAACCTCCTAAAATTTTCATATGGCAGGCAAGGGTGACCACCGAATTCCAGGTCTGTCTCCATCTATTTTCCTGTCTACAACCTGCAGCGGCTTTTCTATCTTTACTCTGTATACAGCTACCACGCAGGCCAATTTATAAAGCACAGACTAATTGCCAGCTTACAAAGCGGAAATAGCTTGGAATACTTTACACAGCTGATTGAGAATCAGATTCTTTAGACACAACACTGAGCTAGCGGATATCATTCTCATAACAAAATCACAGGACTTAAGAACCCTTTTATTTCAATAATTAATAACCGCAACGTGCCATTCATTCTCTTCCACCCAATAACGCAACGAAGAAATCTCTATTTAAAGGGATGCACCCTTTTCCAATTCGCATTATCTCCAGTTTTCAGATTATTTCTTCAAAATGGCTGGTACTCGCATTCTCAAGATTGAGTTGTCTATTAGTATCTTCTGCCTCATGATGCATCTCCTTCTGGTACGTTGTGAATAGTTAAATATATTATAAACATGGGATTTTTACGGTTTATGAGTATGACTGCTTTTGAAAATAATTGGGTTTATATTGTTTACATCAATAATTTAGTTGTTGTTATAATTAGATTATCAACACGGGTTCTCTAGTGGCTTATGAATATGATCGTTTTCTGAAATAGTTGTGCTGACAATTTCTTTTGGGAAAGCATTTTTTTTTTTTTTTATCAGTAAAGGTCGAAGCCAAGTTTTTGTATTATGCAGAAAAAAAGTATACAGAATCTAACATCTAGTGATCAAAATAATGTTCAAATATGGAGAATATATAATGTGGAGCATAAGCTCTCTCCATGAAATACCAGTATCAACCATGAAGAAAGAAAGCTGAAAGCTACTTATCCCTGCCAGTAATAGACGGTTTCAAGTGGTCAACATTCAAACTGGGATCAACATTATATCAGCACCGTCAGATCTTCATTCTTCTCTTAGGCATCGGCAAGATTAACCGCAACAAAAACCTCAGTTACATTTGTGCTTGGTCGCATGATCGCAAAGCACCATACTAACCTCTGCGATCATGCGACCGCAACCTCTTAACCGCACAATGACGATCACATCCCCTCCCAAAAGTCTTCGACCACATCACCAGTCAGCAACCAATTAGAAATAAGCACATGAGCAATGCCAGCACTGGACCCACCTCACAACTTCGCAACGACGACGCCTCCACAGTTGTCACATGGTCGCATAGGCTGGGAAAATTTCATGCGATCACGCGATAGCCGTTGGATCTGGAATCTTTCCCTTCTGAGATAGTAGGCCCGCCTGCTAATCTACCACCTTGTTTCTCAGACCAATCGGAGACCGCCACAACACCACCTTCCCTGACAGCAGGACCACTGCATCTATCCACCAACGGGCCCCATGCGACAGATGTCAACTGGTCGCATGATCGCATGTCAAAAATTTCTGACATGCGATCGTGAAACAACCAATAAAATCACGCGCCTTCGCTTCCTTTCTGACACCTACCTGCCAATCTGCCACCCTATTTCTCAGACCAACCGGAGACCGCCACAACACCACCTTCCCTGACAGTAGGACCACTGCATCTATCCACCAACGGGCCCCAAGCGACAGATGTCAACTGGTCACATGATCGCATGTCAAAAATTTCTAACATGCGATCATGCGACAACCAATAAAATCACACGCCTTCGCTTCCTTTCTGACACCGGGACCACCCCAAAACCTTGCGAAGTCGGCACTGACACCCCTCCACCATGCACTGAAATGACCAACGAGAGGACACCAGGGTGGCGTGACATGTCATCGGTCCCTCTGATCACTATCCCAATCGATAACAAAGTGTACCATACTTTTCACTTACCACAACTACCTCGGGCCTTCCCTTCTACCTTGTCGCATGATCGCAAGGCAGGTTTTCCACTCTTGCGATCATGTGACCAGACCACATTTCTACCGCAACTACCCAGCTACAACATCTAATGAAGTTTTATTTTATTTTATTCCTTTCTCTCTGACGTTTCATCAAATCAGATTTTTTCTGGGCATTTTTAGAAGTTTCTCAGAGGTTGTATGTTTTTGAAAAAGGACAACAAGCTCTACAATGGTTTCCATCAATGACCGTACCACCGTTGGAGCTGAAGTGGGGATCATAGCTATCAAAAGTACTTGCTCTGTGATCACTATCCCAATCGATAGCCGAGTTTACCATTCTTTTCACTTACCACAACTACCCCAGGCCTTCCCTTTTGCCTTGTCGCATGATCGCAAGGCAGTTTTTCCACTCTTGCGATCATGCGACCAGACCACATTTCTACCGCAACTACCCAGCTGCAACATTTAATGTCAAAATAGGGAGAGATCTTCTCCACGGAGATCGGATTGAGGATATGTACTTGTCCTTTTGATCGATCAACCTTTATGTACTTGTCATTTTGATTGATCAACCTTTTTTGAATCTAGCAAAAGCTTCGCCTTCCAACTTTGAAAGTGACTGAAAAGATGGATAAAAATACCCTGAAATACATTTTTCACTTGCTAGATTTGGAAGGAATTGAAATGATGAAGAAACCACCTCCACATATAGCCTTGAGAGCCAATCCCTCTCTGACATATTCAACTCAAGAAGGTGACGGGACATTTCTGAGAATGAGGATTGGTTTTTGAACATTTAACTTGTACAAGTTGACAAACTCATATGTGCGATGTGATCAATTTTGAAGTTGTACTCTGCACAATACCCTTATCTGATTCGACTAATTAGAAGGGGATGAAGAATCATTTTTAGAAGCGTGAGAGTGCTCGTCATCCACGTCCCCTACATCTTGAACCTCTTCATCTTTGTCGTTGTCCTCATTATCATCATCCCCGTCCTCCTCCATATCCTCCTGGCCCTCATCAGCTTACTCTGATTTTTCTTCATCTTCCTCGGTATCCTCTTCTTCATCGTCCTCCTCTGAACCCTGGGGATCATCAGAATTTTCTTCCTCATTCTCGGAAGAGTCTGGGCTGCCTAATCCCTCCATTCGTGCATCATACTTGAATTTGAAAATCCAATCAATGTTCTCATCAAAGTCATCACCAAGTGGAGAGGGAAGACCATCCTGTATCTATGCCTTGTTAGAAGAAAATTTGATCACGAACAGGACCACCCTATGAGGCACGTTGCACTGATGGAGTTGGGCAAGCAAATTGCTCGATTTGATAAGCTAGTTTAGGTGATATGACTCTTTTTGAAAGAAGTGTCCATCCTTTCACCTTGCCGAGTTCTGACTGAGATGCCAGTCATTTGAAATGGATCTGACATGTACTCCACTTGCTGCCATATTAGCCAACTCATCGGCTTTACCGTTACCTTCACGGTAGATATGGTTAGCCGTTATTGATTCAAATTTGGAGATAATATTCAAAATCACGTCTAAAAAACATTGAAGTTTCCAGTTTGTAATGGCTCCTGATCTGATTGCATTTATGATTTTCATAGAATCCCCTTCAATTTCCACTTTATTAAATCCTAAATCCCTGACAAGGATTAGACCGTGATAAAGGGCTTGAATCTCTGCAGCATTGTTAGTATCTGGTTCTAGAGGAATGGCTAATTGAGCAATAATTTGACCTTGTGAAGAGTGAATGATGCACCCAGCACCCGAAGGCCTAGGATTACCTCTTGATGCACCATCAAAAATTAATTTTACCCATCCCGGGGATGGAGAATTCCAAACACATGATTGTCTTAGAAGCCCACTATTCTTGCAACCTCTTCCTAAAGAGCTAGGAGCTTTCAACCCATGCCATCTTTTCAACATCTTATCATCCCAACTCGTGTAAAATTTATGAATTGGTGAATGTGTTTGATTTCGAGAATTCATGATCTCCACTATTGCTGCTTCAATTCTATTCAAAATTTTCCTGATATACATTGATTTATTCTGAAAGATTCTCCTATTTCTTTCTTTCCAAATTTCTCAAAGTACAATTGAAGGAGAGATAATCCATAGATTACCACACAAGCTGTCTTTAAAGAGAGTTGGCCAAGCAAGAAGATGTAATTGAAGGTTTTGATGAGGAGTAGATTGCCAATTCAGTTTCGAGTATAGCCACTCCCAACATTCTGTGGCAAAGGGGTAGGAAAATAATAGGTGATTGTGAGATTCTTCATGTTTCAGACACATGTAACATCTTGATGGACCCAAGAAGCCCATTCGAGAAAATCTCTCTGCAGTCAAAATTCAGCCTGAGACGCTGCCCATAGGAATACACCAACTTTGGGATGACACATTTTATTCCAACAAAGATGTAGAGGAATTGTTGATGACTTTTGAATGTGCTAAGTTAAGACATTGTATCCTTCCTTTACCTTATATACTCCATCTTTTGAGCTCATCCAGATTAATTCATCATTACCATTTTTCAAAAGAAAAGACCTATTACACACTACAGATTTTAGCAAGTTTATTTCATTAATATCATCTCCTAAACTTGAAAAATCCTTCCACTGCCATGATCCGTCCTCTCTTGATGACTGAGAAGGGATGATGTAATCTCTAAGCAAGCTACCCCATGATGATTGACAAAGTTGCATAATCTGATTAAGGCCTGGTAATGACTGGAGAGTCCCTCTTCCTCCCCAGGAATCTTCCCAAAATCTAGCAGAGTTACCACTTCTAATGTTCCAAGAAAGATTGGAATCCACCACATATCTAGCTTTCAATATAAAGTTCCATATCCTGGAACCTCTTGGAAGGTTCTTAATTCTAAATATTTCATGGCATCTCTCTGCACCCAAGTATTTGCCTTTAATGATTCTAACCCATTTGTAATCTTTGTTTTTTATCAATTTCCAATATAATTTGGCTCCCAATGTTGTATTTTGCCACAACTAGTTCTTGATCCATGTTCCACCCACACTAATTGGTTTACAAATGTTTTCCTAGGAGATAATTTTGAATTTTTTATTCTGATCACATCCATGCCAAAAGAAATTCCTTAACTTTTTCACTATATCCATGTAATCAGTCGAGGACAAAGCCAAACAAGACAAGATATATATGGGAATTGCTGAGAGGGTAGCTTTAATCATCACTATCCTTCCCGCACATGATAGCCATTTGGATTTCCAGCTAGCCATTCTCCGATCCATCCTTTCGTTGATTGGATTCCAAATCCCTGATGTTCTAAGTTTCTTATCAATGGGAATCCCCAAATAATTGCAAGGGAGTGTTGTTTCTTTAAAGGCTAATAGGGATTCTATTCTCATTTGGATTCTTTTTTTTGTATAAAAGAAAAAGATGACTGATTTCTCTTTGTTGACTATTTGTCTTGAAGCTAAAGCATACTTGTTTAAAGTACTTCTAAGTAGAGTAGCTTCTCTGACCGAACCATACCCAAATAGAAGAGTATCATCTACAAATTGCTGGTGTGTAATAGAAGGAACTGAAGATGTGACTGATATGCCTCTGATGCTGCCCTGAGATTGAAGCCTAGAAATGCTGTGACCTAATGCCTCTGTCATGATAATGTATAAGAAGGGGGATATAGGATCCCCTTGTCTTATGCCATTAGAGCTTCCAAAAAAACCTTGAGGGGAACCATTAATCAAAATAGAGTATTTTGGAGTTGATATGCAATAAAAAATCAAGTTAATCCAAGCTTTAGAAAATCCAAAGATTTCCATACATTTGGATAGGAATCTCCAATTCACTTTATCATAAGCCTTCTTGATGTCTAACTTAATTAACATGCTGGGTTTTGTGGAATGTTCAATGGAGTGTATTGCTTCTTGAGCAATTATTATGCCATCAAAAATGAATCTGCCTGGGACAAACCCTGTTTGTTCTTCCCCAATGATTCTATCTAAGACTACTTTTAGTCTATTTGCAAGGGCTTTGGATAAAATCATGTAAATCATATTACACAATGCAATAGGTCTGAATTGATCAATAGAGTTTGCATTTTCTGATTTAGGAACAAGAGCAATAAAAGTATTATTGATTTTGGTGAGAAATCTACCTGAGAATCTTGCTGTCTCCAATGCCTCTATAATTTCTTGACCAACAACCTTCCAGCAATGAAGAAAGAAAGAGGGAGGAAATCCATCTGGACCAGGAGCTTTATCTAGAGCCATTGCTGATAATGTTTGTAAAATCTCCTCTGTTGAAAATGGCCTCATTAGATTTCGGTTATCCATCTCTGAGAGAACTTTGGGAATGTTGCAGAGAAGTTCTTGTTGACATGTAAGTGGAGAGCTATTTGAAGAATTGAGCAAATTGGAGTAGAAGGCTACTATTTCCTATTGAATCTATTTTTTCCCATTAAGAATAGATGCATCTTGGGTTGAAATTTGTAAAATTCTATTGGTATTCCTTCGGCACTTAGTGCTAGAGTGAAAGAATTTGGTGTTTTTGTCTCCAGCCGCTAGCCATGACTCCCTTGACTTTTGCTTCCAAAATATTTCTTCTTTACTAAGCACATCCTCCAAATCCTTAAGCAAATCCTTCTCTTTGAAGTATAGTTCTTGATTCATTCCTTGATTCATAATTTTGTTGTTTAGATCAGCCAATTTTGATTCAATTTCCATTTTTGATGAAAAAATGTTCTTTAATTGAGTCCTGTTCCAGATCAGTAGGTTCTCCTTGATGAATTTGAGTTTAGCAACAAAGCAAAACAATCTTGAACCTTTCACCTTAACTTCAGACCACCAATCTTTGATTATTTTTGTGAAGTTTTCCTCCTTTAACCACATATTCTCAAATTTGAAGGAGCATTTATATGGTTTGTCCTCTTCCAACAAATCAAGACAAATTGGAAAATGATCTGAGCTTGATGAAGGATATATAGAAGCTTTCAACCCAAAGGAGAAAGAGGTCAAGTCACCCTTAAAAAGGAATCTATCCAATTTTTTTGAAATGTTGTCCATACCCATTGTTCTATTGGACCAAGTAAAGGCCCCATTATCAAATTCAATCTCCATCAAATCATCCTTTAAAAGCCAATCATGAAAGTCTGATTGAGATTGAGATAACCTTTGAGATCCTCCTTTTTTCTCTGTTGCATGTATAATGGCATTAAAGTCACCCCCTACAATGAAATTACAATCAGGGAAGTTATGAAACCAGTTACTAATTTCCTCCCAAATCTCCACTTTCTTTTTCCTTGACATAGGACCATATATATTGATTACAAATGTGTTTAAGTCTGATTATGTGCTGATGATTTTACCCCCCATCCAGTTCTGGGAATCTTTGTCATGAGAATAAAATGTGGTCCTGGGATTCCATATGATGGTTAGACCCCCTAAGGAACCAATTGCTTCAACCACCATAGCTTTCCAATCCCCTAAAGACCTTATGAAATCATTTACCTTGTTCTTTGTTCATCTTGGTTTCTTGTAAGAAAATGATGTCTGCTTTAGAAGACCAAATGTAGTGTTTGACCAGACGCTGCTTGTTAGGGGCATTGAGACCCCTAACATTCCAAGAAAGGAGTCTCATTGAGACTTGGGAAGGAACTTCCCCTTCCCTACATTCAGATAAGCAGTAATCTTTGCTTGGTCCTGATCTTCACCCTTCTCTTCTCTCAAAGTGGCTGCTGACTTTCTACCTCTACCTTTATTTTTCCTTGATCCACAGTCTATGGTTATTTTATGGTCTACTTGTAGCAATCCTAGAGGGGAATTGGAATAGTTTGAAGCTATTTTGGAGCCTGATTCCATGTTTTTTACCTCCTCCTGACCTTGTGATTTGAATGTCATCTTTGATTCAAATATTGGGTGGTCTATATCCATAAATCTCTCTTCATCTTCTACATAGTCATCTTCCAACATTTTTTCAATGATTGAATCAGACAAGGTGTTAGTTTTGGGTTGATCATCCGCACTGCAACCAAAAAGATCACACACTGCTTGAAGTCTAGAAGGAATAGGTTCCTCTATGCTACCAACACCTCCATTATCCCATGAAGTCTGGATCTGATGATTATTTCTATTCTTTAGAGGTTTGAGAGATATTAAGCCCCCTTTCATTTTATTCTTTACTAGAGCCAGGGGTAATTCTATCAGCAATTCAATATTGGGATCCTTCTTGCCTCTATTTCTGATTCTTGAGGATTTCCTACATCCCAAGTTTGGGGATCAATTGCTTTCCTCAGATCCAATAAGTTTTGTCACATCCTTAAGGTCACAAAGTCTGATTTTCAAAATGTCATCCTCCTTTTCCACATAGACCTGAGACTGAGGTTTAGAATAAGGGGTAATATTCTGGGAAACTCGAACATCCTTTCTCAAATCACAAATCTTAGTGTGCAGAATGTCACTCTCAGAAGTTTGAAGAATGGTATTCTGTGAAGTCTAAAAAGCTATGTTCTGATTTTCTTTTTCTAAGGAGCCATTAAGATTCTCCTCTATTTCAAGTGAGTTATCCTCATGAAGAACTTGGTCTGCAATCTCCTCTAATAAATCTGTTTGAACCTGAGAGACCCAATGTAGGATGAGGTGTTCCAACCACGGGACATACCAATTGGAGATTGACAACGGGATAGTATGGGAAGTAGTCAGAAGAGATTCCTTAGAAAATTTCCAAGATTTTCCAAATGTCTTTTTGAAAGTGTTGAGATCTAACCAATATTCCCCCTTGGATATGATCTCCTTCTCATGGCTATGTAATGTTGGGCTGACCTCATGAGATGGATAAGTTAAAGAAAGAATTTGAGAACATCCCTTGTTCCAATTGTAAGACCATAATCTCCTATATAAGAAATGTAAAAAAAGAAGCAAAACCTCCTTGTTGAGATCCACCTGAGGGTCCTTGCAATTAAGGTGTCTAGAATTAGTTTCATGGGAAATTGCAAGCTCGGATGAAGATGAATATGTTATCTCTGAAATGATTGACTGTTCAGAGGCATAGGAGATCATCTGAATCCAAACTCCATATTTTGAGATGAGCTTTATGGAGTTAGGTAACTCCTTCTCAACATTCATTAGCAAACATAACCAAATTGAGGCTGAAGATTTATCTGAAATATGTGATAAGTATATCCCCACTTTGTTGCCTATAATTTGCAGAATTTCCATATTCCTATATTCGACCGGTAGATTTGATAAATTAATCCACATGGGAACAAATCTAATAATATTTTTGACACTAGTAAAGTTAGGGGACCATTGCTGCATGTGTAGCCCTTTATTCTTGTGAAACTAGCCTTTTGGCTTGAATATGGAATCTCTCTTAGACTTGTTTTCAAATAGCACCACAAAATATTCTAGCTCATTATCCAGGATTTCTATCTTAGAAACCTCCCCCCAATTGTATAATACCCATTCTTTAAAATCCTTGAATGATATATCTATCTTCCAGAATTTACATATGATACCCTGACGAAGATAAATGTGATTTCTCTGTTTTAACGTTTCTTCTGATAAGGTTATAGATAATACCTAGTTTACTTTGGAGGGTACCCACAAATGAGAAACTTCCGCGGAAGCATTGGGCCAGTCAGGAAGCACTAGTTCAACTTCATTTGGTCGTCGCAGCTGTGTTGTCCCATCTTTAACCTCATGATGCGACAATTTGATAATTGGTCTCCATACTTTCTGTATTCCTTTGGACAGTCCTTTAGCATGAGGTTGAAACCCCTTTCTGTGAATCACCTCGTGGCCCAACAACTGCAGTCTTCTTCTATGAATCTCCTAGTAGGAGTCCGACCATGCTTTCTTAGGCAAAGGAGGATTAATTGGGACCCCTCTGGACGACGTGGGAAAGATGGGTATCAAATTTGGGTTTAGCACTTTGGTTCAGGATGCGGAATGGTTCATATTCATTTTTGAAAATCTAAAATTTGACCATTTATTGAACCCGGCGTGAAAAGGAACCTCCTTATTCTGAGACAGGGTCATTCTTCGAACTCAAAAATTTTTGTTCTCAGAGCAAAAGGGTCGTTCCTGAAGTGTCTTCCTCTATTTGAATGGGTCATTGAACCATTTTGTTTCCCCTCCAACAAAAACTCCTGATCTTCGTTCATTTTTCGCCCTGCTCTGGATTCCAACCCCAAAGCCATTTCTTCGTCCTTCCGAGAGGTGGGAAAAAAAATTGGAGGATTCTAGCCTAAAAAGGTTGTGGAATCTGGCCTCCTGAACTGTCTGAAATCTCCTCTTAGAGGCAAAGCTCCCATTTCGTTTCGTATTCAAAATTTTTTTGGGAAAGCATTGATGTAAACAAAATAAGCACAATTATTTCAATGACATGATACTCATACTTGAATGTATGATTCAATTTTGTTACAGTTTGAATTTTTTTCCTTACATTTGAATTTGGTAGGCATTAGGGGGCAGTGATGAGATGGCAATGTCTGTGTGGAAAGAAGAACTCCCTGGGCTAAGCATGCCTAGCAAACTGGCTCACTCTATGTCTCCCTTAAATCCTGATGAAATTTCATTGCTTGCAAATGAGTCTGCAACAAACGGTTTGGAGGCTATTGTGAAGCACAGTAGTTTTTGCGAAAGAGCAGGGCTCTTATGTCAAAAATCTTAGATATCAAAGATAGATAGCTGCATGAGATTTTATTACAAGAAGAGAAAGTTAGTAGACATGAAACAAGATGGATTGGTGACAGGTAACTGTGGAAAGACATCATTGCCAGAAGAGGTACAGGAAAAGCAACTCCATAGTAATGTTTTTCGATTAAACAAGATCAATACTATTGGACAAGAGTTATTGTTTCCTGATTTTCATGAGAGCCCAGTTTCTGAAAATGTCTCATTTCTCCCACATAGTATTGCCCAAAATGTCCCATTCCATAGCCAACAAGTAATGAGCTTAGTTGAGGCCTTACACATTCCACCCAGTGGATCAGATGTCTTAATAAAACCAATAGTTACAGCTCTTGAGATGTGTGAAGCACCTCCTTCTATCATAGAGACCAAAAGTTGTGTCATTTCCTTGGAGTCCATGACAAAGTTTGTGTCTAATGTCCTTGATGGGACTACACACAATGTTGGACTAGTGGATTGCGTTGTCCCAACCACACAGCTTACTAACCGTGTGGTCACTGTGAAGGGCTCAAAACTTATCTCCCCCAGCTCGGTGAAACATGTGGCTTGTCACAGTCTGTTGTTTCCATTCAAAGTTTATTACTGTCATTATGTGAAGAGTACTAACATGTATTTGGGAGCATTGAAGGATGAGAAAAGTGGAGTTGAGCAGAGTGTGGTTGCTGAATGTCATATGGATACTAAACCTTATCCTCCTAAGAGCCTAGCCTTGGTTAACCTCAAGTTAAAACCAGGGGAGGGTGAATTTTGTCATTGGGTGACCAGTGATACTATTCTTTTCATTAACAAAGCTTGAATCTGGAAGTTCATTTGATAATAGTGTGCCTTTTCAGTGGAGCAGCCTAGAAATCTAGTGATACAAGATATAAGGGAGGAAGAGATTTGGCTTCAACTTTACATCCCAGAGTGTGAGTGTGAATGTCTATTGAACTTTACTTTACAGACTGTGTCTATGTTTGTTTTAGTGGGAACGTTATGTTAATATAATCTATTATATGAATCTCATTGGTACTGTTATGGGTTTTATATCACTGTTAAAATCTCACTGTTACAGCTATAAAATCTATTCTATGAATCTCATTGCTACTGTCATGTGTTTTATAGTACTGTTAAAATCTATTTTATGTATTTGATTGCTACTGTAAATGGTTTTGTATCACTGTTAAAATCTATTCTATGCATCTCATTTCTACTGTTATGGGTTTTTTATCACATTTAAAAGCATAGAAATGTTTTCATATATTATAAATATATTTAAGAAATGTTATTTAAATATTTTTACAAATCTATTTTATAGATATTTTTTAAACTTTTAAAATATAAATATCAGTGTTAAATTACTATTCTTTATTAGAAATACATATATATTATTAAAATTTAAAGATAATCTTTAAAAAAAAATTAAAAATTTATTTTGTTTTGTTTTCTAGTTTAATCATATTTTATCATTCTATAATTCTAGTACAAGACATGCATATTATTAAAACTTAAAGACTATATATGAACATTTAAAGCTAGATAAATATACGAAAATAAATTATATATATATATATATATATATATATATATATAGACACACACACACACACACACATTTCTATTGAATTATTTTTAAAAAAAAATTAGTAACTTAGATCTTATTCTTTAATTTCTTTGGTTTTTCTAGTCTAGTCATACTTTATCATTTTGTAGTCATTGTATAAGTCATTTAAAAAGTATGCTGTCATTAGCTTGTGGATGAGAAGGATTATGATTTTTTTTAAAAAAAATATCCTTAAGTTACAAAAAAGAATCTTGAAATCTAATTATAAAATAATAGATTGAAAATGTTTTGAAATCAACATGTAATAATTCCTCTCATTTTGCATATGAAAGAATTTTAAAATTTAATTATAAAATGATAAGATTGAAAACATATTATAATTCAATGAATCATTTTTTTGAACTTTTCACACCTATTATTTTAAAATAATTACTCACATTTCGCATAAAGAATTTTGAGTATTACATGGAGAATTTCTTTTAGTTTGAGGCCTATTTCTTTGAAATGGGTATTCACATTGAACTTGAACCCTCTTCACAACATATCTAATAAAAAACATGCTTCCATGTGACACAAATGATCCACATGTGATAAAGGTGCAACCTCTAGGGGAGATGGTATGTCTGCTATCTGGTACATATCATCACTAGAGGATGTATCCTGTGTAGCTATTTAGGATTTCTAGAATGAGAACACAACATGTATCTCTCCAAAAAATCAGATGAAATCTCATGAACCTATATCACAATACTCATGATACTAGAAAATACATCCCTCCTGACCATGTTATCTGGTACACTCTATCTTGTAGCTTCCATTTCCAAACCTTTTGGCATAACCAAAAGGTTTGGACCCACCTTTTCCCACTTATCAGTAGGCATTGGGGCATCATGTTGTTTGAATCTATCAGATAATCTCCCCATCCCATGCCCAACATGACACAAAAAATCTATATAATCATCCTCATGATGCAATTGAAATTCTATGAATAATTGTTTGCATAAATAAAGTGGAAACTCATCCTTCTCAGGCTATCTATGATGAGAAGCCAACCATCAAAAATATATAAATTGTGCAACAAGGTTAACCTTGCACCTTGTAGTCATATATCCTCTCACTTGAGCTACGTTCTAGTAATGAGGAAATGTCATCTTGACCATAGTGGTGGAAACCTCTAAGTCAACCTCTCTATAGTTTACAATGCCAATAACACTGCGAGAGAGAGAGAGAATCATAGAATGTATCAATACTAATGGTATCATAAGGGTTGTATAATTCAACTATCTACATATTTTCATACTATCAGATTTCCACAATCCATATCTAAATGCATGTGTGTTTCTAGATTAGATTGTGTGTTTGTTTTTAGCATCAAATACATGCCAAAAACAAACACATAATCTAATCCAGAAACGCACATGCAAATACATATTTTCTTAGCTAAATACCATATTAAAATAATTTAGTGTTTCATACATGAGTATGGGAGAGGATTCAAGCGGGAGAGAATTTTCAAATTTCAAGGGTTCTCCAGTCAGGCATGGCGGTCTGGTTGAGGGTTCTAGTTTTTGCGCAGGTCTGGAGAATGTCATGGTGGACATGGTTAATCCTTTGGCAGCTTCTCTAGTACTTGTTTTGGGCCTAACGTTGCAGTTGTCAGATCTTTCTCTATGTGGTAAGGAGAACCTTTCTCCTCGCCATGTTGTCATGGCTAGTTCCTCGAAGGAAGTGTTGTCACGACCTTCTCCTAGGTCGTCGATTCAAAGCCCTCTGATTTCTAGTGAGAATGTCTTCGGGAATGGACCTAGCCCTTATATGGCAGAGAAGAAGGAAAAAATAGATCTTTCCAAGGACCCACTATTGGGGACCCGCGAAGCGATTAGCACTGAGAGTGTCAAGGTCAACCCTTCCACTACCAAAAGGTTGTCAGAAATTCTGGGAAATAAACTGGCAGGAAAGCCTTCTACTCCTATAGTATCTATAAGGGCTAGTCTCCAGGCTGGTGAAGTTGTTAGTTTTGTTCCTAACACTCTAGTGGATCACTCCGTTTATGCTATGGAGCTCACACTGGTTGGTAAGTTCCTGGGCCCTCGACCCAATATTGAATTGGTTAGATCTTTTGTTAAGAAAAGATGGATATTGAAGGGTCAACTGGACATTGTCGCTTTACCCAAAGGATTTTTGTGTTTTTCCTTCTATAATAAAGAAGATCTGGATTATGTCTAATGTGGGGGTCCTTAGATGTTTGGTAGAATGATTGTAGCCTTTTGTAAATGGGCTCCAAACTGGGACTATTTTAAAAATTTCTTCATGGGAACCCCAGTCTGGGTAAGATTTCCTGGCTTGCCTCTTGAATATTGGAATGAGGAATTCCTTAAGGTGTTTGCTTCCACATTTTGGGGGGAGTTTCTTTCGATTGGCTCTATGATGAAAGCCAAGTCCCATCTAGTTTTTGCCAGAATTTGTGTCAATATTCACCAGTTTGACAACCTTCCTTTGATTATTAACATTAACTCTAAATTGGGCATATGGAAGCAGGAAGTGGAATTTGAATCCTTACCCTTTACTTGTTTTATGTGTCACAAAATGGGTCACTGGCTAAAGAACTTTCCGAAGAAAGTCAAAAAGGATACTAAGACAGTGGATTTGGGCTCAAAACCTCATAAGGAGATCAAAAAAGTTTGGAAGGAGATTAAGCCTCCTGTTGTGGCTGAAGGTGATAGCGTCAATGAGATGGATTCGGTCATGGTGGGAGGTCAAAGAGATATGGTAGATTCTAATGGCCAACCTTACTTGGAAGATGGGGAATTAGTTGAATTTGTTACCCATGTCTCAGATTCTTTGGTAAGTGGCTCTCCCCTGGTCTCTCCTAGAATGGAGAACTCCCATGTCCCATCTCATGATGGTAATGTTGGATCTTTGGGATATCAAATGAGGGAGCTCTCAGTGCCTGTGGAGGTTATCATTCCTTTCTAGGTTGATGAAATTTACCTCAAGGTTTTGTGGATCAATGCGGAAGGTTCCCTAAATATTGCTCAATCACACAGTGATTCGATGGGGGAGTATTCCTCACCTAGAAATCCTAAAAATTCTAATGTAGAAGACTTTTCTTCTATTCCTAACACCCATTTTGGGAGTGGAGATGATGACCCTATTAATCATGATGGCCTTGATCTCCTGGATGATTGGAATGGAGTTCCCTATACCACTCAAATGGGGAAGAAATAGAAAAAATAGTAGAAAAATATTTCAACTCCTGGCTTTAAGGGCATAGTTACCCATAGTAAAGCTGACGTGGGATCCAAAGTTCTAAGTTTGAAGGTAGATGTTGGATCTCAAAAAAAAAACCCAAGGAAGAAGTTCAAAACAAAGAGATTAGATAAAGAGAAAGAAAGAAGGATAAAGCAGATGGCAAGTAGTTGAGCATCTAGGAAGTTTGTACCCCAATTAAGAAATAAAAGTTATTTTATGAAATATCAAGGGGTTGAATACCTCCTATAAGTAGGATATGCTTAGGAACTTGGTAAGAGATTGTGAACCTGATATCATTCTTGTTTAGGAGACCAAGACGGTGAAAGAAAAAGTGGAAAAAATTAGAATCTTTAAAAATGGTGGTTTTGTTGGCTCTAGCTCTGATGGAGCCTCCGGTGGTATTGTTGTCTTTTGGAACCAGAATAATATCAGAGGTGAAGTTTTAGGTGATAATTTGAATTGTCTGAGCATTAAATTTGTCCACCTCAAGTCAAATTTTGAATGGGTTACTACTAATATTTATGCTCCTAATACCAAAGCTAGTAGGGCTAAGTATTGGAAGTTGGTTGAGAATAAAAGGCTTTCTTTCCATGATTCTCCCTGGCTGGTTATGGGAGATTTCAAGTGTCCTTTGAAAGATAATAAGAAGTTTGGAGGGGTTGATAACCAGAGTCAATTGGATGGTAGAGTTGAGCTCATGGACTTTGTTAATAGATAGACTCTCTTTGATATTGATCTCCAGGGTGTTAATTACACTTGGTCTAATAGAAGAGTTTCTATGGATCTTATTCAAGTCCGCCTTGATCATGCTTTGATCTCTGGAAGTTGGTTCAATAGTTTTTTCTATTTTCTTTCCTCTCTTATGAAGGTTGGGTCTGATGACTTCCCTATCTCCTTTGTTGCTAACTCGATTAAGGATACTGGTAGTCTCCCCTTTGGATTTTAGAAAATGAGGATTGATCACTTAGAGATTGACAAGAGGATTAGAGACTGGTGGAATGTTAACATTCGAGGCACTCCTATGTTCATGGTGTCTTAGAAACTCCAACATATTATTAAACAAAATATTAAATCTTGGAGTAAGGAAGTGTACAGTGACATCTTTAAAACAAATCATGATCTAAAAAGGGATCTTGATGATATCCAGAAAATAATCCAACATATAGACATGTCTCAAGATCTTAAGGATAGGGAGGAAACTCTTTTAGCCAAAACTCATAATAACATATCCAAAGAGGAAGTGTATTGGAGACAACGGTCAAGATCGATATGGTTGAAAGATAGAGATAAGAACACCAGGTTCTTCCATATGTCTACTTCTAAACATAGAGCTTCCAACAAAATTTCCAGACTCAGGTTGGAATCTGGTGTGGTAACTAATGATAAGGACATTTCTTTGGCTATGGTTGACTTTTTCTCTTTCCTCTTATCTAATGATAATGTGCTTTCTCTAGAAAACCAAGTCTTTCTTCATGATGCTATCCCCTCCACCCTCAATGATGATGTTACTAATTAAAAAATAACTGCTATCCCCTCCTCAGAGAAAATCAAGCTATATATGTTCTCCTTCGAGGGTGATAAGTCCCCAATCCTAGATGGGTTTCCTCTTTTCTTTTTCCATAAATTTTGGCACATCCTAGGCATGGATATTTGTAATGTTGTGAAAGAATTCTTTCAGTCAAGAACTATGCTTAAAGAAATTAATGCTACCTTCATTGTCCTGATTCCCAAAAAACCTAGAGCTGATTCAGTGGATTCCTTTAGGCCAATTAGTTTATGTAATTTAGTGTATAATTTTTTCCCAAGGTTATCACCCTTAGGCTACTGGCTATTCTACCTAATATTATTTCTCCCCAGCAGAGTGGATTTGTCCCTAGTAGGAAAATCCTTGATTCCATTATGAAGGTGCACGAGGTCATTCACTCTAATCAATCCTCTTACAACTATGATTTTCTATTGAAACTTGATCTCTCGAAGGCTTATGACCAGGTGGATTGAGATTTTTTTATCAAGGTTCTTTGTTCCTTTGGTTTCTATGATAAACTCTGGCAGCTAGTTTTCCAGCTCATTAGTACTTATATGGCTTCAGTTATCATGAATGGCTCTTCTTCAAGATTATTCAAGCCTTCCAAAGGGCTTCATCAAGATGATCCCTTGTCCCCTATTCTCTTTTCCATTCTGGCAGAGTGTCTTGGTCACTATTTTTAGAGACTAGTGATTTATGGATCCATCAAGGGTCTCACTCCTTCCTCTACTTCTAGGTCATGCTCACATGAGAAATTTGTTGATGACACTATAATCATGGACTCTTTGACCATCCAAGAGGCCAGAATGATTAAACAGGCTCTTTCTAATCATTCTCAGGCTACTGGTCAAATTATTAATTGGAATAAAAATAACTTTATTTTATTAACATACAGGTGGAAAGACATAACAGAATTGCCAGAATTATTGGTTGCAAAATTGGTGCTATGATTGCCACTTACCTTGGTCTACCTTTGGGCTTAAGAACTACTAACACTTTTTGGCCTGGTATTATGGACCGATTTAATAGGAAATTAGTTGGATGGAAAGGAGGTATAAGTATATTTATTCATGGGTGTATAGTTTTGGGCAAATCTGCAACCTTTTCTGGACTGGAAATGCCGGGATAGAGAAAACCCAGAAAACTTTTGTATTTCTGGAAGCAGGTAGTCTTTGACCCAGATAAAAGGTCAAAGACTACTTGAAGATTTTGAAGGTCGACTTTGATTTTGTTAGCGGATCTCAAAAATTCGGCAAAAAGGGTATCCAGATTTGCACTTTAATTCGCCATCCCGCACCTGTACCTACAAGAAAAATGGTTTTGTTTGTTGGGGGAGGGGTTTTCCTTAGTCAAACCCCCATTTGGAATCAACCTTAATAATGGAATTGAAATAGAGAATGCTACAAAGTAGTAGAAGTAGATCTAACAATGAAGCTATGATATTCAATAGATATGCAATTGTATTTCCAATGTAATCAAATATATTGATATGAAAGCTTGAACATAACATTAACAAATGTAAATCAAAACCTCCATGATTATATGCTTGGAATCCACCTTGAGGGAAGAATGAAAGGATCTTGAAGATGAACAAAGGATCTTGAAGGAAGATCACACCACCATGATGGATAGATCTAGGGTTTGAATGATGAATCTTGAATACTTGAACCAAATCCCTTTAAAGGCTTGAAAGCTTGAATCCTTCATCTTCAATGGAGAACTTGAATGGAGAAGAGGACCTTAGTGGATGATTTCTTGATAACAGATGCTTGATTGATCTTTCTTGAGAGAGAACTTGATGGCTTTTTAATATCTCCTTGAGAGCTCTTGATCATGAAATTGCTTGGTGAAAAAATGAATGTTCTCACAAAACTTGATGGAGAAAATGAGAGAGGAAGGCTTCCTTTTATAGTGATCTAGGGAACAATCCTTTAGAGGGGCCACCTTGGGAATTAAATTCCAATTAGGTCTCAAACCTTTAGGAATGGACCTAAACTAAATATAATTTAATATTTTACCATTTCAGAGACCAAAACAGCCGACCCAGAAGCAGGAAAACAATTCTTTCCAAAAACTGACATTCAGAGATCACAAGACCTTGAAACTTGAACCCAGAGTCAAAGATGAGGTCAACCCTGACCTAGGTTAGGGAAAAGGTCATCCTTGACCCTCAAGGTCATCCTTGACCTTGAGGTCATAGATCTCAGGGTCTCAATCTAGAATGCTAGGAAAATGCAGCCAGAAAGTGGAAAAGGGGGTAGAATCAGGGAAAAGTGCCAAGAAGAGGCACAAAATCCTATGATGAAAATGATAAAGGCTAGGAGAACCTATTTGTAAGTCCTACCTAGAAAATAGAGCCATAAAAGAGGGAATTTAAGGAGAATCCTTGGGATCCTAACCCTAATTTCACCTAGAATGAAGGAATCAAGTGCAGAAAAGAAGTAGAAAATGGGGAAAAATCTAGATCCAAGTAAAGACCAATTCAAGGCATTCAACATGAACCCAAACCACTTACTTGGAGGGCTAAATGCTCTTAACATGGTACCACACACACATAGAAATATATATATATATATATATATATATAGAAATATATATATATATATATATATATAGAAATATATATATATATATATATATATATATATATATATATATATATATATATATATATATATATATATATATATATAGATATATATACATATATATATATATACATATATATATATACATATATATATATATACATGTATATATATATATATATACATATATATATATATATATGTATATAGATATAGATATATATATGTGTGTATATATATATATATATATGTATATATATATATAGATATATGTATATATATATATATATATATATATATATATATATATATATATATATATATATATATATATATATATATATATATATATATATATATATATGTATATATATATATATATATATATATGTATATATATATATATATATATATGTATATATATATATATATATATATATATATATGTATATATATCTATATATATATGTATATATATATATATATGTATACACACACACACACACACACATATATATATATACACACACATATGTACACATAGATATACATATGTATATGTACATATGTAGAATTTACATGTACTTATAAATTCAGTAAGTGATTAATTTGAATGTATCCAATAATTGCCTTTGAATTATAGAAATTAATATATAAAATTCAATCTAAGGTTTGATATTAAATTATCTTTTAGGTACATAGCTATATAGATATATATTATTAGACATCATGGTAGATGAGCCAATGGGACCCACAAGATCTATTTTCATAGATAAGTCAAGAGATTAAGGGATTGAGGGCCTCGATCAATAATACTAGTAACATGAGTGTTTATAGGAACACTTATCAGTCCATTCTTGATAGCCTTGTTAGTATTAGGAATGATATTGAGGGAATTAGTTTCATATTCAATAGATGCTATGTAGAGGCTATTCTTTCTAGGAAGAGGAAATATGTTTGCAATGTCTTGTCACTTACCAAGGTTCAAGATTTACTTCTAAAAGAAATCTTAAAAGAGAAATGTTTTCAATCATACTTGGGAATAAATTTGGTGAAGGGATATCAGGTGACTAGATGTTAGGATCCCGTGATGGCCGCTTTGATGTATACACCCACACTTTCTTTTTGCTCATATTTTTATCAAATAACAACCAAATTATATTCTATTTTTTACAATAGCTATATGCTTAGGTTTGTTTAGGGAATGTCATGAACTACACTAACCTACCACCATATCTGGGATAGGATCATGGTAGGAATTTCTGAGAGAGATTCTTATCAATAGGCCAGATGATAGCTAATACTACATAGGGCTATTGTAGGTTAGAGACAACCTATTATTGCTCCTACGTTAGGTCCTACATTAGATGAGGTTATTAGTAGCACCTAGCTTTGAGGAGCCATTAATAGATTTGATGACATTGAAACTATGACCACTTTGTTATCTAGAGATCAAGTTGGCTAGTATTTGATGAGTCATCAATGCTCTATATTATCAAGTGGAGAAAAATCTAGCAATATCTCAAATGATCCTTATAGTGTAGTAGACATCCCTTCACCTACTATCCTAGAGGGTCTAAAAGGTCATGTGACATGTGTTATGATGGCTAGTTTGGCTGAGGATCTTTTGGATGTATATAATTTATTTTAGTAGAGATTAATATCCCTATAGAAGATGTCAGAGGTCATGTGAGTTCTATCAAATTCCTTGAGCCACATTCAAGGTTTCATTATTCTTACCACACATGCCATGGAACCAGTGGTAGTTCTCATCATTATCCACCTACTGATCATTCTATTACTGCAGAGAGAAAGGCATAGGGGTAGAGAAACTTTTGAGGGTGCAACACATTAGTTCTCTAATCTTGGCCTTAAGGATGTTGACTTTAGCATGATGATGAAAGGTTACATAGATTTTTTGACATTTTCATATTGAACTTCCATTCCATCTCAGTTTCACAGTCCCCTACATTCATCATTATTGGGATAGGTACCAACCAGTCATGTTACAAATGTAGATTTGAACCTAGATGAGGCCCGATAGAATCTTGATATTTTAGTGGACATGATCATAGCTAGATATTCTGAGTACTTTCAGATGTAACCTTCTACAAAGGTAAATTTTATAATTTAAATTTAATTGTTTAACTAAATTTATATCAGCATGTATATATATGTAGGTATATATATATATATATATACACATATATGTATGTATGTCTGTATGTATGTATATATATGTATGTATCTATATATATGTATGTATGTATGTATGTATGTATATACATACATACATACATACATACATATGTATGTATGTATATATGTATTACAACTAGTGGTTGTTGTAATACCAAATTATTGACCTCTTAATGTCTGATACAACCACTAAACTTATACATGACATAGGAAGGTTGTGAAACCATGCCATAAATTTGGAAGGGGCATGTTGGTGGTTATTCCAATAATCACCCACTCAACATCACCTAAAGGGATTCAAACTTGTTACCAAGCTATGATACCACTTGTTACAACTAGTGGTTGTCGTTACACAAAAGGTTGGCCTATTAATGCCTGATACAACCACTAGACTTATATTTGAAACATGAGATTGTTAAACCATGTCACGAATCCCAAAAGAGGATATTGGAGGTTAGTCCAACAATACACACATACACATACACATACACATATGCATACCCATACACATATGCATACACATACGCATACACATACACACACACATATACATACACATACACATACACATACACATACACATACACATACACATACACATACACATACACATACACATACACATACACACACACACATATACACACACATATATATATTGTAGGTAGAGATACCTCTTGTTACTCTTTCCTTGATGTCTAATCGTGTATGTCGATGAGACTCACTTGTTGATGCTATCACCACTAGACAGGTAATTTTTAAATTTATACATGTACGTGCATACATAATTTCTTTTGAATGATTATAATTTTTATGTAGGGATCAATAGATCCTTCAAAGCATGATATTCACTTAGAGGATCTCTTAGGGAGTATCCATCATGATGATTCCTAGGGTGTCAAACCATCTAGCTAGACATTTGATCATTTTATACACTTATAGTTTGACATGTTATACAATATGACATTTTATACACTTAAACATTGCCATGTTACCTTTTGTCAATTAACAGATTATTCCTTCAAAGATATTATAAAAAAATGACTCACAATGCCCAAGGAAAAGAACTAATAAGCACCAAAAGTTAGAGAGGTCATCATGGGATGATGATCTTTGTCTTAATTTTAGAGGTATAGTTCCCTCATAAGATTTATATTTTTTGGTTTTCTAGAGAATGATTTTAACTAGAAAGTAGGAAAGGAAAACTAGTATGTGCACATCACCATGATACAGATGTGATCTAGGATTGTGAGATAAAGGAAAATGTGAATAATAGTGAAAATACCATTTACTCAACCTCCCCCACCACAAACAGATGAGAGGAAGATTTGATATTTTTTGTTTCACATATACGAATGATCAAAACTCAAATCTTTTAGGGAAAGAATATGCATAATTAAATTGGATAGAAAATCATTAAAGATAATTGTGATAACTGAAAAATTAACTACAATTAGAAAGAACACATTTAAACTCAAATATTTAACACATTTGATGTTATATGTATACATTTGATGATCTATAGTTTATATGTTTGATGATTCTAGATGCTTTACATACTTTATACATTTGATGATCTATTTCACATATGTTTGATATGTTTGATGATCTATATACATAAACATGATGTACTAATTTATATGTTTTTCATGTTGTTTGATTTCATCCATGTACATGTTTGACATGTTAGATAATTTATATGTTATATTTAAACTTAATATGTGTGTTTTACATACATTTGATGATAGATGTGTGTTGTGCATGCATTTGATGATGTTATACATAAATTTTATATTATTTTATTTTACATTAATTCTCCTAAGAATTGTTGCAAGAGAAGGATTAACAAAGATTTTATAAGTAGTTGTGAACTTCCAAGAAATAATAAATATGAATGTGATAATGTTAGTGATCATTTATTTACTTTCTCTAATATATTTACCTAATATGTGGTAATTAATTAAATAAATATCTTATTATATATATTAATAATTATAACCAACATGGAAAAAAATTGTGAGTATCCCTAAATGGCCAAAAAATCCATTAAAGTATGAAAGATGCCAAATGTGATATGAATAAGCATCAACACACATAAAGTGAGATTTGAGAATGATTACATACCCCCTAGTGTGGAAAAGGTAATTTAGATCAAGGTATAATTTAGTAGGGAATATAAACATATATATTAATATTTAAAATAGATGTCAATATCAATGTTCTTGAAATGGACTTATTTTCAAATCGGGTTTTTTCCCCAATAGAACCCAAACCATCCTGAACACTTTGAACAATATATTTTTGTACATTAGAAAATTTTCTCTTTTTTAATGTTGTATCTACATCCAATAATTTTAATGGATCCTTTAACCCATCATTAAGAAGTTGAATTGACAATAGTTGGGTTTTTCCAAGTGCATCAAGATTCTCAAATTGATCAGTTGTTTCCTTTGACTTTTTATTCAATGTCTTCTTCCTAGTATGTGTATCTTGTTCAACATAATATCTTAATTTTTCCACATCCATTTCAATTAAATGATCTAAGCTTCTATAATTAATTTTTCTCTTTACACTATGAGCTAGAATAATATTCTCATCCATACCAATACAAGTAAGTAATGTTGACCCTTTTCCAATATTTGTTTCTTGAAGTTGGGCTTCTGCTTGTCCAATATTTTCTTGAGAAAAAGATACACATAAAAAAAAGGACTCTTAAGAGGAAAGACAAAAAATACATATTCACCCAAGTAGAATAAAAATACATCTTAAGTGTGTGTCTTAAGGGGATCTAAAAAATAACTAGAGAGAGAGAGAGAGTTTCATAAGGGGATCTATCAAATAACTTGTTGATCCCTATACATTTGATTTAATTGATGACTAAAAACCTACCTAGGATTGATAAGTGACATTGACAATGAATTGCATCTTCAGTTTTTCATAAGTTACATTGATAGTGAATTACAAATTTGAGTAAGTGACAATGACAGTGAACTACATATTCAGTTTTGGCATTGAAATACTAGTTCATTATTTAGTTTGACATTGACATTTTTGTGTTATTATACTTATTAGAAAATAGTGGTATCATTATTATCAGTTATGTTCAATTTTTAATTCATGGGAAAATGTAGTTTATATAAGTGTTATGGTTCATATTATGTTTTTGAAAGAAAAAAGTAGCAAGAGGGTGTTGGTCTGTGGTACAGTAAGACTAGAAGCACATTAACAACATATTAATAGCACTAGTCACATAGCATTTTAACAACAGAAAGTCAACAAAAACAAAATTGTCTAGTCTGCCTCTATCAAAAACAAATATGTAGGTCCTTTTCAAGAAAAGAGAACCAAAGTAGCATAACCAGTAAGTAGACAAAATATTAACAATAACAAGCCACATGAGGCTAAGCCAGTGTTTTAAGAACTTAACCAAAAAATAGGAAATAAAAAAAGGGGCCTGGGACTAATAGGCCTGTGCTAGAAAAAACACCTCATGGACAAAAATAGCTAGGATCTCCCACCTAGATATTTGGACATCAGGTTCATGGCCCACTCTTCCTATAGGAATAGGAATAGGTCTCTATTATCCTCACTAACTTCCAATTTACCACCAGCCATCTTCTCCTGCATGTTGCACAGAGTCACAACTGAAGCGTGCATGACCTTGAGGGAAAACTTGTTCAAGTCAGCAACCTGGGATTTGATCTCTCTCATGTCCTATTTGAGGCCAAGGATCTCCATATCCAACTCATTGAACTTCTACTTGAGGGATCCTTTAAACTTGTCACTCTCCTCCGTCACCACCATAGTGTGCTCAATGTGAGGGGATTTAGCCTTTTGGGTGGGAGGAGAGATCCAACGTGGGGTATTTCTGTGAGGCTTATCCACCATTATTGGTGGGGGTTTCAAGGGGGAGCGTTTCCAGACCTAGGCAAGTTTAAGTGTTCATTCGAGGATCCCTCAATTGAACTAGAGGAGGAAGAGGTGTCCATATCCTTCAACCGAGACTTGTCCTCTGAAGCCATTTCCCTGAGAATTCTTCTGCATTTCTCCTTGGAAATCCTGTTAGATCATTGGATAGTACCCCCCAAATCCACCTCTAGCTCAACCTGGTTGTCTACATTTTTCTATTTTCTGGGCTTCCTCTCAGTTTTAGGGGTGTTGTCAACCCCCGTCTTATCCTTTGCTTCCATTGACTCAGAGACATTGGATTCATCAAGGTCCTCCCCCCTTTTAAAGGTGTTCCTCATACATCTCTTGTGGGTTTTACCTTCTCGGGGGACAAGGTCAATCTCCTGGATTTCCTGTAGGGACTGGGAGGGGGACTGAGTGGGGTTGATGGCTTAAGAAGGGGAGACTTCCCAGGTTACCTCCTTAATGATAAGGAGAGGTTGGATTGGAGGGAAAATGGCTTTATGGAAGTTGTAGAGGTAGAGTAAAAGGCCCTGGTGAAGGATAGGGACAGACTTCTCAGTATTTTTTCTCCTCTTAATGTCCAAGATGCTGCTTTCAATCGAGTGAAGGAGATAGAAAGGGATGGAAATGAGGTCTTTGTTCCTGATATGGTTGAGGAATGACAAGTGATAGTAGTAAAACATAGTGAATTTACCTTCGAGGGTGAAGTATTTCATGATTATATGACATACCTTGGGCTAAAATTCAAGGAGCTACTCGCAGTTAAAGCCTCTAGACTTTTTAACAGGTTTCTCTCCCACCCTGAAGAACTAGTTTAGACTGGTTATGTCTGGCTTTCAGCTAGTCTTTTTATACTTCCTACCCTCCATAGATAGCCTTGTAGCCTTAGCAATGACCTCTTTGTTTAGCTAAAAGTGCAAGCCCCTAACCGACACCTTCCTATTATCCCATGAGGACATGAATTTCTTGGAGATTTGCTCATCATGGCCTCCCTTCATCCTTTCCATGAAACCCCTAATGCCATTGTCTTTGTAGTAGTGGGTCACTAGGGGGTCAAAGGAGAACTCCTCTTCGATCTTGTGTATCTCAATGGACAATATTTTTCCTCCCATGGCAACCAGACCAGCTTCCCCCACAAGAACCCTTTAGAAGTTGTAGAGCTGAGCTTCACAAACCAGTATAAATGCCAAGTCTTTTTGAAATAACCATTTTAAGAGAATATTGTTCATAAGAGGTAGGAGTTGGGTGATTTTTGGGCAATCGAGCTTTGTATAGAAAAATCTAGTAGATCTCCAAGTGTAATAATTAGAAATAAAGCCAAATTTTCCCTTAGTCTCCTTGGTAATCAAGAGTACCTAGTGATGTAGACAGCTATCTTGCCACACGTACTTACGCAAAAGGAAATTATGAAAATTTATGGAGTTTTGTGCATACATAGTCATCACTATATTAATCATCAGATTAAGCCAACATGAACACAAGGTGGGGCCCTCAATAATATTGGTGACAACTTGGCTCATTTCAAACATTGTTGATGACATTTCTTTCCTGCCCGATCAGCCACTAGGTCTCCTTTGATAGCTCACTAACTGCCTCCCAATTAACCAACCTGGCTTACTTGAACCTAATGGTAGCTAGAGAATCTACCACAACATTACCTTCCCCATAAGTATTGGATATAGTTGTGCTTTGGAGATTGTTAAGTAGCTCCCAAATTTCCACTATTATGGTGTTCACTCACCATCTTGCACTCGACCCTTATTTGATGGCCTCAAAAATCACTTTGGAGTCCCCCTTGATCATCAGTAGTCTGATATTCATGGTGATGGCCAATTTTAAACCCCAAAGGAGTGTCGTTCCTTTAGCTTGATTGAAGATATTATTTTTGAGTAGCCCATCATAAGCTAGTAGGCAATCACCATTGTGGTCTCTTAGCACTCCACCTCGACTCTACGTAAGGTTATTAGTCGCACCATCAAAATTTAGTTTGGTCTAGCCCATGGGTGGGGTAACCCATCGAGTAGAATTTCGAGCCATTAACTTGGAGTTGTCAAACCTAGTGAAGTTAGTCAATAAGTTCCATTTATCCACCATTTTAATTTCCTAGGTAGAGGGGGGTGTTGAGGGGAGTTTCCTGTTAGCCAAGCCAACATTCTCACATAGGAGCTTGGTGCCTAGATGGAGAGAGGCCTCAGGCGGGGACTCAATCTCCCTAAATATACTATTGTTCCTTTCTTTACAAATAGTCCAGCGTATGTACAGAGGAAGAAGTTGACATAGGAGTTGGAGGAGAGGATAATTGGAGGGGGATCACCAGCTAGTGAATTGATGAACATCCTTCCCCATAACCCAAGGGACCCCAAATTTTTCAATAATTCCCTACCAAATAGTAGCAGAGTACTCATAGTATATGAACAGGTGATCCACAGTTTCCTCTTCCTTTTTGCACAGGACACATCTACTAGAAAGAGAGAATCCTCTTCTTATGAGGTTGTCCTGAGTTAAAAATTTACCATTCATAAGCATCCACCAAAATAAATTGATTTTTAGAGTAAGTTGTCAGATCCACACCTTATTCCAATCTCCCGGATTATTCTCCTCCTTCAGAAGAAGATTATAAGAAGACTTAAGTGAGAAGGTTCTCACTTGGGTGGGAGCCTAGATAATGGAGTCCTTTCTAGTAATTCCAAGTATCCTAACATTCCCTAGGATTTCCATAAGCTCATAAGCCGCTTGGTTTAATTCAGGTCTATCCCTGACCAGAATAGCTAAATCCTTCTAGCTCCTTTTAGACATGTAGTTAGAGACTCTATTACCAAGGATAAGTTTGATGTAGTTCATGAGGGGACTAAACCTTCCACCTAGGGTGGTGCAGTTCTGTATCCAAGAGTCATGCCAGAATTTGATGGATCTCCCATCCCCAAGTTGCCAGAAGACCCCCTTAGAAAGCATGGTTTTGCACTTGCAGATGTTAGTCCAGAGTTTGGAACCATTGGGAAGGTCATTATCTTGGAACATCATCCCATAAGGGTGACCTTGAAGGTATTTATCTTCCTTTCAATTAGCTTCCAAGCCACTTTCATGGTGAGGGCTCTGTTCAGCAAGCCAATTCATCTAAGGCCCAATCTGCCCAACTGTTTAGGCAGGTAAATCATTTCCCAATTGACTAGGGACATCTTCCTCTTCTCTTTCGAGCTAGCCCATAGAAACATTCTCTAAATTGTCTCAAGCCTGTCAGCCATGTTGTTCTTGATATTGAAGAGGGATAGGAAGTAAATAGGAATCCCTTGGAGAGTAGAGGTAACCAACTGAAGTTTACCAACATTTCTCAGGATCTTCCCCTTCCAACCAACAAGTTTTTTTTGAGTTCTTTCCACGATGGAATTCTAGAAGTCTTCGGAGACCTCTTTGACAGTGAGAGGGAGGCCCATGTAGGTAGAGGGGACCGAAGTTGACTGAAAACCCAAAATTTGAGGCACTCTGGTTTGGGTCTCGATGGGTGTGTTGAAGAAGAAGAGTATGCTTTACTGATAGTTTATACACTATCCTGAGCCTAAGATATAGTTCTCCAAAAGATACTTCCACTATCTAGCTTCAATCACCGATGAGTACCCAAAGAGGAAAGTATCATCCACAAATTGCTCTAGAATAGCTTGCTGTAGAGTAGAAGAAGGTTTGGTTCCTTTTATTCTTCCCATGGAAGAGAGCATAGTCAGATTCCTATTGAGGACCTCAGCCACCATGATAAATAAATAGGGGGAGAGAGGGTCACCCTGCCAAAGACCTTTTTTGGGTTGAAAGAAGCCACCCAGGGAGCCATTGACCAAAACATAGAAGCTAACAGTTTGCGTACATTCTTGGATAATGCATATAACTTTCTCATTAAAGCCCATTCTAAGAAGAATTTTAAAGAGGAAGGACCAAATAACTTTATCATAAGGCTTAGAGATATCAAGTTTCAAAGCCATACATGTTACTTTTCTCCTTTCCATGGAGTGGATGATTTCATGAGTAGATATGGCTACATCCAAGATTTTCCATCCCAGAACAAAGCCCTTTTGAGTAGGACTAATTAATTTGTCGAGGAGGGGCTTCATTCTATTGACCAGGATCTTAATGAGGATTTTATAAAAAGTGTTACATAGGCTGATAGGTCTAAAATCCAACATAGAGGTGGGGTTGTCATTCTTAGGGACTAGCATAATATAGGTCTTGTTATGATCCTTTAGCATCCACCCCATATTGAAGAAATATATGGCAGCACGGGAGACATCTGATCCAAAAATATCCCGTTATTCTTGAAAGAATGTCGGGGGGTAACCATCGGGGCCCAGATATTTATAGACACCCATAGCAAAAACCACAGCTTTGACTTCCTCATTAGAAACATGTTTAGTGAGGTGATCATTATCACTGTGAGTAATAGCACATTGGATGTGTTCAAGGAGCTGATTTTACATGATAACAAGCCAAAAATGACCATCATTAGAATACAATCCTTTAAAGTAGTTGGCTACAACCTGCATAATTTTGTCATTTTCAATAACTTCATTTCCTCTTTCATCCCTAATTGCATTGATGGTGTTTCTTCCTTTGTGATTGCTAGCAAATCTATGGAAGAAGGAAGTATTTTTGTCCCCTTCAGAAAGCCATTGGATCTTGGAGCATTGCTTCCAATAGATTTCTTCTCTTCTCAGAGCTTTCTGCCACTTATATCTGGCCTTTTCTTCTTCCATCTACAACTGGGGGTGGATATTACCAGTGGCTAGTTAGGCTTGGAGGGAGTCCAAGGTCCCCGTGAGATCCTTCTTCTCCTTAAATAAATCCCCAAAATTATGTTTACTCCAACCTTTAACTTCTTTTCTAATGATTTCTAGTTTCTGGGAAATCTTGAACATGGCAGTGCCTTTGATAGGAATGGCCCACTAGGATTTTACTTGGTCCCTAAAGAAGGGGTGGGAGCACCACATAATCTCAAATCTGAAAGGGGCTTGACCAATCCTAGGGGAATCAGACCAACAAAGGAGGAGGGGGTTATGATCAGAGGTGGTTTTAGGGAGGGAGGACAAGGTGGAGGTCAAGCACAAGTCCTAAGAGGAGGTAGCCAAGACCTAATCCAGCTGGACTTGTATAAAATGGGAGCCCTTCCATTTGTTGGACTACATGAAGGGATTTCCTTTAAGATCAATGTCTAGAAGACTAGAGCAAGAGATCAATTCTGCAAGGTCCCCCATACTATTAGAATAGTCCATTAGACCTCTACATTTTTCCAAGGGGTAGAGGGGGGTACTGAAGTTGCCAATCACAAAATAATTAGCAAAAGTATCTTGATCTATACAACAAATAATATCCTTCCAAAGGGAATACCTGCCATTCTAGGTATTGGGGGCATAAATATTGAACAAGCGCCAGACCATCTAATTTTTCCTAAAATTAATAGTGAGGAAGTTTGGGGAGAACGCCAGAGGTTCACCAACAATAGTGTTAGGATTCTAGAGAGTGGCTATACCCCTGGAGGCACCCGAGGCTTTAGAGTAGGAAAAATTAGCACCCAGCTAGAGACTACTAGCCAGGGAGGCAAAATTATTGAAAGACATCTTAACTTCTAGGATGAGTAGAATATCTAGCTTATGCACAAAAATCTATTGTTTAACAACACATTGCTTGAGGGGGTTTTTAAGACCTCTAATATTCCAAGAAACACAAATCATTTCTTATTTTTAAAACTTGTTTCTAAGGTTTACTTCCTACCTACCACAACATCCCTTATAGTCCCTCTTGATCTCCTGGTGCGTTCTGATGGCCTCCCTCTAGATGTTTCCATTCCCACATCCACCTTTTTGGGCTTAGTTTTGTTTTTTTGTGTCTTCCATTCACCACTATTATTTTCCTCACTGTGCTCATCACCCAGGGAGCTGGGTGAGGGAGGGTAGTTCCTTTCCTCCAGCTATAGAGGAAGATTTGTAGCAGCCTTAGGGGCCTTTAGTTCAAGTGAGACCACAATAGTATGTTGTTCCTCTTCCATAGGAGTGATCACACTTATCTCTAGAGTAATCACCTAGTGGTTCTCCAATGACATAACCACCATAAGGGGTTCAAGACCCTTAGGTTCAAGGATTACCCCGTCATTCTCTAGAGGGGTGACAATCTCACCCTCTTCCACCTATGGGTTTCCCATTTCTAGGTTTTCCAGCACTTCAGCCACCCAAAGGGGCTGGTCTTCTCCTTCTCTTCACCTGCAACCATGGGTGGTTCCTTGAAGGTTCCCTTACCCTTTTTTTTAATTTTTTCCTTCATGCATCGAGGATTTGCGTGCTTCACTGGTGTGGCCCCTAGAATCACATTTCTGGCAAAAGATGGTGGCATTCTCATAAACCAGGGCCTGTGTCCATCCTCCCAACTTGGATTTCAAAATAACAAAGTTGGGGAGGGTTTTATTTAGGGTAACATTAACGCAGAACCTATTAAACACTAGCCTAGATTTAGAGCGGGTTACCTAGTCTACTCTAATATATGTGCCAAAGGAGTCACCAATCCACTTAAACACCTATTCATCCCAATATTCAAGCAAGAGTCCAAGGTGATGCACCCACATAGGAGCCATCCTACTGATCTCCGTCGCTGAATTAAATTGATGTTTTAATTTTTCTAGAGAGAGGAAGTGCTTACCATAGACCCACAAGCCTGACAGAACAGAGGCCAGATCCTCCAAATTTTTGAACTTGAAGAGGAATAGTCCACCAGGCATAGCATAGGTTAAGATAGATCCCTTAACCTTCAATTGGGTAGCCACCCACTTTCTGACCATTTCAATGGTAGGTCAAAAGTTGAAGAAACAACCCACCAGTGCCAACGGGAAATCAACCATGGTCCTGTTTACCACCGAATCAAGGAGAAAGAGTTCAGTGCCTTCCTCTTTCTGAATGAAGTCCACCAGGAGTGATTCTAGAGTATTCTGGACCTTTTCCACAAGAGCTTCTTTCTAGATTTTCTTTGGTGGGGATGAAGGGTCATCAGCAGAAGAGGATGCCCTTTGAGAATCTTATGTTGACTCTTTCACAACCTATCCTGTGCTAGAGGAAACAACCTCAAGACAAACTATTAGGAATAGTCCCAGGAGATAACTGAGAGGGGGAGGGTGAATCAATTATCTACAAGATTCAATTTCTTTATCCAATTAAGTATACTTAAACATGAAGCACAAACACAATGAAAGAACACTTGAACATGACACCAATATTTTGGTTATGGGGAAACCCAAATAGGTAAAAACCCCGGTGGGAATTGATACCCGCTAATATTGTCCACTAGTGTTTTATGATCCTTGTTAGAAGATCCTTAATCCTATTAGGATTTGCTTTAAAATATATTTAGTACAATGACCTAGTCAAGGGTCAGACCCTGTTAGGAGTCTTTTACAATTAACCCTATTAGGCATGAGGACACACTATCCGAGAGCACATTGCTCAAAGGGGTGAAGGCTACAAACTTCTGAATAACATATACACACTATATCTGGATCTTGGTGAATTTCACTTTGACCTACTATCTAGATCAGTTCCAATGTATAGCACAAACACTTTACTTGGTCACATAGACCTTTTATTGATGGCTCAACACTTTGCACACTCTGCTTTTCTCTTCACTATCAACTCTGAACCATACCTTAGCAATAAAAAATGAGTGCCTATAAATATCTTTCCACTAAATGATATAATCAAGTTGACCTATTAAAACCACCTTGAAATCATATTAGACAAACCATAACATACTCCAATAATAATTTTGTCATCTCTACTAAGCACACAACACATTCTGGGACCTGTCCAATAATAACAAATGTAGACGCACTCTACACACTGTCTGCTGTACCAAAGTAACTAAAAATTTCTCCTCAAGTTGAATTACATCATGCAATCTTAATAAAACATTACTATCTCTTCTCCAAGTACTAATCCAGGGGCGTATACCAAAATGATAGACGCAACTCCTGAACCAATATAATCTCTATCAACTCTTCTGAATAAAGATAGGAAACTACTACTGGTGAATAAGGACTGGATAACTTCACTTCTACTAATCATTAGACTCTACATCCATGAATGTAACATCACTAACATGTCTCCATCACATATCCAAACACGCAAGGCTCCATGATAACTATACAGAAAATCATTCATAGAACACTGCCTGCAAGTCTGTCAGGAACACTGCTGACACAAGCTGCTATATAACTATCTATACTAGTAGTTAACCTCTATGTCCATGATATCATGTTGATAACATGTTAATTCTATATATATTATAAGCTTACTAAATAAGTCTTCTACACATGATACTTACCATATGTTGTCATCAATGACAAACATACAATCAGTACTAGCTTGCTAGCAAATCTTCAACAATCTCGCCCTTTGGCATTGATGGCAACATATGGAATGAAAAAAACCACCAACTCAAATGAAAATTTATTTTATAACATTCTCCATTTCCTCTTCAAAAGTCCCCCAAGGATGAATCCTCCATCTATTGTAATATTCTTCAACATTCTCCATTTCCTCAACTGAACCGCTTCCATAATTGAATACTACTCCCCCTTAGTATATTACTCCTTTTTTTACTTCTATTTTTCATGACTATATATTACTCCCTCTTTGATAACAATGGAAAAGGGTGTCAAATAGTTTAAGCACTGGTACTACTCCTAAGGTAGAGTATTCAACCATCTATCAGTCCCTGAGGATTGATGCTCTTTCTTCTTTCTTCTAAGCATAATCAAGGAAGGGAATTACTCCCAACTTCTCCCTGAGATACTCAAAAGTATCATTTGGAAAGGGCTTTGTGAATATGTCTACTAGATGACCTTTAGTACTCACATAGTCTAACTTAACTTCTTTCTCTGCTACTTTCTCTCTTAGGAAGTGATACTTGATCTCAGTGTGTTTTGTCTTTGCATGCATCAAAGGGTTCTTTGACATATTGATAGTGCTAGTGTTATCACAATGTATAACAATAGGACAGTCAATCTGAATTCCAAAGTCCTTTATCATTTGCTTTATCCAAACAATTGTAGAACAATTCATGGTTGCTGCAACATTCTCTACTTCTATTGTTGGTTGAGAGATAGAATTTTGTCTCTTGCTTGTCCAAGTGACAAGTTTGTTAGCAAGAAACACTGCTCCTCCCGATGTACCCTTTCTATCATCAATGCATCATGCCCAATCTACATTAGTATATACATGAAGCTCAACATTTTCTAAATTTGGATACCATAGACCATAGTCTATAGTGCCTTGCAAGTATCTAAATATTATTTTTACTGCCATGAGGTGACTTTGTTTAGGCTCTACTACAAATCTTCCAACTATGCTAAGTGTATTGGAAATATCAGGTCTAGTTTGAGTAAGATAAATGAGTTTTCCAATCATAGACTTGTACAATGTTATATCTACTGTTGGTGAGTCATCTTCTTTTGTAAGCTTGCATCCAATTATCATAGGTGTCCCTACTAGCTTGCAATCATCCATCTTGAATTTCTTTAATATCTCTTTCACATACTTAGACTGATTAATGAAAATACCTTTCTCTGTCTACTGCACATTCAATCTTAAAAAGTATTTGATAGGTCCAATCATGCTCATCTCAAATTCACTATGCATCTCTTTAGAAAATTCAGAACTAAGTGTGTCATTACCTCTAAAGATAGTGTCATCAAAAAATATAGCTACAAGTAGTAAACCTTCAGATGTCTCTCTTATGAATAGATTACAATCTACAACTCCTTTCTTGAATCAAATCATTGTTAGATATCCATCCAGTCTCTCATACCAAGCTCTAGGGGCTTTCTTAAGTCCATAGAGGGCCTTCTTCAATCTACATACCATGTCAAGTCTATTTGATAAGGTGAATCCTTCTGGCTGCTCAATGTATACTTCTTTTAATTCTCCATTCAAGAATGCTGACTTGACATCCATCTGATAGATTTTGAAGTTTTTGACTATTGCATAAGCTAGAAACAACTTAATAGCTTCTAATCTACTCATAGGTGCAAATGTGTCTGAATAATCAATGCCTTCTCTCTAAGCATATCCCTTACATACTAACCTTTCTTTATTTTTTACTATTGTACCATCTTCATTCATCTTGTTTCTGAATATCCATTTTGTTCCAATCACGTTCTTGTCACTTGGTCTTGGGACTAGTTCCCAAGTATCATTCTTGATAATCTAATCTAGTTCCTCTTTCATAGCATCATGCCAATCTAAATCATTACATGCATCTTCAACACTTAGAGGTTCAATCTAAGATAGTAAACACACTGCCTCATTGCTTGCTAAATTCTTTGTTTTTGATCTTGTTCTGACTTTGTTGCTTTTATCTCCAATGATGTCATCCTTAGAGTGATATCAAGATGTATACTTTGGAGCTTTAGGTGAAACTGACTCATCTTCCTTCTGAGTTTCCTCTTCACTTGTTTCAAGGTCATTGAACAATACATTGACACTATCAAACATCTCTTTAAAAACTATCTCTCTAGTGGAAGGTCTAGGTTCTTCTTCAATAATAGGTGAGTAATCATGATATGTTTCTTGAACCATAAACTTTTCATCATTTTTAACATGAGAAATTTCAATGATTTTCTTCAATCTCAAGTTAAAACATCTATAAGCTTTACTTTTAGTAGAGTAACCAAGAAAAATACCTTCATCACTTCTTGCATCAAACTTGCCTACTGCTTCATCCCTCTTGATGTAGCACTTTCTTCCAAAGATTCTAAAGTATTTCACTGTGGGAACATTACCAAACCATAGCTCATAAGGTGTCTTGTCTGTGTCAGGCCTTAATTGTATTCTATTGATTGTATAGACTACTGTATTGACCACATCTCTCCAATAAGTGTGTGCAACTTTTCTTCAATCATGATCGTGCACACTGTATCAATGATAATCTTGTTCCTTCTCTCTACAATCCCATTTTGCTAAGGGGTTCTAGGTGCACTTAACTATCTTTTTATGCCATGTTCTTCACAGTACTCATAGAATCTATTAGAGTTGAATTCTCCTCCTCTATCCGATCTAAGACACTTTATCTTTAGTCCAGATTCATTCTCAACCTTAGCTTTGAATATTTTGAACTGCTCAAATGCTTCTGACTTATCTTTCAATAATACAACCCACATCATTCTAGAATAGTCATCTACAAACAAAATGAAATACCTTTCACCATAGTATGATCTTGTTTGAGTAGGTCCACATAGGTCTATATGAATCAAATCCAACTTGTTCTCTACTGAATTATGCTTTCTCCTGAATGAATTCCTCACATGCTTTCCCATTACACATTCCCTGCATATGGTATCAACTAGATTTTCTATGCTAGGTAGGTCTCTTACTTCCTTAACATTACTAATCTTTACTATGTTATCAAAATTGATATGACATAGTATTTTGTGCCACAAGAAACTATCATCTACTTTAGCAACAAAAAAACTTGCATCTGGATTAAGCTAAAAAACATTACCTTTGGTCTTTGATCCTGATGCAACTATTTCTCCTTCCTTGTTAATGGTACACTTGTTTCCATTGAACTCCAATCTATAGCCTTTGTCAAGAAATTTCCCAACACTTAGTAGGTTATGTTTCAAACTATCAACATAAAGAACATCATCAGTACTATTCTTTCCATCCAAGGTGATGGCTCCTCTACCAATGATAGGTTTGGGAGTGTTATCTCCAAATCTAACCATACCTCCTTTGTATCTGTCCAAATGAACAAATCTATCTCTGTCTCTTGTCACGTGATGTGAGAAACCACTATCAATGATCGAATCTATCCTGATGTCAGCTTGTGAAATTAGAGCTAATTCTTGTGAATCCTTTTCATCTTCAAGAGAAATGAATCCAATTTCTTCATTTGATGATTCTTCATCTAATACTCCATCTCCATCATAATAGCATTCCTTTGTATACTTAGGCTTGGAGTTATTCTGGTATCTTTTAACTCTTGTAGGACACTTAGATGCAAAGTGACCAATCTTATTACATGAAAAGCATTTAAATGGAAATTGACCTTCATATTTCCCTTTTCCTTTCTTTTCTCTTTTAGCAATCATAGCAATGAAATCATCCAGTGTTTTTTCTGCATCATCAAAATTACCAGAAGTGCTTTCAGATTTCTTACCATGGATTGATGCTTTGAAGGTTGTTTCACTTTTAGGTTATGTCTTCAATCTTGAAATCTCAAAAGCTAAAATTTTGCTGATCAAGGTCTCTCTTTTGAAATTTGATGTAAGCTACATGGTCTCATCAAGTATGTTGATCTTGTTTTCATATTCTACTATGAGAGTGTTCATCAATTTATCCATAATGTCTTCTTTCGAGAGCTCTCCACCATTGTTCCTGATTCCTTCAACTGCTTCATTAATCCTTTGGTTGTAAGCTCTGATGTTCTCTTCAGGTAGAATCTCTAATGCATTGTACCTTTTCTTCTAGGTTTATCTGCGTGCATCCTTTTCTTGTTTATCTCTTTCAAATATGTCATCTAGGTGCTTCCATATCTTGTAGGCTATGTCTATTTTCTTTATCTTTGAAAACTCACTATTAGATAGGTCACTGATAAGGGATTCTTTTGCTATTACATTTTGATGGAACAAATCCTTCTACTTTCTTGTAGCATCATCCTTTGCAAGATCTTCTAGAGAGGGGATCCCAACTTCCTTGATAGCCACTTCAAAAGCAATGCACTAAAAATGTATCATCATCTTGTTCATCCAATCAAGATAATTCTCCCCATCAAAATTAGGACTGTCTTTTCTAAAGAATGCCATCTGATAAACATTAAGCTATTAAACTTTCTCTCTAAGGCACTTTTCTCTGATACCAATTGTTAGGAATAGTCCCAAGAGATAACTGAGAGGGGGGGAATGAATCAGTTATCTACAAGATAATTTTTCTTTATCCAATTAAGTATACTTAAACATAAAGCACAAACACAATGAAAGAACACTTGAACACAACACAAATATTTTGGTTACGGGGAAACCCAAATAGGTAAAAACCCTAGTAGGAATTGACACCCACTAATATTCTCCACTAGTGTTTTATGATCCTTGTTAGAAGATCCTTAACCTTGTTAGGAGTTTCTTTAAAATATATTTAGTACAATGACTTGGTCAATGTTTGGAACATGTGAGGAATCTTTTACAATTAACCCTGGTAGGGGGGAGGATGCACTATCTGAGAGCACACTGCTCAAAGGGCTGAAGGCTACAACCTTCTGAATAACATATACACACTATATCTAGATCTTGGTGAACTACGCTTTGACCTGTTGTCTAGATCAGTTCAAATATACAGCACAAACACTTTACTTGGTAACATAGACCTTCTATTGATGGCTCAACACTTCGCACACTCTGGTCTACTCTTCACAATCAACTCTGAACCATACCTTAGCAATAAAAAATGACTGCCTATAAATATCTTTCTACTAAATGATATAATCAAGTTGGCCTATTATAACCACCTTGAAATCATATTAGAGAAACCATAACATACTCCAATAATAGTTCTGTTGGCTCTACTAAGCACGCAACACATTCTGGGACCTGTCCAATAATAACAAATGTAGACGCGTGCTACACACTGACAACTCTACCAAAGTAATTGAAACTTTCTCCTCAAGATGAATTACATCATGTGATCTTAAATAAGCACTACTATCTCTTCTCCAAGCACTAATCCATGGGCACATACCAAAATGATAGGCACAACTCCTGAACCAATATAATCTTTGTCAGCTCTTTTGAATAAACACAGGAAACTGCTATTGGTGAATAGTGACTGCATAACTTCACTTCTACTTATCATCAGACTCTATGTCCATGAATGTAACATCACTAACATGTCTCCATCACATATCCAAATGTGCAAGGCTCCATGATAACTGTATGGAACATCATTCACAGAACACTGTCTGTAACTCTGTTAGGAACATTGTTGACACAAGGTGCTATATAATTGTCTGTACTAACAGTTAACCTATGCATCCATGATATCATGCTGATAACATGTCCATGTTGTATATATTAAATATTCTTACTACATAATTCTTCCATGCATGCTACTTACCATATGTTGTCATCAATGACAAACATACAGTCAGTACTGGCTTGTTGGCAAATCTCCAAGCACACAATTGAATCCCAATTGTTAGGAATAATCAACACATAGTCTTGAATAATCCTATGGTCTTGTTAATATGGGGTCTAGTGTGGGGATCTACAAGGGGTGAAGATTCCCCCCAGGTGAGGTAGGCATGGGAGTGGGTAGTTTGAATTCAAAGGCAGAGCGGCAAGTTGCAGAGCGGGATTCACTATCTTCTCTCTTCATATTATGTTATGGTTAATCAATATGGTCATCTCAATGACAAGATTACTAATATAGCGCTTCATATTATTTATAGTTTGTATCTCAAAATCACTTATGTATATTTTTTTATTAAGAAGAGGGTTTGTATAATATTGAAGAATGAGTCACAAGTTAAGACCAATGTATTAAAAAAGATGTTATTATTAGGACCTTTTGGTTGATCCCTAGCCACTTTATATTATTTGCAAAAGGTAGTTAGATACAAAATGACACATTAATGTGGTATTTATTTGCATTAATTAGATGTTATATGAGAATCTTATTTAGTGCTCTAAGAACCGCATTTAAAGCTTCATTTTTTGTTTGGTTAACTATTATGTTAACTCTAGCTCTATCGAGCTAGGGAATTACAGTCATGCTTGGACATTTCTTGCAAGATACACAATTCAATTATCAGCATTGAGATATTAGTGGAAAGAATGTGGAATATTTTGATCTTGAGATTTTGGTTGTACAGATACATGAGACCTCACTCTAGGTGTATACATTTCTTATTCTTTTCATTTTGAGTTCATCTTCTTATGTTTAGTTTGTGAAAAATAATTTGAGTTAATATTTGTGATTATTTTATTCATTAAGGGTTTAATAAATTCAAGTTGTACATTCTTCACTAAACCCTTAAAGATTATCGGGTCTTTCACAATGATGGTAATTTTAAAAAGTTATTTGTCATTTAATAGATTATTTATATCTTTTATCCATATATCTATGTAATGTATCTATTGCATCTTTGCTTATAATTTAAACCCACATTATGGTTTTTGTGCTTTAGTTGGCTACACATTCTTTCTCTTAACCCTAGTTGTTGATTCGGTCTTATTTTGTATATTTATCATAAGTTTTGTGTATATTTCTTAAAAACCCTTTTTGGGTTTAACGTATAATATTTTATTTGAGTATAATGTGTTAACTATTTTATGACAGTGAGTATGTCATAGCTTAGGGTTACCATAACCATTGTATGAACAGTAAGGATTTCATTGTGTATATGATTCATAATTTTCATGTCATGCATCCTTATTTGCCACACTTGTATCATGTTCTCATTTATGCAAACTAGGTTGCATATACTGGTGTCTTCGCATATGAGATATCTTGGATTCTTGTTGGGATTGCACTATTCTTCATGTTTTGTGTCTAGTTTACGTTTTACGATCTTGTGAAGGTTTTTTATTGATTGGTGAAGATTCGTGTCTCAGATCTTGATGTTTTTATCCCTTCTTAAATATTTTTGTGGTTTCACATATTATGTTTCATTTATTTATAGGATATTCTTATGATTTAGGTCCTAACCTATAATGTAATACATTTTCCTATTCTTGGAGAATGTAATCTTTCCCAATCTAACTTGATGCTTGTAAAGACTTTATAATTTGTTGTAATTGATCCATGAGGAGGTAAGTGTTATCATGTGATAGATAGTATAATAAGACAACCTCTTAAAATTTAACATAGGAGGATTTATTTGTGTAAATAGGCCTATAATCCTAGAATGTAAGACTGCATGTTACATTTCAGTTGTACTTGATTTTATGATAATGTGAAGGATGATCTTGCATATCTCTCTATTATTCTATATTTTTTTCATTGTGTTGGATTGACTTATTTGAGGTCATTATTTTCCTTGGCTACACCATTATCAATATGCATTGAAGGATGAATATAAGGTAAAGAGGAGACAATAGAGTAATCATATAGGAAAGGAGAAACAAGTGAGCGGAAGCAAGGAGAAGAAGATCTTAAACCTAAATGGAGCAAAGAACCTAGGTGATTAGAGGACACAAAGAAGAGGGAGTGGTAGAAATGACTTATTAGGTGAATGTTTCAAGTGTGAAGAAAATGGGTATATAAATTTTGAATGTCTTGAGGGATCTAGAAAAAGTATGGGTCAAAAGAATCTTGTCATGCATGAGGAGAAAATAGCTAAGGAGCCTGATGAAAATATGTTGAAACCTGAGATGGGAGAATCTCTTATGCTTAGGAGAGGTTTTTTGTGGTAGAGAAAGAAGAAAGTTGAACCTTCATAAAGGAAAAATTTGTTTAGGAGTATATGCAAGTTAAGACCCATAAGTTTTGTAAGGTTATTGTGGATAGTAGAAGTACTTAAAATTTGGTATCAAAAGAGATAGTGTAGAAGCTTGGTATGAAGAGGTTGAGACATCCTTATCCTTATAGGATAAATTAGTTTCAAGATGATCATATGGTAGATATGAAGTAGTATTTGGTAAAATTTAACATTGGACCTTTTAGAGATGAAGTATTATGTGATGTTATACCTATGATTTCTTATTATGTTCTATTGGCTACACCTTAGAAATTTGATAGGGGAGCTATCTACAATTGCATAATAAACTTGGTAATAATAGAGAAGGATGGATAAAGATTTACTTTGGTTCCCTTGGAGGAAGAGTGGAAGAATGAAAGGAACTAGAGCATTATCAAGGGTTACAGGGTAGAGAAAAAAAAAATGCAGAGGTTATGCTAAAGGAAGACTTGGATTTGAAGAAGAATCTTATGATTAGATCAAAAAAGATGGTACTGGAAAGTAACAGAGGTAAATTTGAACATTAAAATACTTTGATAGAGTCTTGCGGAAGAGGTAAATAGATGTGCAAAAGAAAAGAGGAAGTGTTAATAGTCCTTTACTAGCTTATAAAGATGTAAGGCATGAAAGAGAAACTATAGAGTAGAAGAAGTTGAAGGATTTGGCAAGAGACAAAGAGGAGTTAAGAAGGAAGAAGGATACAGATAAAGAGGATATTTGGATCATGATTGAGTAAGGGATTTATGTCTTGAATCTTGTAAGATGTTCATGAGTTCCTCTCATGGAATATCTTCTTCTCACTAGGGGTGTATGATGCAGGAGTATCCTTGGGTAATTAACAATAATACATCACTTAAAAATATTTTGAACCTTCCAGTTGTTCTTAGTTTGTTCCCATTAGACATTTTTTGTGTTTTTAGTGGCATTCCTTTGTTTGGATCATTTACTTTTTCTTACCTTAGGGTATGTTTTGTACATCATGTTTTTCTTATTTATAGGTTCACACATCAATATAATTCTTCATACTAGAGTTATCTTGGATTCATGATTGGGCTTGTGTGATCTTCATGTTCTAACAGTTAGATGGATTTTTTTGATCTTGCGAAGCAATTTTTTGATGGGAAAATATTTGTGGCTCATATCATAATGTTTCTTGGTCTTTGGTTGGTATTTATCTTGGATTGTTCATTATTTCAACAAATTGGAATTAAGATCTTCCTTATTTGGATCTTGATGTATATTTTTATATTATGTTTTCCTATTCTTGGAAAATGTCATAGATCTGGGATGACATGCATGTTGTAAATGCTCTATATATTAGGGAATTTGATATTTATTTAGGGAAATTTAAGTAGGATGACCTTGGGAAGGTTAGCACTAGGGTTTACCTATGGAATTTTTGTTGTAATCAGGCAAGTCTTCCTTAAAATGTAAGATGTAAATTGTAGGCCAATTCAATGTAAATTCATGAATCTGTGATAATACAAATATGTGATTTTTCATATTTCTAGTTCGTTGTTAAGTTAGTATTGAGCTTGACTTGTTTATTTCCATTGTGTTGACTTGGGTTACATTGTTTGGACCATCTCCATTAGAAAAAATTGACTATGTCATTCACCCTAGATGGGTGTTTCACCAATCTCTTTAGTTAAAATTTCTTGATGCTTAATATCTTTAGACATATTATTATCATTTATTTCCCTTTTTACTTACTCTCATATTTGTTTGATTTCCTTAATGAACACAAAATTATATCCAATCTTTATGTTCTATATTAGGATCTCATATTTCTTATCATGGAACATTTCAATTCACTCTCTATTCCTATTAAGCCCTATTAGGATTTGGAAAAGAATTGGGTATGCCCAAAATTTCCATGTTATATTAAGACATGTCTATTGATCCTAAGGATGCTTACTCTAATGAGGATGTTTTCATTTATATTGATAATAGGAAGCATCTGAAGAAGGGGAAGTCTACATCTAAGTTGTGTTTAGCTCATGATTATAAAATATATGATAATGATGTTAATGATGTCCTCTCTTCTACCTATTCCCATGAATATGTTGATTGTATTGTGGCATCTTACTCCCCTATCCTATTCAGGATAGAATCATCAAGAGTAGTTTTCCTAAAAGTGGTAGAATCCTCTAACTCATGTACTTGAAAGAAATTGAAATATAAATGAAAGGAAAGGAAAGGGGTGTGTAAGGATCCAATTAAGGTTTTCAAGGATATTGTTGATGATCCTAGTGTTGAGGAAGTCATGATGAAAGATGAGGAGGTAGGTCACCATGATGAAAATCGTGATACTAATTTTCTCCCTAAGGAGATTGAAGGGGGATTTTGTATTGAAATTCTATTTAAAGTAGAGAAGGATACCCCTATAGATAAAACTATGGATGTGTCGGTGCTTCTAAGTGATAATACTAATGGTCAATCCAATTTTTTTAATTAGCTTATTTCGGAAATAAACATGATCAAATTTAGTTTCTAGATTTCCTAAATACTATAATTAATTATTTAAAATCTATTATTGAATAGAGAATTCATAAGAAAGAATCATATAAAATGTTGGATCTCATCCAAGTGATAGCCAAGGATTTTATTGAAATGAATGTTGAATAAGAAGAAAAAATTAGAATACTAGAGGATATCACAATTGGGATGGTGCATGATAAAATTAAGATGGTGGTCTGTGTTAGCAAGTTCACCATCCAAAGTGGCATTGTGGGACTTAAAATGCTCAATGATAAAAAATGAATTATTAAAGTTGATGATGCAAATGAGGGGTAAGGATATGCTTCTTGATATTCTTGTTGTTGGTCAGGATGTGGTTACTACTGGTGATCAATACAAAATGGGCTCATGTCCTCTGTATGCTCCTTTTTCTAGGTCCTATAGCCATGCTAAAGGTACTAAATTGATCATTCCCATATTATTCATGATGTCATATATGTGCGTGAAAAGGTTATAGACAAGAATCTAAAGGCTAAAAAAATTCTAAAAGAACTTCTATAGTGTAGTATGGGTCTATGACCTAGTTTTTGTTGTTTTGCTATTTTTTGGTTGTTGGTCCTAGTTTATCTTTTTTTTTTTTATTATAGTTTCATAATGTAAAGGTGATGAAGGGTCCTCCCCTTAATACCACAAACACATAACAGAAGCAGAGAAACAACAACAATTTGCAAGAATAGAAAATGGGCTTCTTATTATCTCCACAAATGTGGAATTACAAATTTCAGAATTACAATATGAAAAGCCACATGGGCATTCCCTTTACAATATTATGTAGGACAAAGCCTCGAATCATGACCCGAATCTACCCCTAACTACTCCGAACTGCCTAAGACAACACTACAGCCTTCCTTATATAGGCAATTTTCCACCGCCTCAGAAGGTTCCATAATTTTAGCCAATAAGGCCAACCAAACTTAGAATTATTTTATTTTACAATTTAGTACATCAGAGTCAGCTCAAAAAAAATTTTGAAACCCAAATAGAAATTTTGAAGGAAAATCATTTTTCGCCATTTCAGGTGACCCAACTTCCGGAGACCATAAGTCATCACTTGTTGACCTGATTGACTATTATAGCCCCATTTCGGAAAGGGCACGAAGTGCTCTACTACATTTAGATTAAGTAAGCTTCATTCAGTCGAAGTTTCGACCTCATCCGGGGCCTCTAAGGCCTTCAAAACTGAGTTCAAAGTTTCTGTACCCTGCTGCCAATACCGAAAATCTTCAATATCTGCAAAGCTTGACTTGATCTGTCAATGAAACTTTACTGGCAGGCTAATATGACCAAAATAAACCTCTAGAGAAGAAAATAGACCATTCTGAGCCCGAACAGGAAACTTGCTAAAAATAGCAACTTTCCAAAAATAGCAGCTCTGCACAAGATACCCCTTATTGAAAAAAAACTAGAAATATTTTTGGGTGATGCAAGATTGCTTTTACACCCAAGATGCTCCTACATCAAAAGGTTTTTGGGGTCCCTTCAAATCCTATTTTAACTTATTAAAAAAAATATATGTTATTAAAATTCAAGCCAATAGCTAGAGAATCTTCTACATAACATCTTAATGAGAAATAAAATGATTTTCTTTCAATAATTCCTTTATAACCAATAGTGACCCATTTTTCTATATTAATATTATTTACTTATTAAAGGTAATAATTTTATCTCAATTATTATAACTCCATAATATACCTTAATGTTGGTTTCTGAACTAATTTTTAAGGATCCACCATATATAATGTTTCCTTGAATATTTAATGGAAGAAAGCTATACAATGCATTGAATGATTTTCCTTGAGTTGCTATACCAAACCATAACTTCTCACGTTCTCTTAAGTGGTATATGAATCTTTCATTTTCCCACTCAAATTAGTTTTTCAAATATCTAGATTTATAAATGATGATATTAAGTAATTTATAGGATGCATCAATTAGAAATACCAATGTCAATATTTTCTTAGTGATCTCGTATTTTGATGCACTACTCCTTAAAAAAATCTCTAGTGATGTACATAATATCTTTACTTGATATTGGATGTTCTCAAATGAATTAGGTTTTTTCCCAATCTTAAAATATTAGAATATTTTATTTCTATTAAGATAAGTGTATTTTTTAGAAGGCGCAAACCTTATTACAAAGAAGAATGGATATCAAAGGGGTAACCAAGAAAAGAAAATAGAAATAATAACCAAATATGAAAAAGAAGAAGGAAAGAGAAGTTTTCATAAGACATAAGATACAAAATTAAAAAAGTACTAAAAATGAGACTCAAGACATAAATTTGGCTCTAAAAGAACTATTTTTGAGTTAGGAACTATGAGGGACTGAAATTTGTTCTTATGATACATAATAGTCTAGGAAACATCATCATTAATAAAAATCGTTAGGAGTAGCAGATGAGGTACCCTCTAAATCTAAATATATAAAACTGCTAGATTAATTTCATATTTAAAGGAGAAGCCTTATGGTATAGAGAAAGATATTCAATAACCACTAAAGATAGATGATAGGTACTAGAATCCCTAGATGAGGGGTAAAAAATAATAGAAGGTAATTTGTTGACCTCAGAGAGGCAATAGTAAAATGAGGCACCAAATCTTTAGAGTATTCCAAGTCATCATTAAAAGTAGGAGGAAATAAAATACTGAGTGCTGGATGGTCAACACCTTTCCATTAGGTGGGGCATAAATATAGATGGGTCGTACATTGTAAAGAGGTAGCCAAGTAACCCATAGGAAATAAACATCTTTACTAGAAATGGACTCCATTATAATTAGTCATATGTGTCCAAGGTCACTAACCCACTTTCAAAATTGTCATTTTATGTAGATATTTTGAAAGATTCATCTTAACCAAGACTCAATCAAATCACATGTAGGAAAAATTACTAGTGTTTGGTTCCACCTTGAGTAAAAGTCCCAGCTTATTGTCAATAGCCTCATAGACTAATTTTCTCCATAAGGAAGGAGTGATAAGAAATCCTTACCTAGATAGGAGTAAAAATTGTAGATTCATTCAGATGGTTGAAGATGACATCTAGGGGTAGAGGGAAAGGGGATGAGAACCACATTTCTAGTTTTTCATAATAAAAACAACTTTACAATATTTAGAATGTTCAAAGTAGACAAAAAAATCCATGAGAAAAATATTAGATCTAAACTTTATCTACAACTATTAGATACTGGTACTTAGTAATAGGTTTTGTAGTAAGGAACATATGTTGTCAAATATGTAGAAAAATCCATTCATTTCAAAGTAGAAATACAATCAAGTACATCATAACCAACACCACCTTTGTAGTAGAGGAAGTAGGCACTTACAAGCAATGCCAAGATGAAAACCATGTGAGGGGTTATGCAGTAGGTTAAAAAAGGAAGAGGAATTCACAATAAACTTGGTAGAATTTTCAAGAGTGCTAGGTTTTAACTTGACACATCCAGGTGGCGAAACTAAACTTGTATTTGAGATATCAAGTACTAAATTACAGGTAGGTGGGCTATTAACAACAATAGAGTCAGACATAATTCTAAATTTAAAAAGTGATGAAGACTGGAAACCCATCAAGAGAGGGTGGGAGAGTCTACCTATCATGATAGTATTATCATGTGTCATTTGAATATTCCATGCTTTATTTGCTAAGCAATGACTAGCTAGGAATTAGTTTTCCTTGACTTGTATCAAAATTTGAGAGGAAAGTTTGTCAACCAAAAAGATATTATGATGCTCAACCAAAATAAAATGTATAATTGAACATGAAGTGATGAATGTGAGAGATGTTTAACATTAAATAATAAATATAGACTTAGTTTAGACAATAGTATTATTAATATCATAATATGCTATGTACTTAATTATTTTAGATTTATGTACTAACATTAATTATTAATATTAGAATCCTATTATGACATTAACTGGATGATTTGGGAAACTTTAATTATTCAACTTTCAAAATACTTGCACGTACCAACCAATCCAATCTATCTAACTCTATTTTTTTAAATAATACTACATGAGAATTCATTGGAGATCACCATTGGGAACTCATGGTTTTTATATTATATCTACCTCACTACACTACTTTGCCTTGGTATAGAGTTGAATTGTATTGGTGAGTGAAAAATCTCGGAGAACTTGATGATCCAAAATAACTGATTTGAAAAGAAAATATGGTAGATTCTATATTACAATATTAAGATTTATTAGGCTGTATAGATTAAAATGTTATATTTTTAATAAAATTGTATCTATGTCACATTACATTTATAGCAAGTTGTAAAAATCAATTATAAATAAATATAAAATAGTATTAATTGTTTATGAACTGTCAATTTGTTAGTGAAGTTGAAAATTCTTTAAAATACCTACGTATGTTTTTTATTTGTAATAATTTAAGATACATGATTTTAAGATGGATAAAAATATCTAAATTTTTAAAAATTTATATAAAATTTTCATAAATTAAATATATTTCTAATCTATATTCTTGTAAACATCAAATTAAAAGCAGTCAAATGAGCAAACCTTATAAATTTTCATATCAAACCTCCTAAAATTTTCATATGACAGGTAAGGGTGACCCGCAAATTCCAGGTCTGCCTCCATCTATTCCCCTCTCAACAACCTGCAGCGGCTTTTCTATCTTTATTCTCTATACAGCTGCCATGCAGGCCAATTTATACAGTACGGAATCATTGCCAGCTTACAAAACGAAAATAGCTGGGAATACTTTACACACCTGACTGAGAATCAGATTCTTAATTACTGGCAGCACTGAGCTAGCGGGCATGATTCTGATAGCAAAATCAGAGGACTTATGAGCCCTGATATTTCAATAATTAATAAACGCAACGTGCCATTCAGATTCTTTACACACAACACTGAGCTAGCGGATTTCATTCTGATAACAAAATCACGGGACTTAAGAATCCTGGTATTTCAATAATTAATAACCGCAACGTGCCATTCATGCTCTTCCACCCAATAACGCAACGAAGAAATCTCTATTTAAAGGGATGCACCCCTTTCCAATTCGCATTATCTCCTGTTTTCATATTGTTTCTTCAAAATGGCTGCTACTCGCATTCTCAAGCTTGAGTTGTCTATTAGCATCTTCTGCATCCTAATGCATCTCCTTCTGGTATGTTGTGAATAATTAAATATATGATAAACATGGGAATTTTATTGTTTATGAGTATGATGGCTTTTGAAAACGATTAGGTTTATCATGTTTAATTACAACAATTTTTTTTCTTTGTTGTTGTGGTTGTAAATAGCTCATAACATAGGTTTTCTAGTGGCTTATGAATATGATCGTCGTTGGAAAAAAAAGTGGTGATTTTTTCGGGATAAGCATTGGAGTAAACAAAATAATTATTTCTCAAAGCCATCATACTCATATTTTTATGTACGACTCAATTTTGTTACAGTTTGGTTATTTTCCTTACATTTGAATTTGGCAGGCATTAGGGGACAGTGATGAGATGGCATTGTCTGTGTGGAAAGAAGAACTCCCTGGGCTAAGCATGCCCAGCAAACTGGCTCGCTCTATGTCTCCCTTAAATCCTGATGAAGTTTCATTGCTTGCAAATGAGTCTGCAGCAAATGGTTTGAAGGCTATTGTGAAGGACAGCAGTTTTTGCGAAAGAGCAGGGCTCTTATGTCAAAAATCTCAGATATCAAAGATAGATAGCTGCGTGAGATTTTATTACAAGAAGAGAAAGTTACTAGACATGAAACAAGATGGATTGGTGACAGGTAACTGTGGAAAGACGTCATTGCCAGAAGACGTACAGGAAAAGCAACTCCATAGTAATGTTTTTCGATTAAACGAGATCAATACTGCTGGACAAGAGTTATTGTTTCCTGATTTTCATGAGAGCCCAGTTTCTGAAAATGTCTCATTTCTCCCACATAGTATTGCCCAAAATGTCCCATTCCATAGCCAACAAGTAATGAACTTAGTTGAGGCCTTACACATTCCACCCAGCGGATCAGATGTCTTAATAAAACCAATGGTTACAGCTCTTGAGATGTGTGAAGCACCTCCTTCTAGCATAGAGACCAAAAGTTGTGTCATTTCCTTGGAGTCCATGGCAAAATTTGTTTCTACTGTCCTTGATGGGACTACACACAAAGTTGGATTAGTGGACGGCGTTGTCCCAACCACACAGCTTACTAACCGTGTGGTCACTGTGAAGGGCTCAAAACTCATCTCCTCCAGCTCTGTGAAACATGTAGCTTGTCACAGTCTGTTGTTTCCATTCAAAGTTTATTACTGTCATTATGTGAAGAGTACTAACATGTATTTGGTAGCATTGAAGGACGAGAAAAGTGGAGTTGAGCAGAGTGTGGTTGCTGAATGTCATATGGATACTAAACCTTATCCTCCTGAGAGCCTGGCCTTGGTTAACCTCAAGTTAAAACCAGGGGAGGGTGAATTTTGTCACTGGGTGCCCAGTGATACTATTCTTTTCATTAATAAGGCTTGAATCTGGAAGTTCATATGATAATAGTGTGCCTTTTCAGTGGAGCAGCCTAGAAATCCACTGATACAAGATACAAGGGAGGAAGAGATTTGGCTTCAACTTTACATCCTAGAGTGTGAGTGTGAGTGTGAGTGTGAGTGTGTATTGAACTTTACGTTACAGAGTGTGTGTATGTTTGTTGTAGTGGGAACGCTATGTTAATATAATCTATTATATGAATCTCATTGGTACTGCTATGGGTTTTATATCACTGTTAAAATCTATTCTTATTTGATTGCTACTGTAAAGGGTTTTGCATCACTGTTAAAATCTATTGCATTCATCTTATTGCTACTGTTATAGATTTTGTATCACTGTTAAAAGTATAGAAATGTTTTTTCTTTTCACTATAATTATAAAATTTTATAAATATATTTAATAAGTATTTTATAGACTTTTAAAATATAAATCAGTGTTAAATTACTATTCTTTATTAGAAATATACATATATTATTAAAATTTAAAGATAATGTGTATATATATATATTTTAAATTACATTTCTATTAAGTTTGTTAAAAGGAATTTTATTTATTTTATGTGGCTTTTCTAGTCTAATCATATTTTATCATTCTATAAATCTAATACATATTATTGAAACTTAAAGACTATATATGAACATTTAAAGCAAAATTAATATATGAAAAAAAATATAATATAGATTTATTTTTAAATATTTACATTTCTATTAAATTATTTTAAAGAAATTTTGTCTAACTTAGTTCTTATTCATTAATTTCTCTGATTTTTTTAGTCTAATCATTCTAAATCATTTTGTAGTCTTTGTATAAGAAATTTAATAAGTACTCATCTATTATCTTGTGTATGTTGTTGAGAAGGAATATGATTTTTCAAAGTTTTGATCCTTAAGAAAGGTACTTGAAAGAATCTTGAAATCTAATTATAAAATAAGAGATTGAAAATATTTGAAAAATAGAATGTAATAATTCCTCTCATTTTGCATAATAAATTTTTTAAATTTAATTATAAAATGATAGATTGAAAACATATTTTAAAATCAACATGTAATAATTCCTCTCATTTTACATATTGTAACTCAATGAATCAATATTTTAAACTTTGACACCTATTACTTTGAAATAAGTACTAACATTAGGCTTGGGACCCTTTTGACACCTTGTCTAATAAAAAATATTCTCTATACACATTTGACTGTTTTTATCAATTAATTTAAATACAAAATAATCATAATTTTAAATTTTAAATAATTGTTACATTTCTATTTTAGATAAAATTTGACTGAAAAATTTTGACCAATCAATCAAATTACCTAATTAGAAAAAGACACATCAATTTTTTTTTCTTTTATGGTGTTCTCTCCTTAATGATGAATCATATAGTTTGATCTTAAAATACATTAAGAAAAAACTTATACATTTGATCTAGAAGATGCACAACAAACATTGTGAACATATAGAAATTATATGTCTCGAATGAAAAACAATGATAATGAGAACATCCATGTGCAATATCATTCACCAATAGAAATTATATGTCTTCAATAAAAAGAAATGATAATGAGAACATCCATATGCAATATCATCCACCAATCCCTAAACGTTCTCAATGGGATTCATGGGAATTCCAAAATTAACAGTTATTATTTATTATAATATATGGATCAAAATTTCTATTTGTAAATAATTGTACTCTTGATAGTGATATGATTATCAAAGATGTCCTTAGTTCATGAATTTGGTACGACACTCCAATGGCAGATGACATTGATCCATTTTTGAGTTGGCATGGATAATATATGGATCAAAATTTCTGTTTGTAAATAATTATACTCTTGATAGTGAATTGATTATCAAAGATGTCCTCAGTTCATGAATTTGGTACGACACTCCAATGGCGGCCGACATTGATCCATTTTTCAGTTGGCATGGATTGTTCTTCTCTATTTTATTCCTCTGCTGTCTTTTCCTATAAACTGTAGCTCACAGAATTACGTTTTCTTCGCCTTAGTCATCATCGTTTCAAGTATATCCCACGTGTTCAATTTCCATATATGCGTATAAATCATGGGAGGTTAACTCCGACAATTCCGGGCCATATTATCCAGTTATGAAACTAGTAAACTGTATTACTAAATAATCTTCACTGAATAACCTAAATATATCGTCCCAGTTCTGTCCTTGTTTGGTTCTTGAGGAATTATCTCGTTGGTATTGACCTAAAAATTTGGGGGCATCTTTCCTTTCTCTTGGCTTTCCTTATTTGGTTCTTGAGGATTTCTCTCTTTGGTCTTGTCTTCGGGAACTGGCTCCATCATTCATTTTTCTCGTTGTTTTAGTCTTTCTTCTTAGATTTATCCTTCTTCCAAAGTATCATACCCAAGATTGGTAGAACTCTCTCACATTTCAGGTGCAGAGGACGTAGATTTATGGTTTGGGTTACACATCATGTGTGGGGACTTTGTTTGTTGTGAAACTTAGAGGATCAATATAAAACCATGAGCTTTCACCAACCAAGCACTGATTTGGAGGAGCCTTCACTATTTATTTTTATTTTTATCTATTTTTAATGTGCTAGGGATGTGACATTTATCAGCAAGGTTGTCGAATCTCTTACTTTTTGGGTAGAGGAAATTGACATTTTCATTGGCAATGGGTTGACACCACTTACCAAACATTGACATTAGGGTAATATTCCAAGGCAATGGTTTATTCATTTCAACATCCACACAACTCCTAGCGAAGACAATATGCATTTTTTTAAAAGAATTATCCTGCGTATGAAGACTAAAAACCAAATGAATTTGCAATACTTTTGAGGATGTTTGGGTTCAAGTACTCTAGGGGAGTTTTAGAAGGAAAACCTAAGTTTGTGCAACCCTGCCAAGATCTATTATAGGGTCAAACCTAACCTTCCATTTATAGAGGGAAAGACCATTGTCATGTCCTTTGTCATAGAACCAAGGTCCTTATGAGAGGACTTTGACCAAATCTTCTTTGATAAAAAATGTAAATAAGAGTAACCCATCTATCATTGCACAAACTAACACACTTACTTTCAATTTCCAAACATGAGATGCCCATTGGCAAACTAGGTCTACATTGGGACAAAGGTAAAAAACTTACCAAAAGGGCATTAGATAGTTCGAGAGTGTATTCATCCATGAAAGTTTCTTAGATAGAAACCTCGATACCTTCTTCAAAAACTTTGACAAAAGAGGATGCAGATCTATTATAAGAATAATTATTTATTCAAATAATTTTATTGACCCAAGAAGTGGAGCCCACTCCACCAAATAATGATTACTCTTTTGACAAGTCTTCAATGTCATTCAAATAATCCTTGTAGAATTAAATCATTCAAGACAAAGAAAAAGTAGTTTAGACAAGGAGAAGACTTTCCAAGGCAAGTGAGAAAGAAAATTATTGTTTCCTATACATTTGTAAAATAAAGAAAAGATGACGAGTGTATGAAATCAATGAATAAAGAGCTGGGTTAGATAGAAAATAATAATGTTTGGAAATCATTACCTAGACTAGTAGACAATAATGTGATTGAAACAAAGTGGGCATTGTAGAACAAGTTAAATGAAGATGAATAAGTCACATTGAACAAGACAAGACTAGTATGTAAAGGTTATACATAATTTGAAGGTATGTAATTTGAGAGGACATTCACTTTGGTGGCAAGGATCGAAGAAATACACATATTTCTTAAGATTTTTGCATATAAAAACTTCAAGTTATATCAAATGGATGACGAGTCTACATTTTGAATGGATAACTAGCAGATGTTTACATTGAGAAAGAACATGGGTTTTAGTTGTCACATGATCTGTGTATAGGCTAAAAACTTAAGAACCTAGCATTCTATGGACTTAAGAAAGATTCTATAGATTGGTATGTGAGGTTAGATAAGTACTTATTATAACAGAATTTCAAGAAAGGTACTATAGACAATAATAACTATTTCAAAATTTGAGGCACTGGGGTGAACCCACAATAGTGGGTTACACGTTTTTGCCTAAACAAACACTGAACTCTACATTTTGAAAAAAACTTTCAGATTCGAATGCATATTCTCGTTAAACCATTTGGAATTGGAAGATGAAGTAAATTAGAGTCTTTTAGGATTTTCTATCTAGATTCTAAATATATTTTTTATTTTTATTTTTGAATTTATTTGATTAGTTTTTTCTTTCTTCCACGAAAACTGGTATGTTGCTGAAAACATCATTTTCAAACAACTACATTGTTTTCATAGAGAATAATTTTTTTTATAAAATAGATATCAATGTGCTTCTTTCAAATTTAGTTTTTTAACATCCATATGGAGGGAATGCAATTGGTTTTATGGCATTATCATGATTATATCATATTTTATTAACTTTTAAAGTTGACTAAACCGTAATTTTGACATACCTTGACTACATAGCTTAAATAACTTATTGTGTATTTGTCCAATTTCATTTTTATTTATTTTGATAGAAAGAGAACTTCAATACCTAGGGCATAGATATTTTTTAGATTTTTTTTTCTCCCATTTACTATTTTTCCATAAGCATCAAACATAGAGGTAGACATATGGTGAAATATCTATGCTTAGTAAAACTGAAAATACAAAGTCATAATAAACTTAATATATATTAACATTATAATCATTGGAAAGAGTTTTCTCAGTAGTCTCTTACTAAAAAGATAAGTTTTTCAAATGGAGTCATTTGATCTGCCAAAAGATAAAGTCGGAGTGATTTTTTGTTAGCATTTTAATAGGTGCGAAGGAGACTCCATTGTAGGTATGAATGAGGAGTATAGATGTTATCTCAATGTTTTTTTTATCTAACAAGATTTGAACTAACCATTTGTAATTAATTCTTTCAAATGGAACCTCTCAAGGCTTAAATCATCATATTTTATTAAAAATGTGCTATTTCAGCACAAATCAACATGTCAAAAAATGTGTAACCCACTATTGTGGGGTCACCTGGTGACACATGCTGAGAATAGTTGTATATGTTGATGATATTATATTTGGTAGAGAAGATGTTTGTAAGAAGTCTATTGAAGAAATGTAGAAGGAATTTGAAATGTCCATGATTAGTGAGTTGTCTTTCTTTCTTGGTCTTCAAGTTAGTGAAATGAAAGACCAAGTATATCGAGGAGATGTTATATATATTTTGTATGGAGAATTATAAACTACTTGGAACCCCCATGGACACTTTTTTCCATTTGATAAAGAATATCATTAGAAGATTTACAAATCTATGATAGGTGGAATATTGTACCTAATTACATCAAGACTAGATATCATGCATGCAATTTATTTATTGCAAGATATCAAACTCTCCTAAGAAATCTCATGATAAGGCAGTGGAGAGGATATTCATCTATTCAAAAGGAACTCTATCTTTTGGATTATTGTATAAAACGGATAATGATTTCACTTTGAAAGCTTATATAGATGTTGATTGGGTTAGATGTGCAAATGATAGAACTAGAAGTGGTGGTGTGTTTTTTTGGGAGACAAATTGGTCTCTTGGCTAAGAAAGAAGCAAGATTTTTTGTCATTGTCTATAGTAGAGACAAAATGCATTGCAACAACATTTTTTTCAGTCAAGTAATGTGTATGAATTAAACTCTCAAATATATCAAGGTGATATATGATGAGGCTATTTTAATTATATGTGATAATATAATTTCAACATTATTAAATTTGAAAGAATTTGGTGATGTATTCAAGAGCTAAACAATAATTTATCTAGTATCACTTCTTAAGATAGAAAAAGTGGAGAGAAGTAAGTAAAATTAGAGTACGTGTCCAAAAAATATCATATTGTAGATATTTTCACTAAGGTATTATCAAAGGATACTTTTAAGTATCTCTAGAAAAAGTTAGAGGTTATTGCACATCCTTTAAACTAGATGCATAAGAGTGGCACATCTTTCTAGAGGAAAATTATTGTCTATCTTTTGTCGCTTCGATTGATGTGGTTATTTATTTTAGGAGGAGAATTGATGGTGGTGGTATCCTATTTTTATTAAAATAATTTAAGAGAAGAGATCTCTTTGATATTGGGAGTATTGTAGTTATCACAAATGTGCCTAGAAGTGGTAGAATTATTTGGAAAAGTAGTTAGAGATTTTTTAGTGTTGCACCCTTTGTCCTTTATTTCAAATAGGGAGAGAGATACAATGTAAAGGGAGATGAGAGTTATAGTTGTGAAGGAATTTTGTAGTTGTATTTTGGTATTACAAGTGTTGTCATCAATGACCAAGGGAGAGATTGCTAGAAATTTCTATGTTTTCATTAATTTCAAACATGTTAATAAGAGAAATATATCAACTATTATTGTTATTTTTTTGCTACTAATGACAAATGGGGTAATTGTTAGCGATACATATTTAGTGTTGTCATTTAGGTCAACTTATTGTTTGTATTGATATCAACTAACAGAGGGATGTGCTCTCTAATGTGTAGCATTTGATACAGGTCTAAAAATGATATTCAAATGTTGTTCTAATATTTGGTGGTGATATCAAGTCAATATATGGTGTTTTTAGATGTGAATATGGAATATGAAAGATAGAGTATTTAAAGTCCATGTAGGAGAATGATCTACATTACTCCATATAATAATGTTTTGGGTTTCTATTTTGGTTATAACACCTTTGATTTGTGAATGTTTCACTATGGTTTTTTTAGGTCCCTAGTAGTTTTAAAGTTTGAAGTTGTGAATTACTATTTGAGCTGATAGTGACACTAGTTGTAAGACTAGTGAAGAGTAGTGTAATTAATACTCCACAATGATTTTTAATTTTATTTCAAGTGGTGTGTGGCTTGGTAGACATGTTTATAAAGTTCATGAAATGGTCTAATTTAGTATTGATGTATTGGTTAAATTCTCTATAAGTGAAAATATTTTGTTTCATTTTTTATGATTATTGTTCATCTTAGTCCTTGGGTGAATCACAAGATTATATTAATTTTATTATGATCTCTTCTTCTATATATGCATTGGATGTTTAATTAAGAAGTATTTATGGGTCTTGTTGTGATGTGTTTAGATCTATATTAAGTTATATAAATCGGTGAATATTTTTTGGCCAACTAGTCAACATGTTTTAATATTTTTCTACATGTTACGTTAGATGTCATTAATGGAGGATGTTGTGTTGCTTGCACTTTATTTAGATCAAATTTTGGAGAAGTGTTATGATTTTCTTATATCTCCTTTATTTACTAGGGTGGTCCTGATGTAAATAAGGTAGCAGACAATTGAGAGGGAAGGGGGGGTTGAATAAGTTGTCACAAAAAATTAAACCTTAAAACCCTTATCTCAGGTCTAACAAATTAAACTTGTATACATGAATAAAAAATACATCCACAATTCATAACACCAATATTGTTAGTGAGTAAACCTTTCTAAGGGAAAAACCTCAGTGGGGTTGAAACCCACAATATGACTATACCTTGTTAGAAGTATAACATATTAAAAATGGAGAATGCACATGCATTTAGGTTCACTTCCTAGAGCCCACTACTCAAATAAAAAAGGGTTAACACCCTATGGAATAATTAGTTCCTTACAAGATCACAACAATGATCTAAAGTTTTTTAGCTATATAATGACATCTACCCTTATAACTAGGTAAGTTCCAATGAAGTAAAATTAAGATCTCTATCCAAACCTTCTCTTCCTACTATAGATGAATAGTTTGACCTCAATAGATCTAGCTAACTTCCTTCACAATTAGTCACACATCTGCAATACAAAATATTGGCCTAAATCTATATATAATTCATCAACCTTGAAGTAAACAAGGTCAAAATAACCTCAATTCCAAACTACAAATCCACACACCAAAAATGATAACTCAAATTTATGTTTTCCATAAAAAACATAGAAAATAATCTTATCATAAAATATGATCATGTAGCACTACCGAAAAGCATGCCTTGAACACCCAAAAACTATTTAGGGATCAAGTTGGCCAAGAACATAAAGAAAATCACCACTAACTGAATAATCCTCCAAATTTGATCACCGTAATCGATGTGGAGGTCCAACTCAATAGACACACAATCTAAGAACATCCATAGTCATCATGAAGAAAACAAACACATCTGAATCTATTAAAATCATTGTATTTACCAACATCTCTCATGCCAAACATCAAGAACACTATCAACATCCAATGGTACAAGTCTAAAAATATCTCGCAGAACCTCTGGACCATGAACAAATTGAATTGAAAACACATAAAAATGTGCCAATCACATTTCATATGTTTGTAAACAAAAATCTCATGATATAGAGAAAGACTCACCACAATTCAACAATACTAACAACACTAGTAAACAATGTAAGAACCAATCACCATACCTCATCATGTGCAAACTTTCAATTCATCATGAAAAATTATGAAGCATGAAAAGAATCATCTTAAGACTATCTTCAACACCTCTCTAATGTCCACAACTACTAATATTCACTTTCATATGTCCACAACCACTAAATTCAACACCATCCTACCTAACATATTGCACCACTAACAAATAGATATGTTGACATTGATAAAAATACATCCAACTTGCCAAAATCCTCCCTCTTTGGCATTGATGACAATATGATGTGAAACACAATCAATGCACAAATAAATAAATAATATACCCTTGACAATAAAAATTAGTGGTACTACAAACAATATTCACAATATCCAACATTATCTTTTAGAGTCTCTCTACAATTCCTCTCATAGTGGAGCTTTCTCTCACTTTGTTTTTACATGAATATCTCTCCCCCTTTGACATCAATGGAAAAAGAGCATTTATGATTTGAACCATGAAAGAGAAAAATATGATCAAACATCTCACTTCTTAACTCTAAAGAACTAAATCACCAAGTTGACTACTCCCCCTGAGTAGTCACATCCACACACCAATCGAGATCTCAAAATAAGACTTTGAATCTCACCTGACTAATGCATACCTCTACATCTTAGTTATGATTACAATGGTAAATAACCCTTAGATTTACTATAAGATACATAAAGGCTTAGGTAAAGGCTTTGTAAAGATATCAGCTATATATTCCATGGTAGAAACATAGTCCAATATCACCTCTTTCACATCCATTCCTTCTCTCAAAAAAAATTGTACTTAAAAGTGTTCCTTGGTGATCAAAGACTCCATCCCATGAAGGATATCCTTTGAATAATCTAGAAATGGGTGTATCCATTAAACCCTCATTGAAAACCAGTGAGGCCTAATTAGGCCTAAAAAAAAGGCTTAAAGTTAGGAAAGTATTGTATGGAGGGTTTGGAAACCTAAGGAGTTTAGAATCCTTTATAACTTAGAAAAGGGTATCAGGAAGTGTGATCAATTTGGCAACTTGTGTGAGAAGTTGAGAAGTTAAGCCCAAAAAGGTGTGTTGCAAGACCTACAAGGTCGTAGTAGCCTTTTGGTCTAGAATTTGGAGATCGACTTGTGGTAGGAGAAAGCTACATGGTGGAACACCTCAAAAGTAACCAAACTAAGACAATTTGAGTCTTCTCTCATGCTTAACGCAAGGAATCAGGTATTTGGATGAGGGGATAAATTCCATAGTTGAATTTCATAGGAAGGGTATTGTGAACAAGTTTGAGTTGTAAACCTTGGTAGTGAGATCTTGAAGAGTAGAGGAGATTAGGAATAATCACTTAGAGTGAAGGATCTAAAGAACCCTAAGATAGGTCAAGGATAGACCTCGGTAAGTCCTAAAGGAAGTACATGCCATACACCACTTCAAAGGGGCTCTTGCCAGTAGACCTATTTATGTTTTCATTGTAAGAAAATTCATCTTTTGGTAACACCCGGTCCCACACTTGGCCATACTCCTCGGTAAGACATCCTAAGAGGTTTCCCAACACTCTATTGATTACCTATGTTTGACCATCTATTTGAGGATGAGAGGCTGACCCAAATGTAAGGTTGGTTCCTAATCTCTTCCATAAAGTCTTCCAAAAATGTCCCATGAATTTAGCATCCCTATCTAACACTATGCTGATTGGTAGGTGATGTAAGATAAACTCCAAGGCTTAGTTTTCCACTCCCACCAAGAGATTTATCTTATCTCCTAGTTTCTTATACTTCTATAGGATCTCTTAATAGGCTTAGATCATTAAATAAGTCCTATTAACTCTTTATTACAAGAGTAACACCTTGAAAACTCCACCTTGGATTATCTACACCTTGATTTGGGTTCTCTTTCTCACTTTCACTTAGAAGGATCTAAGTGCCAAATCCACTAAAACATCACAAATTTCAAAATTAATTCTGGGGACCTTCTTCACATTGAATCCATTCACATTCCATCTCATTTGATATATTTTGGAAGGATCTTGATCCATAGTTTCATCCCATTCAAAATTTCATCATAAGAGACCTTAAATTTAGGCCTATTTCTAGTAGCCTTTTCGAATGGTTTTTTCCCTTTCTCAGCCAAAATCTCCAAAAAACCTAAAAATAAAACTTTAGATATGGATAAATTTTTATCTTAACTTGAATATTTTGGTGGTCTAAGGTTCTGACACCCTCCGTACACCTCCTTCCTAATATCAAGGAGAAATAGGGCTAAAAGGCCTAGTTTCTAGGACAGTCTGCCTATGACTGATGAAATTGCTCAAAACCTATCCTAATGGATTGGTATGACCTCACAATGCTTAGGATGGTTAGATAACATGTAAAAATTATATAAAAATTATTGGGGATGTACTTTACCTCCCATTCCCCACATGAAATAACTCAATTTCTCCCTGTTAAGCCTCTAACTCGGTCTACCTAGCTCGCCTAGAGCTTGATCATAAAATTAGCTCCCTTTCTCATGATGATTCCTCCCTTTATATAGAACATATATAGAGGTACCAATAGAATATTCAACCACTTATTTTTAGTTTCCATGGTTGAATCTCATGTGGGAGCCATTTTTACAAATTCTCTCACAGTGTGACCAGAGAAAGGTCCTGTACTAAAACAATTTGAAAACTATGTTAAAATTACTCTAAACCCTTAACACATAAAATGAAAAAGTCTTATAATCCTCTATAGAATAATATTAAACCATTTTATCAACACATTCTAAGCTAAAAGTATTACTATTCCCTCAAAAACCTGATATATCCTTCAAAGCAAAGTTACAGAGCTCATATCATTAACTCAGACTTTTTACAAAATACATCTCATTCTTGGATATTTGAGACATTAATACCATTAGGTGTTTACTCCACCATTCCAGGGCCTATTTTTCAAGAATAACCTCCCACAACCAAAGGAATCTGAGGTTATCCATGTTGCATGCAACATTTGCAATAAGTTCAAATGTTGTTATGACAACATTTTTACAACACTTGGAAACTTTGATAGATGCCTTAATCCTATATTCTAGGATTCTTATCCTGATATCTTTCAAGGATCCAAGATCATTCATGACCATCATATTAACTTAACAACCATTAACCATTCTTAGGCGTAAGACACATTAATGACTCAATCTCCCTAACTCCTAGCATTAAGAAATTTATATAACAACTAACAAAGGCTATTAGTGTGACCTTAGTCTTAGTGACTAATTCACCTATCCAACATGGAACAAGACCTTTTGATGTCCTAAAAAAAACTATACTAACTTCTTGAATTGGCTAGATTCAAGTACAAGCCAGAATTAACTATCTAATGGAGGTTAGCCTAGGTGCTCCTGCACCATCCTCCCCAAGATAAGAATTTCAATCCAACCTTGGATTGATGAGGCTAGGATCAATTCCAAACCTTTTGAACTTTTTTTCCTTTACCCAAAAAGAATTAGCAACATTTTTCCCATACCTCTGAATGAGGTGCTCTTTATACTCTTTGTGTCTGGTTTTCTTGTTGGTCCTAGTGTCTAGTACATTGTGTGGTCCTGTATCTACAGTAGTAGGAAGTTGAAGATCTTCCACATCCTTGATCAAATCATTGATGGTCTGGTTACTATTTTTCTATGGTCCCTTGTAATGGACAAGGTCTGCAACATTAAAGATATTGGATAATCCACTGTCCTCCAGTAGGTCTACCTTGAAGGCATTGTCACCATACTTATCCAATATAGGACAAGGTCCTATCCTCCTCATTTGTAGCTTATGAGGGACTCCTTTTGTCAACCTAGATTTGTTCAAGTGTATCACTACAAGATCACCAACTTTTAACTCCACTAACCTTCTACTTTCATCCACCTTGGCCTTGTGCTTGTTGGTGTTATCCACTAGTGTCTTCCTCACTGTTTCATGAACCTCTTGCATAGAAATTGCAAAGTCACCAGCATATGCACTTACCTTGAATCCATCTTTCAAATCCCTCAACTCGTAGACACCTCTAAGATGTAGGCCATAGACAATTTCAAAAGGAATCTTCTCAGTTGATCTATTTATGGTGTCATTATAGGCATATTTAGCTTGCCCAATCAACTGATCCCATTGCTGACCATACTCCTTAGTTAGGCATCTTAGAAGGTTTCCAAGGCACCTATTAGCAACCTCAGTTTGACCATTGGTTTTGGGATGGTAGGCTGACCCAAAAGATAAGTTAGTGCCCAATCTTTTCCAAAGAGTCTTCCAAAAATGACTCATAAATTTTGTGTCTCTGTCTGATACAATGTTGATAGGTAGTCCATGTATTCTCACTATCTCTTTGAAGAATAGAGATGCTATTTGACTTGCATCATTTCTAGGCTTGCATGAAACAAAGTGAGCCATCTTACTAAACCTATCAACAACAACATAAAAACTATCCATCCCTTGTCTTGTCTTGGGTAGCTCAACTACAAAATCCATTCTTAAGCATTCCCATGGCCTAGTAGGAATTGGTAGAGGTTGGTAAAGACTAGAATTTGTTGAAATTCCCTTGGCCTTTTGACATACTACACAACTCTCGACATACTTCCTAACATCTAGATCCATCCTTGGCCAATAGTAGAACCTTGAAACAAGGTCTTGAGTCTTAGTGATCCCAAAGTGACCACTTAAAGCACCATTATGCTTTTCTTGAATCAAATTCTCTCTAATGTAGCCTCTAGGAACACACAACTGATTCCCTTTGAATAAGAGATCACTTTGCAAAGTATAATCAACATATTTACTATGAAAATGATTCTTGTATTCTCCCCATACCTTGTAGATGTCAGCAAAGTCCTCATCATCTGCATATAGATCCTTGAAATGATCTATCCCCATGCTTTTCAACTGAATTTCTTTGAGTGTGAGGGCTCTTCTTGACAATGCATTGGCCACCTTGTTTAGTACACCCTTCTTGTGCTTGATATTGAAGGTATAGGCTTGTAGGTACTCAACCCACTTCATGTGCTTGTGACTCAACTTCTCTTGTGAATTCAGGAAGCTAAGTGCTTGATTATTTGAATACACAATGAACTCCTTGGGAAGCAAGTAGTGCCTTCACTTTCTTAGAGCTTGGACCAATGCATACATCTCTAAGTCATATGAGGAGTAATTCCTCTTAGCCTCACTCAAATTTTCAGAATGGAAAGCCACCGGTCTGCACTCTTGGCTAAGAACTGCCCCAATTGCTACATTGCTATCATCACATTCAATGATGAATAGCTTCTCAAAGCTTGGAAGCACCAAAATAGGTTGGGTAGCTATCCTCTCCTTCAACAACTCAAAGCTCTTGTTAGCCTTTTAATTCCACACAAAGTAAGTTTTCATTCCTCCTTTGATAGTGTCTAACATAGGAGAACAAATTGCACTAAATTGTCTTATGAACTTTCTATAGTATTGTGCAAGACCATGAAAAATCCTTACCTCAATTGCTGACCTTGGAGTAGGCCAATTCATGATAGCCTCCACCTTCCTCTTATCCATTTTCAGATTGCCATATGATAAGACAAACCCAAGATACACCAATTCTGATTTGATGAACTCACACTTCTCCAAATTGATCATCAACCTCTCTTCATGTAGCTTCTTGAAGACAATGTTAAGGTGTTCCCAATGCTCACTCTTTGTCTTGTTAAAAATCATTATATTATCTAGATATACAACTACAAACTTGCCTATGTAGTCCTTGAGTACTTCATTCATGAGCCTCATGAATGTAGAGGGGGCATTTGACAATCCAAATGGCATGACAAGCCATTCATACAGCCCTTGATTAGTCTTGAAGGCTGTCTTCCACTCATCTCCTTCATGGATTCCTATTTGGTGATAGCCACTCTTCAAGTCTATCTTGCTATAGTACCTTGCTTCACCTAAATAGTCCATTAAGTCTTCAATCCTAGGGATAGGGAACCTATACCTTATGGTTATCCTATTAATAGCCCTTGAGTTAGTACATAGCCTCCAAGTTCATCCCTTCTTGGGTGCAAGTACGGTGGGTGCAGCACATGGACTAATACTCTTTCTAATTAGGCCTTGGTGTAAGAGCTATTGTATTTGCCTTGCTATTTCCTCATTTTGTTGAGGGGTCATCTTATAAGCAGCTTTGTTAGGTAGGGTAGCTCCTAGGATAAGGTCTATCCTATGACTTATGGCTCTTTGAGGGGGTAAGGCTAAAGGTTGACCATCACTTACAATGCCCTGGTAAGTTTGCAACATACCTTGAATCTCCTTTGGTAATTTAGTCTTCTTAGTCACCTTGTCTTCACCTCCTTCTCTTGGTTTCAACACCAATGCATACCCTATGCCTTCACTCTCTTCCATGGTTTGTAGGAACTCTTTTTCACCTACCATAAGAACATTTGGACCTGCTGTCTTTACTTCAGCATCCTCCAACAATGACTGAATTTTGAAGGTTGTATTATCCTTCTTGAAAAAATAGGAATTCTTTCCTCCATCATGTATGGCTTGGCGGTCAAATTTCCAAGGTCTACCTAGGAGAAAATGACATGCATCCATAGGCAACACATCGTATAAAACTTTGTCTTTGTACCTTCCAATGGAGAAATCCACCCATGCTTGCTCATTCACTAACACATGTTGACCCTTATTGAGCCAAGTGACCTTGTAAGGATTGGTATGGGATATCCTTTTCAATTTGAGCTTGCTGATTTCTTTTTCTAACACTATGTTATCAATAGAGCCTAAATCAATAAAGACCCTACATACTTTCCCCATTATCTTGCATTTGATCCTAAACAAAGATCTTCTTTGGCTTGGCTCCTCCTTCACCGGTTCCTTGATTAGAGTTCTCCTCATCATTAAGTTCTCTCCTTCCTCTGAATTTAATGGAATCTCAGAATGTTTATCTACTACATTTGTGTCTTCATGAACAAGGTTAGCTCTCTAATCACCTCCTTGTGATGAGCCACCTTTCTCACGGCATCTATAGGCAGGGTGCCCCATTTGATTGCAATGGTGGCACTTCATATTGGCAAAATAATTTCCTCTTCCTCCTTGTGATGAACCACCAGTTCTTCCTCTAAAGCTAGAGTTAGAATTTCTTCCTCTACCACCTCTACTTGACCTTCCTTCTTGTTTCTCACTAAATTTTACCTCACCTTGAGCTCTTGAATCGGAACCTCTTCCACCATAGCCACCTCTTTGACCTTTGGTATCCTTGCTTTTTCCTTTGCCTTTGGAGCTTTCTTGCTTTCTCTTTCTCTTCTCCTCTATCTTCAAGACCATTTGATAGCATTGCCTAATGGATTTGAAGTTCACTAGGCTCATCTTCTCTTGAATAGACCATTTGAGGCCATTCAAATACCTTGCTATCTTGATGCTCTCATCTTCAACTACCTTGGACCTCAAACACAATTTTTGAAACTCCTCGATATATGCTTGGACATCCAAATATTTTTGCCTAAGATTATGTCTCCTTCTATGCATTTGGACTTCATAGTCATCAGGAAGGTATGTTTGCTTGACTTTGGATACCATACCCTTCCATGTCATAATAGGAACTTTTCCATCCTTATCTCTCTCGGTTTGCACAAACTTCCACCAAGTAAGAGTTGAACCTCTTAGTCTAGACTTGGCCACCATAACCTTTTGTGCCTCTGAGATACCATCACATTCAAAATGGTTCTCTATGCTATCAATCCAATCCACAACTAAATCTGGATCCATTTGTCCACTAAAGACTGGGACACCTTCTAAAGCCTTGCCACTCAATGCCTTCAATGCTTTTAAGAATGGCTCTTCAGGAAGAACAGGGTTAGGAGTTGGTGCTTCTTCTTCCAACTCTAATTCCTTCTCCTTTGCTTTAGCTTCTTCTTTAAGGTCAATCTTCTCTTTGACCCTATTAGCTTTGTCTTGGACTTCACCCAAGAGCTACCCCATTTGAGCTAGTCTTTGCCTTAACAATTTTTTATCATCTTCTTGTTCCTCAACCTTCTTTGCTAGTTCAACATTAGTCACCATGGCTCTAGCTGGTGTATTCTCTCCTATTGATTCAAAAGATTGATGCATTAATCACAAGCTTAATCAACCAAGCTTTGATACCAATATGATGTAAGATAAACTCCAGGGCTTAGATCATTAAATAAGTCCTATTAACTCTTTAATACAAGAGTGACACCTTGAAAACTCCACCTTCTATGATCTACACCTTGATTTGGGTTCTCTTTCTCACTTTCACTTAGAAGGATCTAAGTGCCAAATCCACTAAAACATCACAAATTTCAAACTTCATTATGGGGACCTTCTACACATTGAATCCATTCACATTCCATCTCATTTGATGTATTTGGGAAGGATCTTGATCCATAGTTTCATCAGATTCAAAATTTCATCATAAGAGACCTTAAATTTAGGCCTATTTCTACTAGCCCTTTTGAATGGATTTTGCCCTTTCTCGACCAAAATCTCCAAACAACCTGAAAATAAAACTTTAGATATGGATACCCTTTTGGATTAACTTGAATATTTTGGAGGTCTAAGGTTTTGACACCCTCTGTACACCTCCTTCCTAATATCAAGGAGAAACAGGGCTAAAAGGCCTAGTTTCTAGGACAGTCTACCTATGACTGATGAAATTGCTCAAAACCTATCCTAATGGATTGGTATGACCTCCCAATGCTTAGGATGGTTATCTAACATGTATACCTTCTAGAAAAATTCCTGGGCACCGACTGTACCTCCCATTCCCCACATGAAATAACTAAATTTCTCCTTGTCAAGCCTCTAACCGAGTCTACCTAGCTCGCCTAGGGCTTCACCATAAAATTAGATCCCTTTCTCATGATGCTTCCTCCCTTTATATAAAACATTTAAAAATACCCCACTTGAAGATCCAACCACTTATTTTGAGTTTCCATGTTTGAATCTCACGTGTGAGCCATTTTTACAAATTTTGTCATAGTGTGACCAGAGAAAGATCCTGTAGTCAAACAATTTGAAAACTATGTTAAAACTACTATGTTGGTACCCTGAAAAATATATAAAGTTTTAAGTCAAGTATTAGAGAATTTTCTTAAGCCAAAGTTTTGTGCGCTTTAAAGAATGCTTTAAAGACCTAAGTTCAAGAGCATATAGAAATGGACCTGATGAATTTCATGAGATACAGCTTGGGAAATGGGTTCAACAATTTTCATTTGACATATGCAGTCAGTTTCAGCTCCTAAATGAAAAATTTGAAGTGTTTAGGGAGTAGCTATTTTGAGGTGTTCACCTAAAGCTCCATTTGTGCTTAAGTGTCAAATTGTTGTAGCAGGCCCTGTTTGTAGTTGAATATCTTGTGCCCAAAAATGTTTCATGACCCACCACTTTGAGGGTGGTTAGTATGCATATCAAAGAACTTATGTTCCAATTTTCAAGTCATTTCAAATCTGTTTGATTAGGTTTCGAACCTCTCAAAGTTGGTAATTTGTTATTGTCATCCATTTGTGCAATTGTTCAGAATTTTGGAAGGGCATGTTTGACTAGTCATATATCTAACCCAGTTGACCCTATTGAAAAAATTCCTTTTGCACCATTTTCTAGGGGTCAAATAATCCTTGTGTTTCAGTTTTCAAACCATGACAAATCCATTAGCCCAGTTTGCCAATCTGATTCTGTTTGCAGCTTCTAATCTTTTAATGAGAATCAGTTGCACAGTTTACTCGGAGGCCCTGTTCAAGTGAGTGCATTAAGTTCCATGTGATTGATCAAGATGTACCAGTTGTTGCATCATTTTGTAGGCATGGGAATAAGTCATCTTGCCAATTTTCAGCCTCCCATGTGCCTATTTGACATGTTTGTTGAAGCCATTCAGAATGCAGATTGTTAAGTTTTTGTGATAGTGCACAGTTCAGTCTTTTGAGTGACCTACTTTTAGGTCCTACCATTTCTGCCTAGATAGAGGTCAAGCATAATTGAAGGCTGATCCATAATGTAGACATGAAAGTGATTCTTCATGATAAGTTTTGGATCATGACGAATTTGATTGATCACTTTGCTCGATCAATTCCAAATGCAATTTCTATGAATTTGATGGTTTTCAGTTCAGGATGTTTTAAGTAGCCAAATGTGGAGATTAATAATTGATAATCGGTTGATTGTTGGATGAATCTGAATGTAGACTTGTTTTCTATATATGAGAGAGAATCTTTGTCCAAGTTTTCAGACTGTGAGGTTTCTGTTTGATCATACTACAAGGCCAGTAAAAAGGTGTTCAATAATAAGAAAAAACTGTGGATGGAATAATTCTATAAAATAACCATTTTCATAAATTAATAGCTTTTGAATGGATAATAATCTCCTGCTGAGGAATGTTTTGTTGCGATCTTTGTTGATAAGGTTCCTTCCAGATTCAATCGCTCATCTCTAGTTTATTGTTTGATATTTTTCATCCATCTCTTTCTAGGGCGGTCGATAGTGATTTCAATTTGTGATTTACTGGCATTTCTGAATAGGTTTCAAGTTGAGTTGGACTCCTGACCTACCTATTTCAATCAATTGATATCTCTCATGTTATAAATCAATTATAAATAATGTGGGTACGAGTAGAGCTTTGACTCCTGGGTGGCTTATTTGTTATCCAGTGGTTTCCATTGAAGTGCAAAGAGTCAGTTTAAAAGGTTTTGATATCATCTCACCAAGTTGTGAGTGGCGACTCTGAGATCCTTGGTTTGATCAGTGCAAAGTTTAGAATAAAGGATATGATGTATCCAGCTCTGATAAACAGTATTTGAAGTTCTAGTGAAGTTTTGTGTTGGCCAAAAAAGAATATATAGAAACAGAGATAAAGTATTTTTCCTCTGCAAGGGGATGATGACTCTACAAAAAAGGAACCCGATGGAGCTATGAAGTGAGCTCTGAAATTTTCCATTGTTTCCAACCAAAGAAATAAATACAACATCAAAACTTACCAGGTATTTCTCATTAGATGTTTTGTATTTGTATAATCCTATTCGGTGAAAAAGTCACCACATAAAGGGATTTTAGAATTGTGGGTTTGCATATTTCTCCAGACTTGTTTAAAAATATGGGTTGTATCTTTGGAAAAATATGTATGTGTGATAGGTTTTATGTCTGTATAAGTTGTTTGTAATAAAAATCTAAAAACCTCATCAAGAGAAGGTACAATCCATAATGGATTTGAGTAGAGGTCTTTTTGTACAAAGGTATGCGCCATTGTGTTTTGATGGCATACATGGTTTCCCAAATGATATTCCTACCAAGATTAGGAAGCATTTGAAAGAGTTTAAGGGGAAGTGATCAGATTCAGCATGTGATCATCTGGAGGATTTTGCCAATCTGATGGGAGACTTTGAGATTTGTCATGAAGATGTCATCATGAAGTTGTTGGTTCAGACTTTGAAGGATAATGCTAGGTCTGGTTTTATTCCTTGCCAGCAAATTTCATTTCTTCATGCGAGGAATTCAATTCAGTTTTCATGGAATAGTTTGTTGAAAGAGTTGACGTGAGTATCCTCCTAAATAATTTGATGGAGATTCAAATAGAAGAAGATGAGTTGGTTCCACCATTCAACATCAAATTTGTCAAGGCATTGCATGATATCTCGAAACACTATAGACCCAATGACCATGTTTCTTTAGTGATTTATTTGGGTGCATTCGGTAAAAAGATGAGCTTCCTGTTAAGGAATAAAGAGCCAAATAATCTACATCAGGCTTTTATGATAGCGATGGAAATTGAAAATAATTTGAGATATAAAATGGCTAAGTAGTTTTTATCCTCTGGAGTCCATTGTCATAATGTTCAAATTGAAGAAGAAAGGTGTGAATCGACAAATGAACATCAATGTCAAAATGTCTCCATCTCTGCCGATCTTACTGATCATGTTTCTAGTTATGCTTCTGAACAGAATATGAATCATGAAAATTTGCAGCAAATAATGACTATCCCTGATATAGGAGTTAACATGGTTAGTGGAGAATCACATTATTTTTTTGATACAAAGATAGATATTTACAAGGGTTATATACCAAGTGGATTTAAAATTAGTTCTTCTAGTTGTGAGGCTACAAAAACTTGTTGTTGGCAGTCAAGCAATGAAAATGAAAGGGGGGAAGATCTTTCATAAGATGATGATAAAGGCCCAAGTGGTGAAATGCTATTAGATTTTAGTGATGTTGGTAGTGAAGAAGAGGATTCAAGGAGTCAAAGTGATCCTGATTTTCCTGAAGACAAGGCAATGGTCTATGAACAGCCTTGTGAAGAAAATGAACATTTATCATGTGTTGAAAAGGAATGTGAAAAGGTTGATATGACTAGAACAATAATGAATTATTTTGTTTCAGATGATTGTGATGATAAAACTATTTTTTTAGTTTGTATGTTTTCGGCTTTAGATTTACCATATGAGATTGTTGATCTAAAGATAGATGAAGGCTTCTATCAGCCTAAATATAAAATCATGGTAGCTTAGTTTGCCTTTCAATTAGAAATGGAAGTCAATTGGTTTGATGTAGGTACTGAAGATTTTGATATTTTTAATAATATGGAATCAGTATCTTGTCAGGAAAAGGTTAATAATGCTTTGCCTTACAATAGTGAACTATGTCAAGGGGACATGTGTGGTGGGATGCCTATTGATTTGTTTGAATCACAATTTGAGATATTCAATGAAAAGTTGAATGACATTTCAATTTCCATATCAGATTGTTCAAATCAACTAGAGCTATGTTCTTTTATCCAAAAATTGGATGTAAAGAGTACAGATGTTCTACTATTTGAGGAAGTTGAAACAATTCAGCAAGGACATATTAGTTAGCAATCAGAAAATGAATCTTTCAGTTGTCTGATTCAGTATGATGATGTTTTCCAAAATGGATTCAATTTGAAGTCACAAGTTATATTTCAAAATGATCTTCTCGAAGACTTGTATGATATGCACACAGTTGAAGTCCAAGGGTTCTCTTTTAATGTTCAAACATGTACTCAAGATGTTGATTGCTTTCCATTTATAGAATTGAAAAATTAGGACAGCATGTTTAATGGTTCCAAATTTTACATTGCTTGTGATTTTATGTCAGATACAGAAACATGTTCTTCAAGTGATCAAAAATCAGATTATGAAGATATAACAATATTGTCTCCTTCTAAGTAGCCTTGTGCAAATAAAGGTTATGATGCTAACAGTGAGTTCAGTGGATATCAAGATTATGAAGAAGAAGCTACTATTGATAGTGTTTTTGATAAGTTTGTAGACCTCTCCTTTTATCAACATTAGAGAACAAATTTATTATCCCAGTATAAGAAACATTTGTGCAAACAACAAAGGGATAATTATGATGCAGATGAAAGTTCCTGCAGTGATGACTTTGCATATAATGACATGATCCTAGAGTTTGCAGCCCCTATTCTAAACAAGAAGGAAACTTGCAGCATCAATTAAGAAACTAAAGGGAATGAAAATCAAATCCAGTGCACAGTAAGTAGTAAGCATATCTCTAACCTCTTAGAAGTTGATTTTCAAAGGTATGCTCTTTCATTTGACTTTGCACTTTCATGCCTGAAAGATATGTGTTTTCACAATGATGATGCCAGTAGGGGTGTCAAGTATGGTACATATAATATCCATTATTTTCCCATGATTGGATTGAATACTTTGCAAGAACACGATACATATGAGTGTGAGGAATGTAAGAATGTCATGTATGATGACTATGAGGATTTATATGATGGTATGAATTCTGATTTTGATGAGCTTAGTGTTAGAGATTATTGTGAAAATCAGAGTACTGAGGAAAGTAATGAATTTGATTGTGACTTCTCAGCCCTACAAGTTTTAGAAGAAATATTGTTTGATCATTCAGATTTATGTGTGCAAGACATGGTTAAGGGTTATGAGAAAAGTCTTGGTTTCCAATCATTTTATGAGGAGATACTTCCCATTAGTCTTCAAACTGATCTTACGACTAACCATATTGTCTCTTCACAAGCTAATGAACCAAGTCATTCAATGGCTGAAACATCTTATAAAAATAAGTCTAAAGATCTAATTCATTCTCAGCCAAGCGAGTCCCTAATAATGCATATGGATCAGTACATTTTATCTTTTGATGCATTATTAGATGAGTGTTGTATTTCCAGTCCTCATGAAGAGGTAAAGGATTTTCCATATTTCTTAGAATATGAGAATGATAGTGATGGTGACTGGAAGAATGTGGGCTATAACAAAAATAGAATTATTTTTTAGCTCAAAAATGTCCACATATGTAGGCAGAAAAATAGTCATGATATTTTGAGATGGCTGGTCTCATATATGGATCAGAATCATATTTATGATAGAGGTAAGAAGTGGTTCAAGTTTTGAGGCTTTGAGCCTTTGGAAGTGATGTATTTTTTGTATAGTTTCTTTCTCTTTGTTGTGTGGTGTGTTTCTTTCAACAAGTTTTTTGGGTTTTGAGAGAGAAAGTAGGTTTTCTTTTTTGAGTGGTCTGCCATACCAGAGATCTTGAATTCTCTGCATGCCCGCAAGGGGCACGCATCCCCAATTATAGCCACTATTGGTACCCTCAAAAATCTATAAATTTTTGAGTCAAGTATCAGAGAATTTTCTTAAGCCAAAGTTTGTTCTTTAAAGAATAGTTTAAAGACCTGAGTTCAAGAGCATATAGAAATCGACCTGATGAATTGCATGAGATACAGCTTGGGAAATGGGTTCAACACTTTTCATTTCACATATGCAGTCTGTTCCAGCTCCTAAATGAAGAATCTGAAGTGTTTAGGGAGTAGCTATTTTGAGGTGTTCACCTAAAGCTCCATTTGTGCTTAAGTGTCAAATTGTTGTAGCAGGCCCTGTTTGCAGTTAAATATCTTGTGCCCAAAAATGTTTCATGACCCACCACTTTGAGGGTGTTTAGTATGCATATCAAAGAGCTTATGTTCCAATTTTCAAGTGATTTCAAATCCATTTGATTAGGTTTCAAACCTCTCAAAGTTGGTAATTTGTTATTGTCATGTGCTTGTGCAATTGTTCAGAAGTATGGAAGGGCCTGTTTGACCAGTCATATCTCTGACTCAGTTGACCCTATTGAGAAAATTCCTTTTGCACCATTTTCCAGGGGTCAAATAATCCTTGTGTTTCAGTTTTTAGGTCATGACGAATCCATTAGCCCAGTTTGTCAATTTGATTCCGTTTGCAACATCTAATCTTTTAATGAGAATCAGTTGCATAGTTTAGTCAGAGGCCCTAGTCGGGTGAGTGCATTAAGTTCCATGTGATTGATCAAGATGTACCGATTGTTGCATCATGTTTTAGGCATGGTAATAAGTCATCTTGCCAATTTTTAGCATCCCATGTGCCCGTTTGACATGTTTGCTGAAGCCATTCAGATTGCAGATTGTTAAGTTTTTGTGATAGTGCACAGTTCAGTCTTTTGAGTGACCTACTTTGAGGTCCTGCCATTTCTGCCCAGATAGAGGTCAAGCATAATTGAAGGTTGATCGATAATGTAGACATGAAAGTGATTCTTCATGATAAGTTTCGGATCATGACGAATTTGATTGATCACTTTGCTCGATCAATTCCAAATGCAATTTCTATGAATTTGATGGTTTTCAGTTCAGGATGTTTTAAGTAGCCAACTGTGGAGATTAATAATTGATTATCAGTTGATTGTTGGATGAATCCGAATGTAGACTTTTTTTCTATATATGAGAGAGAATCTTTGTCCAAGTTTTCAGATTGTGAGGTTTATGTTTGATCAGATTGCAAGGCCAGTAAAAAGGTGTTCAATAATAAGGAAAAAGTGTGGATGGAATAATTCTATAAAATAACCATTTTCATAAATTCATAGCGTTTGAATGGATAATCATCTACAGTTGAGGAATGTTTTGTTGTGATCTTTGTTGATAAGGTTCCTTCCAGATTCAATGGCTCATCTCCAGTTCACTGTTTGATATTTTTCATCCATCTCTTTCCAGGGCAGTCAACAATGATTTCAGTTTATTATTTATTGGCATTTCTGAATGGGTGTTTTTTATTTTGAAACTCTCTTGCCTCATTCATTGTTTAGCAAATCCCTTTGACATGATGATTATTTGCACTACAAGGTTCGTATCCACCAGGTTTCAGTGTTGAGTGTTATGTTTTGATTGGTCTTCTAATAGCACAACTGGAGGTGTTTTGTTGACAATTAACAACAGGTGAAGTATTCAAAATTGAAGTTCTGAAAGGATTCTGGTTGATCTGATGCGATCCGGTTGCCGACGCAAGTCTTTTTGAATATTTCAGGGGCGGTTGTTTGTGTTCGAAAAAAATTTAGGCCGAACCCACTTGGGGTCCAACCTACCTCATCATTTGAGGAAAGCCTTGTCAGTACACTAGCATGCCATTTTTTCTTTACGCTGCAACCATTTTATATGTACATTGGATTTTGGTCGAACATTGAGTTCAAAATGGATCCACATACAAGGGAAAGGATTGTTTAAACTATGAGATCATTTGAATGGGTAAGTTAAGTTCACAGGATCATTGAAGACACCTTTCCATAGGCATCTTTTTATCATATCAGGAAACTCATGACTGAATATGACATTATGAAGAATCCAAATCTTGTGGAAAATAATTGAGACACTTTCTTCCAGGAAGCAAGTAAGCATGGATAACAATATATCTGACATGCTTGTTACTATTTTCAAAGAATGAAATCAATAGACTCCAACTACTCTCATGTGATGTGTGTTCAAATCATTGCTTTCTAACTTACAATTGTGGTTCAATGGCCTAAGGATATTGTATGAAAATTTTGAGTATGGATCTAGATCTTGGTATCATTGGACATGATACAGTCTGTGAAGGTGGAGAGGGAAATCAAGACTTCATCTTAGTCCACGATGCTCTCAAATTTGGACAATGTCACTTGTCACTTGTGACACCAAATGATGGGATTTATAAAGGATCTCCACACTAGATCATTTGGCAACAATCCCTCAATGGATTGCAGAAAGGCCACTCTGAATCGCCACAGGGTATACCAATCTAGGCAAAGTTTTTGCAAGGGAGAATGGTCTAATCCATGTAACATTTTTAACAGAAGATGGAGTATTGGAACCTGCCCCTGCCATGGGCATAAATGATGCTATTTTGGCTTTGATGTTGCAACTAGGAATGTGTATATACTGGCACATAATATGTGCAAAACTAGCACAAATCAAATGGAAGTTAGCATTTGAGATCAAGGAAGCACCACTGTAATTTAGATTAGAGCCCGTTGTGAGAATGTTATACCCAAAGTAGACAAAGAAAATGCATTGACTCCAAGTGAAGGTGTTGACTGCAGCACACACCAAATGATGAATGTTGCAACACTTGTAAGAAATGTACGCATTTCTAGATTAACTATGCACATTATCTAGCATTACACAGATCTTGGAGGGTTTGGGTGTGGTAACGCACCAAGAGAGCATGTAAAATGTTGAGATTTGTATCATGCACTGGTCATTGCGTAGGAGAGGGATAAGTGCTTTACGCACCACTAGAAATAAAGGAGGCACTGGACATGCATATTGAAGCAGTTGAGTGGTAAATGATAAGACTGTGTATCTTGCATGATATCCCACATTTTTTATGTGTGGATACTATGTAATGTTTAAATGGAACAATGTTCCAATATATTGTAAAGCAAGAAAGAGAGGAGGTCATGTTGTGTAGGACCTCCCGTGCTTGCATGCGCCCAGCTAGCTGGCACGTGCAGGGTAAATTTTTAAACAAGGATATTAATGAACATAAGGAGATTAATCCCACATTGGCACTGCATCTGGAGAAAAATGAGTTTATAAGGAACAAGCCATAATATGTTAGTATCTCAAGTGGACACCCAGTTGGAGGGCCTCTCACGTGCGTGGAAACCAAGGAGATAGATGGATGCTGATTTGATAGTAGGCCCCATATGTCAGGTAAGTATATTTTGATAAAAAAATATAGGTCAGCTCTAATGGTACCTTGGGATGTGTGCCCAGCATCCAACGAACATCACTCAAGTGCTAAGATGGAGCTACAAGGAAGATAACATAGAAAATTAGCGAGATGGTGACACTTGTCAACCTGGTGACATGGTAGATTGGTACTATTATACACTGAGTTTGTGCCTTTGTCTCAAGCTCTCTTGGTCTTGATAACTCAGTATAACATGGGAATCATCTCTAGTTGTGGGACCTTTGCTAACTGAGATGAGACCTCTAGGTTCTAGGCTAGTTCCTCTTGGATAATCACCTTAATTTTCTTCTAGACATGAAAGTAAAACTTTTGGAGGGAAAGGGATAGAAGGAATGCTTGTAAGGGAAATGACTTGAAAGAAAACTACCTACTAGGTGATGTACCAAAATTAGGGTTTGGATCTCAGTATGTAGGAATGAAATCAATGAAAAGCTCAGGTCTAGAAGGTCACAACTTACTAAATAGGCTTGCATAAGTATTTCATAAGAGGGCTTGAGAGTAAGACACAACTTATGACCTGCAAATAGATATTCACTTCTACAACTCACTGTAGGATTGAGACAAGACTGTTAAGGGGGCTGAGGTATACACACAAGAACATCTAAATCAGATCAAACATAGTAACACACAAAATTGCAGAAAGCAAGAGGGATAAGGAACTTCAAAATAATCATTGAAAACATGCATATACTTTGATCCAATAAGAGATAATCCAAACAAGGAAGCATAGGGACATGAAGGATTGTCACAAAATACCTCTGAAATATTTGGATTATCAATGGGAGAAATACAACTATATAAGCCAGAGGGTAGAAATGATACCACATATGGCCTTTAAGAAAAGATGAATTTTCTTCTACAAATTGTCCAACTCCTGAGCACTAAAGGCTCCAAAACAATATATACATAATCTTGCACGCAGGCAAGAGTCAAAAACCTAACTAGGGTTACAAAGGTTTACAATAAAATATCAAACCCTAGGTGTCCTTCTGATCATCAATGTAACTCTGCAAATATCTCAATCGATCAAATATTCATCTTTGCATGTTGATTTTGTACTGAGCCCTCCTGCAAAGACAACCCTGATCCATCTACCCACCTGCAACTCCACTAAGCCATGAAGGCTTCAAATCCGATCCTGGTATGATACCTGGGTTTAAAATGATTAACCCTGCAAAAGGTGGCACCAAGCTCATTAAATCTTCAACAAGACATGGTACCTTGTGAAATCCATGGTCCCAATGATTAGATTGTCTACTTATCCTCTTCTCAACCATCCCTGTCCTGAGGAATTCAATTCCAGCTACCCATTTGTTGTGCATGGCTAGAAAATGCAAACCCTAGCAAAGCCTCCGCTAAGAAATATTTAAATTTGAATATCAATGGCTAGCCCGATCATTTTAAAATGTAGCCATCAATGCAAAATCTTCCCGGCAGATAAATGACTCAGATTAACCCAACAATAGTTTATAAAACCCTTTGAATGGTCAAAGATCCATCTCAGCATGTTTGGACCAATGAGAATCAAACTTTTCTGCACATCAGCATATTTGGACCCACCTCGAGCCTCTCTCCTTTAAGTTGTTCATCGACTACGCGAATGAAGGCTTCCTCTAAGTCACAGAATCCTTTCCACCTCCACCAATTTATTTAGAGATTCAGTGAACAAAGTGTTCACTAAATTGCTAAGTTTGTTTGGAGCACCACCAAATCATTTCGTGAATGAGTGAACATGTGAAACTCATTGGGACCGCTAAATACTCTATCAAACCTGGGCCCAAACTTGCCACTTGGCAATCTTTCATTTTCTCTGACCACTTCATAGGCACACACCTTGGCAAGTCCCTCTAACATGGACCCCACTCAAACAATATTTCATTCTAATGGCTGGCACAAGATCTCATGGCTACAGAATATTCTTTCCGCTTTTACACCAGCCATAGATCCTTATAAACCAAGACCCTTTTGACAAACAGACCCATGGAAAAAATAGTCATCACCACATGGACCAATCCAATCCAAGTATGTCAACATACAAGGACCCACCGAAGGAAGCTCTGACACAAACCAAGATCGGTGGTTGTCCTAAGATCGCGAGCCCTGACACAAACCCTTGAGAACACATGCCAACTGTAGATCCTCTCCAGATGTCAGAGCCTCCTGACCGCTGAAAGGGGCCAGTCCCACTGACAACCTTCCACCTATATTCAACCTTAGCCAATCACAAGCCACCAAAATGGATCCACGTAGCATCTGTCTCTGACACAGGACCCACTGACAGAAGCCAAGTGATAAAGTAAGATCTACGACTGTCACTATACTGCCATGATAAAACACGTGCATCTTGAGCCCTCAGTATAACGACATCCACAAGATTAAATTGGGACTTAATTTTCCAAAGAAGATGACCCCACTGACAACTTGCTGAATCGGACACCACTGATGAATCAGGACCTACCAAATTGGATGAGGTGGCACCGGTCCCACTGACACATTGGACTCTACAGGCAGAAGAAATTGATGATTGTCGCAAGATCTGATGGAATCTTCTAGGGCCATAAGAACATGCAACCACTATTAGATCAAGAATCTTGACCTGGCCACTTGAACTAAGACCGCCAACTTAAATAGTAACCACTCGTGGAATCACTGAGTGTTTAGGGGTTAACCGCCAGGAATCAGAGACTTGGCGACTGAAGGATTTATAAAGGCATGTGCAAATTGGATGACTTAAGTGACCAGAATAAAGTAACTACAAAGTATAACAAGGCCAAAGGGGTTTAAGGCCTTTTTTGGAAATTTTTGGATATAACGGCTACTTTTTCAAACTTTTCAACAGTAGACCAAGGAGATAAAAAATTTGTAGAGGCCAAAGAATAGGGGATAATTCCATGAAAATTTTAGGGATGGTAGACAAGATGAAAACAAAGGCCTGGGCAGATTTTTAGCCAAATTTGCATGCATAGGGAAATTATGGTAACATTTTGGCAATTTCTGTTGGATGTCAGTCTGCTAGACATGGAAAACTAGTGACCTTGACAATCCATTGGGCATGGGGTCATTCTGAACATGAAACTCAAAATTCTCTCAGAGAGGTAGAACTGGAATTGTGCTTAGAGCACTTCTTGGAAAGCAAGAAATTAAACTAGAAAGTAGGAAAGTATTTACAAAAGTTTACAGAGAGGGATTAACCTCAAAACAGGGTTTCAGGTGGAATCCATTTACTAATATAGGTAGGACATCTCCTTCCAGAGTTGAAAGTTGAAAAGAATTGGTTCCCCTGCATTCTGTTATAACAAATGGTCCACCCCAAAATGAACCAAACTTTGTGTGCCTACCAGGCTTAGACCTAAACTCATCTCACTTGAGGACTATGTCTCCAACTTTGAAATTTTTGATCCTGGCCCTTTTATCAAAGCTCTTCTTTGTTTGATTTTGATGGAACTCCATATCTTGCATTGACCTTCCTCTGAGTTCTTCTAACTCCATCAAACAGAGCATATTGAGTAGCTAAGTCTAGAGCTGGTAATTCTATTGAAATGGAAAACTTAGCCTCTTTTCCATAGACTAACATGTAAGGAGAATTACCAATGATTTTCTTTGGGGTAATTCTGTCTAACCACAAGGAAGATTTGAGATTTGTATGCCGATCTCTCTGATTCTCTTGCAAATTCTTCTTGATTATCCTAATCAAATTCTTATTGGTTGATTCTACTAAGCCATTACCTTGAGGGTAATAATTTGAACTGGTATTTAGATAGATATCATTCTTGACTGCCCACTCTGAGACTTTGAGGCCTGTGAATGCTAAGGCATTATCTGAAATGATGGAATTAGGAGTGCCAAACCTATGAATCAAGTCATCATAAAAGCTTAGGACAACACTCTCATTGGCCTCTTTTAAAGAAATTTCCTTTGTCCATCTAGTGACGTAATCATTTGTAGTAATTATCCATTTATGTCCTGTACTAGATGGAGGATTAATCATTCCTATGAAATCTATACCCTACCTCATGAAGGGCTACTTTGTTTTGATTGGTTGTAGGGGCAAGGCTGCAAGCCTCTCTTTTCCTACAAACATGGCACACTTGATGCATTTCCTGACATAATCATGACTATCCTTAAAGATAGATGGCCAATAGTATCTAGCCCTCATGATTTTAAAAGCAGTAGTCCTAGGAGAAAAGTGACCTCCAGAAGGTCCATCATGAAACTCAAATAGGACATCAGCTATCTTTTCTGAATCTATGCATCTCAAAAGGACACCATTATGATCCTTTCTGAAAAGAACACCATTAATCAGCACAAAAGGGATAGATTTTAACCTATAATACCTTCTTTTTGTTGAATCTAGACCTGCAGGACATTGTCCTGTCTTCAAATAATTGATCATATTAGGCAACCAGCTTGTTGCCTTGGCTTGTTCTTTTGTAGAATGCACCACCAGAGATGCATCCATTTGCTTTGATTTCTTTCAACTTTCATCCTCTACCAAATGCTCACAAAGACCTCTCCCTCTAACTAGCTTGGTAGTTTGAATATCTATGTCATATTCCATCACCTTGGTGATCCAACCAGCTCTTTTCTCATTTAGGTCCTTGGAAAGCAAAAACTCTTTGACACTTGGATGAGTAACTTTTAAATGTACCTTGCTATGGGTCAATAGATATCTAAAATTTTTAAGGCTCTTTACCACAGCAAGAACATGTTTTTCTACAAAAGAGTATCTTTGTTCATACTCTTCTAAACCTTTGTTAAAGAAAGCAATGGGCTACTCCAATCCATCTGAATTTTCTTGAGTCAACATTGCAGATATGGCATCATGACCTCCATAAGCATAAAGGATGAAATCCTTATTGAAATTTGGGTTTAGGAGAGTAGGGGCTTCTGTTAAGGCCTCTTTGATGGCTTGGAAATTGACTCTCCCTTCTTTGGTCCAACTAAAAGCTAAACTCTTCTTTAACATGGTTGTTAAGGGCTTTAGTAAATCTGCAATGTTAGGCAAGAATCTCCTAACAAAATTAATCTTTCCTATGAAAGATTGGAGGCTTTTCTTATGATGTGGTAGGGGTAGCTCTAGGATAGCTACAATTCTCCCAGGATCCACTGTAATTCCTTCTTTGGATACTACATATCCTAACAATTTTCTTTCATGAACTGCAAACACACATTTCTTGAGATTAAGAGATATCCTAAATTCTCTACACCTTTCAAAAATATTCCTTAGATGTTTGATGTGGTCTACTACATGTTTTGAATAGACAGTTATGTCATCCAAGTAGACCAACACAAACTTGTACATTAGGCTCTTAAAGGCCATATCCATTGCCTTTTGAAATGTAGCACCTGCATTTGACAAACCAAAGGGCATCTTTTGATAAGCCATGGTTCCCCACTTGGTTGTAAATGCAATCTTGTATTGATCCTCTTCATTCACCAGGATCTGATTGTATCTTGAAAAGCCATCCAATAATGAAAATCTCTCGGATCCAGAGGCACATTGTAATATTTGTTCCATAGAGGGTAGTGGATGGCGGTCCTTTAATGAGGCCCTATTAAGATCCATGAAGTCAACACATAACCTCAGCTCCCCATTCTTCTTCCTGATAGGAACAAGGTTGGAAACCCAACTAGTATGCTTAATGGGGTAGATGATACCACTTTCTATCAATTTGAGCACTTCTTTATGTATAAGTGGCTCAAGCTTGGGATTAAAAGGCCTTTTCTTTTTCCTCACTAGTTTGGCATTTGGTTCTAATTCAATAGTGTACTAAGCAAGGGATGGATCAAAACCTTTGAGATCCTCATATTGCCATGCAAAAACATCACTGAATTCTTTGAATAATTGGGTATAAGCTTTCTTTTCCAATTCAGTGTTTACCTATCCAAATTGTAAGCTCTTACCTGGTTCCAACTCTAATTTAACACAATGTTCTTGTTGGATTACCAGGCTAGCTTTGTTTTTCTTGACTTCATCATCCTTGTTGAAGATAGTCTCTAAAGTAATAAGACCTCTAGGCATCTTATTAGACTTGAGTTGTATCACTTGATCACCATAAGTTTGTGATAGCCTATCTTGATTGTGTTCTAGAAAACATCTTCTTCAAACAAGAACTGTAGAATTTGTTCATCATTGTCAAACACCTGCCAATTGACATCATTATCAAGAATAGAGGGTCTGACAATCACTTTGATATGCTATTGATCCACTTCTTTTGAAATGCTATTTGGGATGTCATATTGGGATCCAACAACAGCTAACCTATCTGCATTTTGATTTAACTTTCTAAGGATAGCAACAATATTGAAAGCATGGAAATCTTCAATTGCATCCCAAAATCTATGTTTGTATGCTTTCATGGTGTCATTTTTGGTTGCACTTATCCCTCTTACTTGGTTGACAACTAACTCACTATCACCATAAACTTTTAAGGCCTTAAGCCCTCTTTTTCTAGCCCATTCTAGTCCATTGACTAGGCTTTCATACTCTACAATATTGCTAGTGCAGGAGAAACTAAATCTAAAGGAAATATAATACCTTTCTCCTTTTGGGGACACTAGCATAGCACAACCACCACAACCATGTCTACTTCTAGCCCCATCAAAAAATAATTCCCAAACTTGATTGCTCTGATCTTCTAAATCAATATCCTCTTTGAGAAGGCTTGGCTCTATGACTCCACTTTCTTGTATTAAATAACTTCCCAAACCAAAATCCCAAACTATATTTTCTTGGGCCTTTGAAGCTCTTTCATCTAGAAAAATATTAGGGATACTTTCTATCTTTTTGCTTGCTTCATTAATGGTTTGGAAGTCATAGCTATCAAATATAGGGTAGTTCACATTGATGGTGTTGGATACATATGGTTCTATATGGTGTGTTGTTAATGGTTTTGATTTAATGGTGACCTTGGTCCCATACCTTGTATGAAATAATATGTGAGACCAATCTAAAGATAGGTAACCTCCTATCTTGACTATAAAATCCATTGACAAACATATAGCAAATAATGTGGGGAGATCTATGATATATATATCGAGGATGGAAAAATTAGGACTAGCATGTAGGATTAGACTGGTATCCTTGGCCACACCTATAGTATTGACTGAGGATCCATCAAGTTTGGTAACCTTCTTTTGAAAGGGTTCATATTTTAGTCCTAATTGGTTGGCTACCTTCCTAGGCATCACAGTGCTAGTAGCTCCACTATCTACCATACAATTATGCACTAAAGGTTTTCCAATGATTAAAGATACATAAAATGAAGGTGGCTTTGAGTTCCTACCTTGTGTGGCATTAGCCTTGGAGTTGCTACTTGGAGCCTCCTTTCCTTGATCAGTGTTAACCAACATTAGCTTTGCAGCTTCTTTTGCAGGTTGAGGAGTTGCTACCTCTGACATGGCCTTCTTCAAAATTTCAGGCTGTCCTAGAAGAGCCAAAGAGTCCCACATGGACATGGTGACATTCACCTTCTTCATGTTGTCTAAAATATTAAATGGTGTCATAGTGTGTACTCTTTGTTGTGTCTTTGGCATGATGGGCTCTACCTCTTTGGAATGTTGGCCCTCTTTGCTTGCAATGATAGGAGTCTCCTTAGGTTTGATGGGAATAGCTTGTTGCAATGGCTCTGTAGATGTAGTAGCTTTGGCATTAGAATCTAGTCTCTCCATGTCCCGAGCTCTTCTTTTTGCTCTTGTAAAGGCAACAAAAGAAACCTCATCATTGACTTCATTGAAGTCTAGTTGTCCCCAATTGAAAAGAGTAGTCTCATGCTCTTGTGATTCTTGTTGAGGCACTGACCCACTAGATGAGACCTCTAATTGAGCTTGTGAGGCAGTTTGAACCATTAGAGCTTGGCTCATCCATCCATTTGAACATGTAGCTTGATTATGAGGTTGATTACAAGGAAAACACCATTCATTCTCCATAGCCACATTATTTTGGCTGGGAACCATATCCCTCACTGGATTTGCAGAATTTAGAGGTGCAGGGTTATATGGTTGAAATGGTCTCTGATTAAAACCTTGTCTTTGTCCTTGATAGCCTCCTTGATATGGTGGCCTATTTTGTTGATAAGGTTGTCCTTGATTTTGATATTTCTGATTAGGACCCTGGCCTTGTGTCTAAAATGGTGGTCTAATTCCTTGACCTTTCTTCTTTAGATTTGTGACCTCTTTAGTCAAGGTCTGCAACAAGTTAGTCATTTCTTGCTAACTGCTTTGTTGGCTATTATTTATCTCTTGTAACTCTTGAGAGAAGCTTGTTGTTAACTCTTGGCCACTAGTACTAGCTTGGGGTGCCAATATGGTAGGAATAGGGGTAAATGGGGATACTTGGGTAGGTACAATGGGTTCAAGGCTAGGAAAAATGGGCATTGGAGGCCTTCTAGCAATCATGCCTTCTTAAATTAAATAATTTTTAGCCCTGACAGCTATGTCAAAAGCTTGGGGTAGAGAAGTACCACCCATAGACTGGATCATGATAGAAATTTGACCATTTAGACTTTGTAAATAGTAAAAGAAGGAGTGGTCAACTAATGGTCTCACTAAGACTGGGATTCTATTCCATGTTGTAAGGAATCTACTATTGTAATCTATCATTTTCTCTTGAGGGTCTCTCTTAATAGTTGTTAACTGCTCAACTAGAGACAAGTTATCTAATTTATCCTCAAAATGTTTACTTAATGCATCCCCTAACTCATCCCAAGAAGTAATAGAACCAACAGTTAGATTTCTAAACCATTCTAGAGCCTTACCTTTTAGAGAGGTTGCTAATAACTTTATGGCGACATCCTCTTGAGTAATGTTGTGTATGTTGCAGATGGTGGTTACATCCCTTATGTGTTCAAAAGTAGTTGTCTGCCCTTCACCTGTAAAATTAGGTATACTCTTAAGTGCCACCAAAGGCACATCATGATGTTGAGAAAAGGCCAATGGGCTGCCTTGGTTGAATGGTGCAAAAGCAAACTATCTTTCCATTGTAGGTGCTGGAATCTGAAGATTGACAACTATATGAGCTGTATTTGTTGTTGGATTCGAATCTTCTTCTAGATCTCTGGTTAGAGATCTACCTCTTCTTCTAGAATGAAAGGGAAAAGGTCTCCTTTCTGAGGTATTAGGAGGTTTAGATTGAACTCTCCTTGTAGGGGATGTTCTTTGAGTTGACCTACCTTTATGACTTCTTCTTGAGGGCAACTCTGAAAATTGGGTAGGCTTTGAGCTCCTAGTCTCAATCTTTCTCATAAAACTTTAAACAAATTAGCCCTGATCTTTGAAATCAGTGGAGTCACCAAATATACTTGATAGAATGACTTCTAAAAGTCTGTACTATGCAATCTGCATATCAGAGATATCATATCTTTGAATTTGAATAACTTCTTGTCCCACCGGGCATGCCAGAATTGTTATACACTGGCACCAAGGTGGGGTGTACTTGGGCTTAAGCCTGTACTGATATTTCTTGTGTACTAAACTTCTTTTATCCTTTTGTAGGTGAACCAACATGAACACCTCTTGAACATTAATCTGATCTTGTAGTCCCACTGAGTATGCTAGAATTGTTATACACTGAGTTTGCACCTTTGTCTCAAGCTCACTTGGTCTTGATAACTTAGTATAACATGGGAATCATCTCTAGGTTGTGGGACCTTTGTTAACTGAGATGAGACCTCCAAGTTCTAGGCTGGTTCCTCTTGGATAATCACCTTAATTTGCTTCTAGACATGAAAGTAAAACTTTTGGAGGGAAAGGGATAGAAGGAATGCTTGTAAGGGAAATGACTTGAAAGAAAACTACCTACTAGGTGATGCACCAAAATTAGGGTTTGGATCTCAGTATGTAGGAATGAAATCAATGAAAAGCTCAGGTCTAGAAGGTCACAACTTACTAAATAGGCTTGCATAAGTATTTCATAAGAGGGCCTGAGAGCAAGAAACAACTTATGACCTGCAAATAGACATTCACTTCTACAACTCAGTGTAGGATTGAGGCAAGACTGTTAAGGGGGCTAAGGTATATCCACAAGAACATCTAAATTAGATCAAACAAAGTAACACACAAAATTGCAAAAAGCAAGAGGGATCAGGAACCCCAAAATAATCATTGAAAACATGCATATACTTTGATCCAATAAGAGATAATCCAAACAAGGAAGCATAGGGACATGAAGGATTGTCACAAAATACCTCTGAAATATTTGGATTGTCAATGGGAGAAATACAACTATATAAGCCAGAGGGTAGAAATGATACCACATATGGCCTTTAAGAAAAGATGAATTTTCTTCTACAAATTTTCCAACTTCTGAGCACTAAAGGCTCCAAAATAATATATACATACTCTTGCATGCAGGCAAAAGTCAAAAAACCTAACCAAGGATACAAAGGTTTACAATAAAATATCAAACCCTAGGTGTCCTTCTGATCATCAATGTAACTCTAAAAATATCTCAACCTATCAGATATTCATCTTTGCATGTTGATTTTGTACTGAGCCCTCCTGCAGACACAACAACCCTGATCCATCTACCCACCTACAACTCCACTAAGCCATGAAGGCTTCAAATCTGATCCTGGTATGATACTTGGGTTTAAAATGATTAACCCTACAAAAGGTGGTGCCAAGCTCATTAAAGCTTCAACAAGACATGGTACCCTATGAAATGCATGGTGCCAATGATTAGATTGTCTACTTATCATCTTCTCAACCATAGCTGTCCTAAGGAATTCAATTCTACCTACCCATTTGTCATGCATGGCCGCAAAATGCAAACCCTAGCAAAGCCTTCGCAAAGAAATATTTAAAATTGAATATCAATGGCTAGCCCGGTCATTTTAAAATGTAGCCATCAATGCGAAACCTTCCTAGTAGATGAATGACTTAGATTAACCCGGTAATAGTTTATAAAACCCTTTGAATGGTCAAAGATCCATCTCAGCATGTTTGGACCAATGAGAATCAAGCTTTTCTACATGTCAGCATATTTGGACCCACCTCGAGCCTCTCTCTTTTAAGTTGTTCAGCGACTACATGACTGAAGACTTCCTCTAAGTTGCAAAATCATTTCCACCTCTACCAATTTATTTAGACATTCAACGAACAAAGCATTTTCTGAATCGTTAAGTTTGTTTGGAGCACTGCCAAATCATTTTGTGAATGAGCAAACATGTGAAACTCATTGGGACCACCAAATACTCTATCAAACCTGGGCCTAGACTTGCCACTTGGCAATCTTTCATTTTCTCCAACCGCTTTGTAGGCACACACCTTAGTAAGTCCCTTTGACACAGACCCCACTCAAACAAGATTCGGATCTAACGACTGGTGTAAGATCTCATGGCTACAGAATATTCTTTCCATTTTTATGCTAGTCATAGATCCTTATAAACTGGGACCCTTCTGACAAATGGACCCACGGAAAAATTAAGCATCACCACATGGACCAATCCAATCCAAGCATGTCAGCATACAAGGACCCACTGAAGGAAGCTCTGACACAAACCAAAATTGGTGGTTGTCGTAAGATCGCGAGCCCTGACACAAACCCTTGAGAACACACATCGGCCATAGATCCTCTGTAGATGTTAGAGCCTCCTGATAGCTGAAAGAGGCCAGTCCCACTGACAACCTTCCACTTGTATTCAACCTCAGCCAATCACAGGCCACCAAAATGGATCCATGTAGCATCTATCTCTAACACAGGACCCACTGATAGAAGCTAGATGATAAAGTAAGATCTACGATTGTCGCTATACGACCATGATAAAAAATGTGCATCTTGAGCCCCCAGTATAACGATAGCCACAAGATTAAATCAGGACTTAAACTACCAAAGAAGACAGCCCCATTGACAACCTACCAAATCGAACATTGCTAGCGAATTAGGAGCTACCAAATTGGATGAGGTAGTGCTGGTCCCACTGACACATTGGCCTCTGCAGGCAGAAGAAATCGATGATCATCGCAAGATCTGATAGAATCTGTTGGGGCCATAAGATCATGCGACCACCATCAGATCAAGAATCTTGACCTAGCCACTTGAACTAAGACCACCAACTTAAATGGTAACCACTTGTGGAATTACTGAGTGTTTAGGGGTTAACCACCAAGAATCAGAGACTTGGCGACTGAAGGATTTATAAAGGCACGTGCAAATTGGATGACTTAAGTGACTGGAAAAAGTAAATGTAAATTATAACAAGGCCAAAGGGGTTTAAGGCCTTTTTTGGAAATTTTTTGATATAACGGCTACTTTTTCAAACTTTTCAATTGCAGACCAGGGAGATAACAAATTTGCAGAGGCCAGAGAACAAGGGATGCTTCCATGAAAATTTTAGGGATGGTAGACAAGATGAAAACAGAGGCCTAGGGAGATTTTCAGCCAAATTTGCATGCATAGGGAAATTATGGTAATAGGTACAAGAAGAACACCCAGGTGGATCCACGAGCGAATAAAAATGTGACACTTGGCAGTAAATGATGACAGGGCAATGACGGAGCATAGCTTACACAGTTGGTCAGCCACCTTGGGATGCATGCCGATCCAGTGGTCATCGCTATTCTAAGGATGAAAGATGCTCACTAGTTAATCATTGTGGTATGGCGACAATGTGACATGTGTGCTAAGGTGAGCTGTCAGGTAGTTGCACGGTCAGCGAAATGAGCCTATCACTGAGTAACAAGTGGCACGGGTTTGTTGACAGGTGTAACATGGTAGATGAGGTGGACCAGAGCATAGATAGGGTGTTTCCATGTGGCATGTGGGCCCATTTCAAAATTCAAATGTCTGCATAAAGTTCAAATTCGAATTTATAAAGTTGAGACTATATCAAAAATCAAAAATTAAAATAATACAGGTTGCTCACGGAAAATGATGTCCAGGGCTTAATTTTTACCCAAATATACACATATTATATGTCTTCAAAAATGCCAAAAGATGGGGAACGCAATGGTGGAATTCATTTTTAGTTATGATGAAGTTGGTGAGAGAAGTAATGGACTATGTTTTCCGGGTTTAGATTTGGGTAAGAAATGCAGATGTTTTGTAAAGATTGTTTCTAGAATGTAATTGAAATCAGATTTGTTTTGAGATATTTTAGGAAGTCTTAGGGTTGACTGTGTTGCCCTAAAAGTGCCCTAAATGATATTTTCTTTTTGTATCCTTGTTCATATAAAAGGAATTTTGTGATCATTTAGAAAGGGCTGGCTTGAAATTCTTGACACAGGAAGCTAAAAAGCTAAGTGTGTATCCTCAGTCTAGATTGTAACATGTTTTGCTAGTTGTATTAATACTAGGGAAAACCCTTTTGTATCATTTGCATATTGTCTAGGTGTTGTATTCTGGAATTGGTTGTAATACAAGAACTTGATCTCTCATACTTAATACAGTTTTCAATTTTCAGATCTCTCCTTCTGTTGTGTTTCTTGGGTTTTGAGTTTTCTGAATCTTTGCACAGGGTTTACTTGTGTATATGTTTTACCTCTCAATCTTAATCTAGGATCAGGTTAAATGTCTCTGAGTGAAGCATAGATTCATTTAGTTCAATCAGGAAGGATGTTTGCAAGTAGTGTATGAATCTGGTTTATTGTGTTTATGGCTTGGAATTTGTGTTCTTGTATTCTGTGTCTATTTCAGATATATTTTCCAATGGATAAGGCACTTATCAAAAATTTGTATCTCCTGTACTAGTGCATCTTTGGCATGGTTTTTTGCATTCTACAAGAAATTAAATTCAAATCCTTTCTATCCTTTCTATCTTTTCAGTTTTATGATTGTGGGTATCAGTTGTTCTACCCAGTGATGGAGAGTCAATGAATAATAGGTTATTATTTAGTACTTTCTCACTATCATGTGTTGTAAGATCCAGTATTGAGTAAGGAACAAAGATATATCTATTGGATCAGGTGCACCCACCTTGGTTTTGTAGAGCCAGAAGTGAAGAGGGCAGTCTTGTCCCTATAGTTGGTCTAGTTGCTTATAGATTTCCCACATTTGGAATTAACCACTTCTTAACATCAATCATAAGCATATTGGTATCTCATGGAGTGTAAAATGTTATCCAAGAACCAACAAGATGGTGAATCTTCTGGGGAAGAGAACATAACAAAGAAATAAATCAGTTCAGAATCTCTGGTTATATTACAAACTTTCAATATCTTACTACCCAGATCGATTCAACCCATCCGAGTCACCAACAAAATGGTGACTCCATTGGGGAGTAGAGATTATAGTCAAGAGTAAATAGTGCAGGTTTCAAGTTGAGCTGGACTCCTAACCTACCTATTTAAATCAGTTGATATCTCTAGTGTTATAAATCAGTTATAAATAGTGCGGGTATGAGTAGAGCTTTGACTCCTAGCCGGCTTATTTGTTATCCAATGGTTTCCATTAAAGTGCAGAGAGTTAGTTTAAAAGGTTTTGATATCATCTCACCAAGTTGTGAGTGGCGACTCTGAGATCCTTGGTTTGATCAGTACAAAGTTCAGAATAAAGGATATGATGTTTCCAGCTCTGATAAATAGTATTTGAAGTTCTAGTGAAGTTTTGTGTTGGCCAGAAAAGAATATATAGAAATAGAGATAAAGTATCTTTCCTCTCCAAGGGGATGATGGCTCTCCAAAAAAGGAACCTGATGGAGCTATGAAGTGAACTCTAAAATTTGCCATTGTTTCCAACCAAAGAAAAAATTGCAGCATCAAAACTTACTAGGTATTTCTCATTAGATGTTTTCTATTTGTATAATCCTATTCGGTGAAAAAGTCACCACATAAAGGGATTTTAGAATTGTGGGTCTGCATATTTCTCCAGACTTCTTTAAAAATATGGGTTGTATCTTTGGAAAAATATGTATGTGTGAGAGGTTTTATGTCTGCATAAGTTGTTTGTAATAAAAATTTGAAAACCTCATCAAGAGAAGGTGCAGTCCATAATGGATTCGAGTAGAGGTCTTTCTGTACAAAGGTATGCACCATTGTGTTTTGATGGTATACATGGTTTCCCAAATGATATTCCTACCAAGATTAGGAAGCATTTGAAAAAGTTTAAGGGGAAGTGATCAGATTTAGCATGTGATCATCTTCAAGATTTTGTTGATCTGATGGGAGACTTTGAGATTTGTCATGAAGTTGATGGTTTAGACTTTGAAGGATGATGCTAGGGTTTGGTTTTATTCCTTGCTAGCAAATTTCATTTCTTCATGGGAGGACTTCAATTCAGTTTTCATGGAACAATTTGTTGAAAGAGTTGATGTGAGTATCTTGCTAAATAATTTGATGGAGATTCAAATAGAAGAAGATGAGTTGGTTCCACCATTCAACATCAGATTTGTCAAGGCATTGCATGATATCCCAAAAGACTATAGACCCAATGACCATGTTTCTTTAGTGATTTATTTGGGTGCATTCAGTAAAAAGATGAGCTTCCTGTTAAGGAATAAAGAGCCAAATAATCTACATCAAGCTTTTATGACAGCGATGGACATTGAAAATAATTTGAGATATAAAATGGCTAAGCAGTTTTTATCCTCTGGGTTCCGTTGTCATAATTTTCAAATTGAAGAAGAAAGGTGTGAATCGACAAATGAACATCAATGTCAAAATGTCTCCATCTCTGTCGATCTTACTAATCATGTTTCTAGTTATGCTTCTGAACAGAATATGAATGAAGAAAATTTGCAGAAAACAATGACTGTCCCTGATATAGGAGTTAACATGGTTAGTGGAGAATCACATTATTTTCTTGATACAGAGATATATATTTACAAGGGTTGTATACCAAGTGGATTTAAAATTAGTTCTTCTAGTTGTGAGGCTACAAAAACTTGTTCTTGGCAGTCAAGCAATGAAAATGAAAGGGGGGAAGATCTTTCATCAGATGATGATAAAGCCCCAAGTGGTGAAATACTATTAGATTTTAGTGATGTTGGTAGTGAAGAAGAGGATTCAATGAGTCAAAGTGATCCTGATCTTCTTGAAGACAAGGCAATGGTCTATGAATAGCCTTGTGAAGAAAATGAACATTTATCATGTGTTGAAAAGGAATGTGAAAAGGTTGATATGACTAGAACAATAATGGATTCTTTTATTTTAGATGATTGTGATGATAAAACTGATTTTTTAGTTTGTATGTTTTTGGCTTTTGATTTACCATATGGGATTGTTGATCTGAAGATAGATGAAGGCTTTTATCAGCCTGTATATAAAATCATGGTAGCTCAATTTGCCTTTCAATCAGAAATGGAAGTCAGTTGGTTTGATGTAGGTACTAAAGATTTTGATATTATTAATAATATGGAATCAGTATCTTGTCAGGAAAAGGTTAATAATTCTTTGCCTTACAACAGTGAATTATGTCAAGGGGACATGTGTGGTGGGCTGCCTATTGATTTGTTTGAATCACAATTTGAGATATTCAATGAAAAGCTGAATGACATTTCAATTTCCATATCAGATTGTTCAAATCAACCAGAGCTATCTTCTTTTATCCAAAAATTGGATGTAAAGAGTGCTGATGTTCTACTATTTGTGGAAGTTGAAACAATTCAACAAGGACATATTAGTTACCAATCAGAAAATGAATCTTTTGGTTGTCTGATTCAGTATGATGATGTTTCCGAGAATGGATTCAATTTGAAGTCACAAGTTATATTTCAAAATGATCTTCTCGAAGACTTGTATGATATGCACACGGTTGAAGTCCAAGGGTTCTCTTTTACTGTTCAATCATGTACTCAAGATGCTGATTGCTTTCCATTTACAGAATTCAAAAATCAGGACAACAGGTTTAATGGTTCCAAATTTTACATTGCTTGTGATTTTATGCTGGATGTAGAAACATGTTCTTCGAGTGATAAAAAATTAGATTATGAAGATATAACAGTATGGTCTCCTTGTGGGCAGCCTTGTACAAATAAAGGTTATGATGCTGATAGTGAGTTCAGTGGATATCAAGATTATGAAGAAGAATCTATAGTTGATAGTGTTTTTGATAAGTTTGTAGACCTCTCCTTTTATCAACATAAGAGAACAAATTTATTATCCCAGTATAAGAGACATTTGTGCAATAAACAAAGGGATAATTATGATGGAGATGAAATTTCCTGCAGTGATGACTTTGCATATAATGACATGATCCTAGAGTTTGCAGCCCTTGTTCTAAACAAGAAGGAAACTTGCAGCATCAATCAAGAAACTAAAGTGAATGAAAATGAAATCCAGTGCACACTAAGTAGTGAGCAGATCTCTGACCTCTTAGAAGTTGATTTTCAGAGGTATGCTCTTTCATTTGACTTTGCACTTTCATGCATGAAAGATATGTGTTTTAACAATGATGATGTTAGTAAGGGTGTGAAGTATGGTACATATAATATCCATTCTTTTCCCATGATTGGATCGAATACTTTGCAAGAACACAATACATATGAGTGTGAGGAATGTAATAATGTCATGTATTATGACTATGAGGATTTATATGATGGTATGAATTCTGATTTTGATGAGCTTAGTGTTAGAGATTATTGTGCAAGTCAGACTACTGAGGAAAGTAATGAATCTGATTGTGACTTCTCAGCCCTACAAGTTTTAGAAGAAATATTGTTTGATCATTCAGATTTATGTGTGCAAGACATGGTTAAGAGTTGTGAGAAAAGTCTTGGTTTCCAATCATTTTATGAGGAGATACTTCCCCTTAGTTTACAAACTGATCTTGTGACTAACCATATTGTTTCTTCACAAGCTAATGAACCAAGTCATTCAATGGCTGAAACATCTTATAAAAATAAGTCTGAAGATCTAATTCATTCTCAGCCAAGCGAGTCCCTAATAATGCATATGGATCAGTACATTTTATCTTTTGATGCATTATTAGATGAGTTTTGTATTTCCAGTCCTCATGAAGTGGTAAAGGATTTTCCATATTTCTTAGAATGTGAGAATGATAGTGATGGTGACTGGAAGAATGTGGGCTATAACAAAAATAGAATTATTTTTTAGCTCAAAAATGTCCACATATGTAGGCAGCAAAATAGTCATGATATTTTCAGATGGCTGGTCTCATATATGGATCAGAATCATATTTATGATAGAGGTAAGAAATGTTTCCAGTTTTGAGGCTTTGAGCCTTTGCAAGTGATGTATTTTTTGTATAGTTTCTTTCTTTCAGTTGTGTGGTGTTTTTCTTTCAGCAAGTTTTCTGGTTTTTGAGAAAGAAAGAAGTCGGTTTTCTTTTTTGAGTGGTTTGCTATACCAAAGATCCTGAATTCTCTACATGCCCGCAAGGGGCATGCATCCCCAATCAGAGCCACTGTTGGTACCCTCAAAAATCTATAAAGTTTTGAGTCAAGTATCAGAGAATTTTCTTAAGCCAAAGTTTGTGCGCTTTAACGAACAGTTTAAAGACCTGAGTTCAAGAGCATATAGAAATGGTTCTAATGAATTTCATGAGATATAGCTTGGGAAATAGATTCAACACTTTTCATTTGACATATGCAGTCGGTTCCAGCTCCTAAATGAAGAATCTATAGTGTTTAGGGAGTAGCTATTTTGAGGTGTTCACCTAAAGCTCCATTTGTGCTTAAGTGTCAAATTGTTGTAGTAGGCCCTATTTGCAGTGGAATATCTTGTGCCCAGAAATGTTTCATGACCCACCACTTTGAGAGTGTTTAGTATGCATATCAAAGAACTTATGTTCCAATTTTCAAGTCATTTCAAATCCATTTGATTAGGTTTCAAAGCTCTCAAAGTTGGTAATTTGTTATTGTCATGCACTTGTGCAATTGTTTAGAATTCTGGAAGGGCCTGTTTGACCAGTCATATCTCTGACCCAGTTTAGCCTATTAATAAAATTCATTTTGCACCATTTTCTAGGTGTCAAATACTCCTTGTGTTTTAGTTTTTAGGCCATGACGAATCCATTAGCCCAGTTTGCCAATCTAATTCCGTTTGTAGCTTCTAATCTTTTAATGAGAATCAATTGCACAATTTAGTCGGAGGCCCTGTTCGGGTGAGTGCATTAAGTTCCATGTGATTGATCAAGATGTATTGGTTGTTGCATCATGTTTTAGGGATGGGAATAAGTCATCTTGCCAATTTTCAGCCTCCCATGTGCCCGTTTGACATGTTTGTTGAAGCCATTCAAATTGCAGATTGTTAAGTTTCTGCAACAGTGCATAGTTCAGTCTTCTAAGTGACCTAGTTTGAGGTCCTGCCATTTGCACCTGGATCGAGTTCAAGCATAATTAAAGGTTGATCCATAATTTAGACATGAAATTCATTCTTCATGATAAGTTTCGGATCATGATGAATCCGATTGATCACTTTGCTTGATCAATTCCAAATGCAATTTCTTTGAATTTGATGGTTTTTAGTTCAGAATGTTTTAAGTAGCCAAATGTGGACATTAATAATTGATAATCAGTTGATTGTTGGATGAATCTGAATGTAGACTTTTTTTCTATATATGAGAGAGAATCTTTTTCCACGTTTTCAGACTGTGAGGTTTCTGTTTGATCAGATTGCAAGGCCAGTAAAAAGGTGTTCAATAAAAAGAAAAAAGCGCGGATGGAATAATTCTATAAAATAACTATTTTCATTAATTCATAGATTTTGAACTAATAATCATCTCCAACTGAGGAATGTTTTTTTGTGATCTTTGTTGATAGGGTTCCTTCTAGATTCAATGGCTCGTCTCCAGTTCACCATTTGATATTTTTCATCCATCTCTTTCCAAGGCGGTCAATAGTGATTTCAGTTTGTGATTTACTGGCATTTCTAAATGGGTGTTTTTTATTTTGAAACTCTCCTGCCTCATTCATTGTTTGGGGAATCCCTTTGACAGTATGATTATTTGCACTACAAGGTTCGTATCTGCCAAGTTTCAGTGTTCAGTGTTATGTTTTGATTAGTCTTCTAATGGCGCAACTAGAGGTGTTTTGTTGAAAATTAATGACTTGCGAAGTATTCAAAAGTGAAGTTCTGAAAGGATTTCGGTTGATCTGATGTGATCTGGTTGATCTGATGTGATCTGTTTGCTAGGGCAAGTCTTTTTGAATAGTTTCAGGGCCGGTTGTTTGTGTTCAAAAAAATTTTAGGCCGGACCCGCTCGGTGTCCAGCCTACCTCATCATTTGAGGAAAGCCTTGTCAGTACACTAGCATGCCATTTTTTCTTTACACTGCGACCATTTTATATGTACATTGGATTTTGGTCAAACATTGAGTTCAAAATGGATCCACATACAAGGGAAATTATTTTTACAACTATGAGATCATTTGAATGGGTAAGTTAAGTTCACAGGATCATTGAAGACACCTTTCCATATGCATCCTTTTTATCGTATCAGGCAACTCATGACCGAATATGACATTATGAAGAATCCAAATCTTGTGGCAAAGAATTGAGACACTTTCTTCCAGGAAGAATGTAAGCATGGATAACAATATATCTGACATGCTTGTTACTATTTCTTTCTAACTAATGAAATCAATAGACTCCAACTACTCTCATGTGATGTGTGCCCAAATCATTTCTTTCTAACTTACAAGTGTGGTTTCAACAAGCTAAGGGTATTGTATGAAACTTTTGAGTATGGATTTAGATCTTGGTATCATTGGACATGATACAGTCTGTGAAGGTGGATAGGGAAATTGAGACTTCATCTTAGTCCACAATGCTTTCAAATTTGGACAATGTCACTTGTCACTTGTGACACCAAATGATGGGATTTATAAAGCATCTCCACACTGGATCACTTGGCAACAATGCCTCAATGGATTGCAGAAAGGCCACTCTGAATCACCATAGGGTATAGCAATCTAGGCAAATTTTTTGCAAGGGAGAATGGTCTAATCCATGTAACATTTTTAACAGAAGATGGAGTATTGGAACCGGCTCTTGCGATGGGCATAAATGATGCTATTTTGGGTTTGATGTTGCACCTGGGAATGTGTATATACTGGCACATAATATATGCAGAACCAGTGCAAATCAAATGGATGTCAGCATTTGAGATAAAGGAAGCACCACTGCAATTTAGATTAGAGCCGGCTGTGAGAATGTTGTACCCAGAGTAGACAAAAAAATGCATCGACTCCAAGTGAAGGTGTTGACTACAGTACACACCAAACGATGAATGTTGCAATGCTTGTAAGAAATGTATGCATTTCTAGATCGACTATGTGCATTATCTAGCAATGCACACATCTTGGAGGGTTTGGGTGCGGTCACACACCAAGAGAGCATGTACAATGTTGAGATTTGTAGCATGCACCAGTCATTGCGCAGGAGAGGGATAACTGCTTTACACACCATAAGAAATAAAGGAGGCATTGGACATGCATATTGAAGTAGTTGAGCGATAAATGATAAGACTGTGTATATTGCATGATATCCCACATTTGTTATGTGTGGATACTATGTAATGTTTAAATGGAACAATGTTCCAATATATTGTAAAGCAAGAAAGAGAGGAGATCATGTTGTGTAGGACCTCCTGTGCTTGCATGTGCAGGGTAAATTTTTGAACAAGGATATTATTAAACATAAGGAGATTAATCCCACATTAGTGTCGTGTCTGAAGAAAAATGAGTTTATAAGGAACAAGCCAGAATATGTTAGTATCTCAAGTGGATGCCCAGTTGGAGGGCCTCTCATGTGCTTGAAAACTGAGGAGATAGGTGGATGATGATTTGATAGCGGGCCCCATATGTCAGGTAATTATATTTTGATAGAAAATACAGTGCAGCTCCGACGGTACCTTGGGATGTGTAACCAACATCCAATGAACGTCGCTAAAGCGCTAAGATGGAGTTGTAAGGAAGATAACATAGCGGATTAGTGAGATGGTGACACTTGTCAACCTGGTGACATGGCAGATTGGTACAAGCAGAACACCCAAGTGGATCTGTGAGTGAATAAAAATGTGACACTTGGCAGTAAATGATGATAGGACAATGACGGAGCATAGCTTGCACAGTAGGTCGGCCACCTTGGGATGTGTTCTAATCTAGAAATCATCACTATTCCAAGGATAAAAGATGCTCACTAGTTAACCATTGTGGTATGGTGACAATGCAACACATGTCCTGAGGTGAGCTATCAGGTAGTTGCACGGTCAGTGGAACGAGCCTATCACAGAGTGACAAGTGGCACGGGTTTGCTGACAGGTGTAACATGGTAGATGAGGTGGACCAGTGCATGAATAGGCTATTTCCATGTGGCATGTGGGCCCATTTCAAAATTCAAATGTCCGCATAAAGTTCAAATTCAAATTTATAAAGTTGAGACTATATCAAAAATCAAAAATTAAAATAATACAGGCTGCTCACGGAAAATGATGTTCAGGGCTTAATTTTTACCCAAATATACACATATTATATGTTTTCAGAAATGCCAAAAGATGAGGAATGGAATGGTGACATTTATTTTTAGTTCTAACAAAATTGATGAGAGCGATAATGGACTGTGTTTTTGGGGTTTAGATTTGGGTAAGAAATGCAGATGTTTTGTAAATATTGTTTCTAGAATGTAATTGAAATCATATTTGTTTTGAGATATTTCAGGAATTCTTAGGGTTGACTGTGTTTTCCTAAAAGTGCCCTAAATGATATTTTCTTGTTGTATCCTTGTTCATATAAAAGGAATTTTGTGATCATTTAGAAAGGGTTGGCTGGAAATTCTTCACACAGGAAGCTGAAAAGCTAAGTGTGTATCCTCAGTCCAAATTGTAACATGTTTTGCTAGTTGTATCAATACTAGGGAAAAACCTTCTGTATCCTTTGCATATTGTCTAGGTGTTGTATTCTGGAATAGTTTGTATTACAGGAACTTGAGCTCTCATACTTAATATAGTTTTCAATTTTCAGATCTCTCCTTCTGTTGTGTTTCTTGGGTTTTGAGTTTTCTGACTCTTTGCACAGGGTTTACTTGTGTATATGTTTTATCTCTCAGTCTTGATCTAGGATTAGGTTAAATGTCTCTGAGTGAAGCATAGATTCATTTAGTTCAATCAAGAAGGATGTTTGTAAGTAGTGTATGAATCTAGTTTATTGTGTTTATGGCTTGGAATATGTGTTCTTGTATTCTGTGTCTATTTCAGATACATTTCTGAATGGATAAGGCACTGATCAAAAATTAGTATCTCCTATACTATGGCATGTTTGGCATGGTTGTTTAGATTCTACAAGAAATTAAATTCAAATCCTTTCTATCCTTTCTATCTTTTCAGTTTTATGATTGTGTGTATCAGTTGTTCTACCCAGTGATGGAGAGTCAATGAATAATAGGTTGTTATTTAGTACTTTCTCACTGTCATCTATTGTAAGATCCAGTATTAAGTAAGGAACAGAGTTATATCTTTTGGATCAGGTGCACCCACGTTGTTTTTGCAGAGCCAGAAGTGAAGAGGGCAGTCTTGTCCCTATAGTTGGTCCAGTTGCTTATAGATTTCCCACATTTAGAATTAACCACTCCTTAACATCAGTCATAAGCATATTGGTATCTCATGGAGTGTAAAATCCTATCTAGGAACCAACATACTCTAAACCCTTAACACATAAAATGAAAAAGTCTTCTCTTTAGAATACAATTCAACCACTGTATCAATAGATTCCAAGCTTAAAGTATGACTATTCCCTCAAAAACCCGATATATCCTTCAATGCAAAGTTGCAGAACTCATATCATTAACTTGATATTTTTACACAATACATCTCATTCTTAGAGATTCAAGCCATTACTCTGATTAGGTGTCTTCTCCACCATTATAGGGCCTATTTGTCAGGAATAACCTCCCACAACCAAAGGAATCTGAGGTTATCCATGTTGCATGCAACATTTGCAATAAGTGCAAATGTTGTTATGACAACATTTTTACAACACTTGGCAACTTTGATAGATGCGTTAATCCTATATTCTAGGATTCTTATCCTCATATCTTTCGAGGATCCAAGATCATTCATGACCATCATATTAACTTAACAACCATTAACCATTCTTAGGCCTAAGACACATTAATGACTCAATCTCCCTAACTCCTAGCATTAAGAAATTTAAATAACAACTAACAAAGGCTATTAGTGTGACCTTAGTCTTAGTGACTAATTCACCTAGCCAACATAGAACAAGACCTTCTAAGGTCCTCAAACAAACTATACTAACTTTTTGACTTGGCTAGAGTCAAGTAAAAGGAGTTAACTATCTAATGGAGGTTAGCCTAGGTGATCCTGCACCAGTAGGCCATGAATCCTTACCACCTCCTTGAAAAATAGATGTGCTATATAGATGGCATCATGTGTGGTCTTGCATGGTATGAAATGGCTCATTTTTCTGAATCTATCTACCACCACATAGACACTATCAAAACCAGTAGTTGTCTTAGGAAAACCAACTATAAAGTCCATACTTAGACATTCCCATGGCCTCTTAGGGATTGGCAAAGATGGATATAACCCTGCATTGGAAGATGTTCCTTTACCCTTTTGGAAAATAATACATTTCTCTACATACCTTCTAAAATCTCTTGGAATCTTGGGCCAATAGTAGAACCTTTTCACTAGGTCCAATGTCTTATTCAAGCCAAAGTGTCCACTAAGGCTACCATTGTGTTTTTCTTGTATAAGGTTCTCTCTCATTGAACCTTTAGGTACACATAGCTGGTTACCCTTGAATAACAAACCATTCTACAATGTGTATTCAACAAACTCACTATAAAAGTTATTCTCAAAGTCTTCACATACCTTATGGGTTTTGGAGAAGTCCTCATCCTCCTTGTAGGGTTCTTTGAATCCTTCCACACCAATGCTTTGGAGCTATATTTCTTGGACATTCGGTAACCTTCAACTTAAGGCATCATCTACCTTGTTTTTAAGGCCCTTCTTATGCTTGATAGTAAATGTATAGGCTTGGAGGAACTCCATACGCTTGATGTGCCTATGACTTAGCTTATCTTGAGTGTTAATGTAGCTTAATGCTTGGTTGTCTGTATAGACTACAAACTCATTAGGTAATATGTAGTACCTCCATGTTTTAAGTGCTTGAATCAATGCATAGAGCTCCAAATCATATGAGGAATACCTTGACTTAGACTCATTCAACCTTTCACTGAAAAATACAATTAGTCTGCCTTCTTGATTCAAGACTCTCCCACTGCTATGTTGCTTGCATCACATTCAACAATGAACAACTTATCAAAGCTTTGTAATACCAAAATAGGCTTATTTTCCACTCTTTCCTTCAATTTCTCAAACCCTTCTTGAGCTGCCTTGGTCCACACAAATTTGGTTTTAGCCGCACCTTTTATGGTGTTGAGCATAGGTGCACATATCTCACTAAATCCTCTTATGAACTTCCTATAGGACTGAGCTAATCCATGGAATCTCCTCACTTCTATCCCTATTTTAGGAGTGGGCTAGCTTAGTATAGCTTCCACTTTACTTGGATCCATCTTAAGTTCATCTTGAGACACCACAAAGCCTAGGTACACTAGTTCTTATGTAAGGAATTCACTCTTCTCTAGATTGATGGCTAATTTCTCCTCATGTAACCTTCTTAGGAAAACCTCTAGGTGTTGCATGTGTTCCTCTTTCATCTTGTTAAAGATGAGAATGTCATCTAGATACACCAGAACAAAACTACCAATATAATCTTTTAGGACTTCATTCATTAATCTCATGAATGTACTAGGTGCATTTGTAAGCCCAAAGGGCATAACTAACCATTCATAAAGATCCACATTTGTTTTGAAGGCTGACTTCCACTCATCCCCTTCCTTCATCCTCATTTGATGATACCCACTTTTAAGGTCAATTTTGGAAAAATATTGAGAACCCCCAAGACAATCCATAAGGTCTTCTATTCTAGGGATAGGAAACCTATATCTAATGGTAATCCTATTTATTTCCATATAATTAGTACATAACCTCCACTTACCTCCCTTCTTTGGTGCAAAAACCACTGGGACAACACATGGACTAATAATTTTTCTTACTAGCCCTTAATTAAGAAGCTCTTGAATCTACCTTGCAATCTCTTTATTTTGGTTTTGGGTCACTTTATATGCTTCTTTGTTAGGAAAGGATGTTGTAGGTACAAATTCAATTTGATGACTAATTTCTCTTTGAGGAGGAAGAGTGGCTGGTGCCCCATCACTTATAATATCTTTAAACTGATTCATTAGTTGCTACACTTCCTTTGGGAATGTAGAGTGGAGAACCTTGGTCTCATCCTTGGGTTTTAGGACTATGGCTAGCCCTACTCCTTCCTCTTCCTTGAGTTCATGTAACAACTCCTTCCCACTCATCAAGAGTACATTAGGATCAACTAAAATTGTAGATTCTTCCTCCATAAGTGACTAAATTTAATAAGCCACTCCATCTTTCTTGAAGTTATACACATTCCTCTTTCCATGGTAGACTGCATCCTGGTCATATTTCCATGGCCTTCCTAGTATAAAATGGCAAGCATCCATTGGTAGGATGTCACATAGCATCTTGTCTTGATAGCCACCTATAATGAAGTCCACCCATGGTTGTTCATTCACTAGAACATTTTTCCCCTTATTTAACAAAGTCACCTTATAAGGATGAGCATGAGGTATCTTTTCAAGCTTGATCTTTTGGACTTCTTCCTTTGATATTATGTTATCAGTTGAACTGGAATCAATGATAACTTTACAAAATTTTCCAAGAATCTTGCATTTGATTCTAGAAAGATCCCTCTTATGCTTAGATTCTTCCTTGATACATTCTTTGAGTAGAACTCTCCTAAACATGAGGTTCTCTCCATGTTCTGAATCCAAATTCACTTCTGGTGACTTCACACTACTCTCTTCCTCTTGGGTATATTCTATCTTCTTCTCTTCTTTAGAACTAGAAGCCTTATCAGGACACCTATAGGCAGGATGTCCAAGCTATCCACAATTATAACACTTCATACTTGCAAAGTACAACCCTCTACTGAATCCAATTGATCTCTCAATCACTTTGGAATCCTCTACCTCCACCATAATTCCCCCTTACACTTGGCTCACTAATTTGTTCAACCATCTTGGAGTCTCCCTGACTTCTAGGTTCATTTCTCCCACCACCATAGCCACCTCTATGTCCTCTAGAGTCTCTCCCTCTACATCTACCTTTGGGATTAGATTATTGCTTCTTCTTGTTCTCTTCTTCTACCCTTGGTGCTAATTGGAAGCGCTTGTGGATAGTAGTAGGAGTCCAAAGACTAATCTCTTCTTGGATACTCCACCTTAATGCACCCAAGTATCTAGAAACCTAGATACTCTCCTCTTCTTCAACTTTGGAAGTTAAATGGAGTTTTTGGAACTCCTCAATGTAAGAAGCAACATCCATCTCTTTTTGTTTGAGATTTTTCCTTTTCTTATGCATTTCAATATCATGATCTTCTAGCAAATAATTATCCTTGATCTTTGTGACCATAGCTCTCCAATTTACAATGGGTCTTTTCCCTTCTCTTTCCCTCTCTTCTTGAAGGAAATTCCACCATGTTATGGTTGGTCCCCTTAGCCTTGATTTATCCACCTTCACTCTTTGTGCCTCTAAGACACCTTCACATTCAAAGTGATTCTCCAACCCTTCAATCCACTCTATCACTAGCTCTGAATCCATCTTGCTAGTAAAAAAGGGTATCCCTTCTAATGCTTTGCCTCCCAATGCCTTAATGGATTTTAGGAAAGGTTCTTCTTGGATAGGTGGATCTGGTTCAAGAACATAATCTTTAGCAAATAATGCTTTACCTTTTTCATCTTCAACTGCTATCTTGTCTTGCATTCTACCAGCGGTCACTGCCACTTCATCAAGCTTGTCTTTGAAAGCTTCCACAGTGTCCTCTAGGATCCTATTTATTTCTTTTTGTTTAACCATTTCTCTGGCCAATTTAGTATTGGTCACCATTATGTTATCTCCAATGGATTCACTTCTTTCTAACATACACATTTCACTACCCAAGCCTTTATATGGCTCTTATACCAATTTGATAGGGAGATCTTCTTCAAACTAGCCCTACTTCCTTTAGGACTTACCTAGGTCTATCCTTGACATATCTTAGGTTTATTTAGACCCTTCACTCTGAGGGATTTTTCCTAATCTCCTCTACTCTTCAAGATCTCACTACCATGGTTTACAATTCAACCTTGTTCACAATACCCTTCCCATGAAATTCAGCTATGGAATTCATCCCCTCATCCAAATACTTTATTCCATGTGTTAAGCATGAGAGAAGAATTGAATTGTCTTATTTTGGTTACTTTTGAGGTGTTTCACCATGTATCTTTCTCCTACCACAAGTTGATCTCCAAATTCTAGACCAAAAGGCTACTAGGACCTTGTAGGTCTTGCAACACACCTTTTTGGGCTTAACTTCTCAACTTCTCAAACAAGTTGCCAAAATGATCACACTTCCTGATACCCTTTTTGAAACTAAAAAGGATTCTGAACTCCTTAGGTCTCCAATCCCTTCGTACAGTACTTTCCTAACTTTAAGCCTTTTTTTTAGGCCTAATTAGGCCTCACTAGTTTTTAGTGAGGGTTTGATGGATATACCCCATGACAGATTAGTCAAAGGCTCTCCTTCATAGGATGGATTCTTTGATCACCAAGGAACAATTTTCTACAATTATATTGACTTTCTCAATCCCTAAGCCCTCTCCCATTTGATGGATCAACAACAAGCTACCTAACCGGGCTAGCTCTGGCTTGCCTAGGGATTGTTCTTAAAAATCATTCCCCTACAAACTAGACCATTAAAAATACATATTTACAAAGAATATATAGTGCCCTAACATATTCTAGGAGACCATGCAAAACCATCCATGGAAACCTATGTTAGAGCCATTATTGTTACCTCTCCTCTGAACAATCCAACAAGCTGGTCACAGAGGAGGATTTAATTTACAAAGCTAAAAATAAAGTTATCAAACTAAAAAAAATCTCTAATCTAATTATCAAATCATGAATAGTGAACTCATGCAAATAGTTTCTCAAGTTTCATCGATGATCAAGGATTATCGAGCTTTCTATTCAATGCCAAAATGGGTACAGTCATACCAGTCTATGAAAAGTGAAAGCACACACACAAAACTGAGTTCCAACCTTATGTATCAATGGAAAAAATAAATATATAGTCTTAGTCAACCGATTTTGATCGATTTCAACCCTATAACTAACTCTATCCCTTGGATAGGCCTTAGACAATTTGTTGTCATGACAACTTTGCCAAATTGCAAAGTTGCCATGACAACTTTTACAAATTGCTTGACAACTTTTCTAGGGTTGTGCCAATAGGTATAAAAAGACCCCTAAGACTCACCTAAGACCTCTAAGACCCTTTTTCACCTTTATTTAACTCATGTATCTCATTTTTACAGTGAAACCATGACTTTGACTTATTGGTAACATCCAATGGCATACAAGCCATATCCTTTGGGTCTACTCTAGACTTAGTGAAGCCTTCACTAAAACACCTAATCAACTTCCTAAAAACCTATTAGATCTCAAAGACACACCCACACTCAAAAAACAAAAACAAATTCCTTGTTGGATAGTGACTTGGCCAAGGTCACTACCAGCTAAAACTAGGAGCTAGGAGCTAGGTTGGACAAGAACCTACATGCTCATGCACCAGTTGCACAGGGTTCAAGTAGAAATATTGATAGCACTTGAATTATCACAGTATATAATAATAAGCTCATAAAAGACAACTCTAATATCTAATAACATTTTCTTCATCCAAATTATTTGTGTATAATTTATAGTAGTAGAAATGTAATCTTCCTTTGTAGTAGATAAGGAGATGGATTTTTACTTCTTTCTTATCCATGAAACCATTCTTCTACCCAAAAAGAAAGTGCCACCACTTGTACTTTTCTATTCATCAACGTCATCCACCCAATCAATATTAGTATATGCACACAAGGTGAAGTCTTTTCTTTTAGGATACCACATCCCAAATTCTACTATCCTTTTTTGATATCAGAATATCCTCTTCATAACTACCTCATGAATTTTCCTAGGATCTATTATTACTCAAAATTGGAGATGATCAAAACTTAATCAAACAAATCTGATTTATAACTCTAGCAATCCCAATAGATTCATCAACAATAGTAAATACTAAGTTGTTAAGGATTAAAAAGCCTTCTTCTCTTTGAGCTTTTACCTACAGGTGGGTATTACCTTTTAGATTGGATTCTTCAAAAATCACAATAGTAACCTATATCTTAATAGAGATTTAATCACATAACTCTCTCACAACATTAAAGTAAATCATTGTTTTAAATTGATTGGTGATGAAAACCAATGTAAACTAAGCAAATGACCAGTGCCAAATCCTATGACATTAGAGTCAATAAATTCACATCTATAGTAAATCTCTCAAAATAAATGCACCCAAACCCCAGATAAAATGCCTTGTAAATTACACTTTTAAGAATAAATCAGATCATCAAATTCATGTATGAAAGATGAAATCTCAAAGACCTCACTCAAGATTTAACCCTCTCTTGAAAGGAAATCATGTTTTAACCCCACTATCTACCTTGTAAAAAGATGTATCTAAAATGCCTTGTAAATTTAAATACACAGAGAAATAAAAGTCATACACAAAGCCAATACAAGATATACATGGAAACTTAGTATATTTTATTGATAAATTTCATGTATCAGTACATTCAAAAAAACTAGATTCCTAAGAATCAAAAACCAAATCTATATGCTCCTATTACAATCAGTATTTTTCTACCACCCTTTAGTGTGAGTTAACATTGGTTATATAGAGAGAGACCACCTTGGAATCCTTGAGAAAAGGATGCAACAAGCTACGGGTGGCTCTAATAGTGAATTTTCACTAGATTACAAAAGAGTTAAGATGTAATAGAATAAGGAGAGAAGATGGCACCAGAAGTTGTTTCCTCTTGTGTTGAATCTTCATTTGAGTTGCACCTTTGTCTGCTGGTATTTAGAGCAACTGCCAAAGTTGTTATGTGAATGATGACCACCTAACTAACTAACTTACAACATTCTCTTCATGATCAACTATCCTCCATGTGCTCATAGGTCAGGTGCATTTTTGTAGCTCACTCATCATCTAAATCTTCAATGTCATCTATTGTAGGTATATAAATTTTGGGCTTTGTTAGAGTATCCCAAGTAGATACCTACTCTTTTGTTGGCCACTAGAATTCTTGAAGGCTCTGGAGTTGTTTTTTCTATCTCTCCCACCTAGCATCAGTTACCTGCTTAACATCTATAGTGAACTTTATGAAGTCCATCTTAGTCTTTAAAGCCTCATCCAAAATTGTATTGAATCTATCAACATCTATTTAATTATTTTCATTGACAAATGCCTCTTTCTTAGGTAGTAAGAAATCAAAATTTGACCTCCACTAATCTAATCCCTTTATTTCTCCATCCTCATTCTTAATTGGAGGAACAAATCTATTGAAATTGGATCTGAACATTATTATTCTACTCTCTATTTGGTTATCTTTTCCTTTGAAGAAAGATGAAACAATACCTATCTTCTGAATCTCATCCCCTACTTGCAAAACAAATTTAGGTATATCATTCCTAAGAGGTTGCACAACTGCCAATCTCTCAAATAGTGATCCTCTCACTGACCAAGATATGTGATAAGTATTTAAAATGTAATCAAAATTATTTACCTCACTCTGTAAACCAGGTAATTTATTATAAGTAGTATGAACTGCATCCACTTTCTCTTTCAACACCTCAAGTCTATGTTGATAAATCTTCAAAAAGGCATCCAATGCCACCTTATTCTGATCCATACTAGCTTGTTCCTCTATCACATCTTTCTCTTCTATACCTTGGTTTTCCAATTATGGGGGTTTTTCAGGTGGTTGAGGGGTAACTGTAGGCATATTGAAGATTTGCAATTGTAGATCCTCGACATACTTTTCCTATTCTTTCTCCTTCATAATATGCATCTCTCTATCCTTAACTAATGCACTATAATCATTAAAGAGTTTTTGGTTCCTATCTGAGAATTGATTTTTCTTATCCTCATTCAGCCTTGCAAAATGAGTTAGCACTTGTGAGATCTCAAGATCCCTGGTATTGTGGATAGACCATATGATCTTATCCCCATCCATTTTTTCTTGTATATTTAGAAGAGAAGGCTTCTGATCCTTTGGATATAGACTCCACATCGCTAATTCCTAATTCTTAAGGCTATATCCAAACCCTTTTATTAAATCCCCCACTTGGATCTCTAAAATCAATTTTACATTCTCCTGCTTCCTGATTTGATCCATAACAAAAGATAAAGCTAGATCCCACCCTGGTACAAGCACTATGTTGCTATTTTTTACTAATTGCCTAGCTTCCTCAGGGGTGATGGCTTCTGATTCAAGATCATAATCTTTGAAAGCTTGGATGGCCTCATTAGGTACTTGGCCTTCCTCTATGATCTTCATAGTTGATGAAACTTTCTATTGCTTGTGCCATACTAGTAAATTCTTGAATTCATCTGATATGATGAAATTATCATCCTTCAAGAAAGCCTCTTGTTCTAACATCCTCTTGTCTCTACCTAAGGCCAAGGGAAACTCAACTTCTTTTGTAACCATCTTCTATTTTCTCATATCTTCTCTGATCTTCTTCCTGAGTTAGTGATCATAGGCTCTGTCTCTTGGAATTAGAGCTTTTACCCTTTCTCCTTTCTTCTCATGTGTCCTTACTTGTGAAGGCCCTCCCACTTGCAATTTATACCTCTTAAGAGGAGGCTCACTTGTATCTTGAGAGCTAGGAAGCTCTATCAAATCCATTATAATATTTTCTTCTCCTTCTTGATCAATAGGAGGTGGTTGTTTCATGGTAGGAGGGCTATATACTGGGTAGCCTCCATCACTATCCTCATAATCTAGCTCTGAGTGTTTCTCTTTTTCCCTTCCCTTGTCATCTAGTTGGTCCTCAATTAAGTTGACCAATGCATGGAAATTATCCATCACCATATCTAGCCTTTGTAGATAAGGCACTATTGGGTAGAAGCCTTCAAAAGACAATCCCTTCTTTTTTATTATTTTCTCTAATGAGAATAACTCATTGAGTTGGCAGGCTCTTTTTTCCACTTCTTCATCCTCTATAATGTTCCTGATGATATCCTCCTCATAACACTCCTCATGTCTTTTATTTATAGGAATGGTAGGAGTGTAATATTTCCTAGCATTTACAATGAAACCCTTAGTGTCCACATAGCTATATGCTGCAACATTCATATTGAATTTGCCCATCTAGTCATTTAATTTGGAAAATGCATTATTCCCTATAATGAAATTGCATATGTAGAAGTGTCTAGTGGTAAATGTACCCTTTCTATGGGTAACTAAAAGCTCTTTGTCAGTTAGCATTAGCTACCAAATAATTTCTAGAAAAGCAGTTCTTGGTGGTACATAAAATGGTTGCATATGGGGTGGCTGGGGGCACCCATAGATTCTTATTATAGTAAATGCTTTTTCATAGTCAAAGTCTCCATAGTTATAGCCTTTAGCCCACTTTTCAACAAAATGACAAGGTCTTATTAGTTGTAGAGCCTTTACTAGAAACCTAAAAAGATTCACTACCAAGGCAATTAGAATTGGTTGAACCATCCAATTCTGAAAGGCAAAAAAGTCACATTCTGGCAAAGTATTACTCCAGGCCCTAATCCAAAACTATACTAGATTTGTCTGTCCATGCCACATCATTTGGGGCTTAAGGTCCTCTAAGTTCATGATGTTGTAGTTGCAGAACAAAATGAGGTGCATCAAAAGTGAGAAATGCATGAAGCTAGGTGACTTCTCCTTCTTTCTTATTTCTTGCAGTCCCTCATGCATTTTATCAATGACATACCCTATGTAGTCATATCCCTTGGTTGTATGAAGGTTTTGAGAATCCAACACTATCATTAGGATGTCAGATGAAATCCTATCTGCCCCACCATCTACCCCTAGTACTCTATAAAAACCATATGCAATATACTTCATGTAGAAACAAAAATCTTTGTAGAAGTACGGAGCTGCCCTGGCCATTGGTGCAATGTAATTCCTTTTGGCTCATGGGACATGGTTTTGAACCTCTTTGGACACAATGAAAGACTTTGGGGTGTACCTATTTTCCTAGGCCTACATGTTTATCTTTGTGGCCATGGGGATGTAAATACTAAAAGCTCTCATGAAAGAATTCCTATCTAATGTAACTAAAGCTGAGCCATCTTGTTTTCTTATTATTCTAGATAGGGGGTCATAACTATTTTTCAATGCAATTAACAAGTCAACGTCAAGGAAAACATCTAGGACAATCAATTTGGCTAACCTTGAGGTCCAAGGGTTTGATACAGGCATTGGACTATCAACATTTTTATGAAAATACTTAAACAGCTACATTCCAGAAACATCAAGTGTTCTAGCATCTCTACAGTTGCTCAAATCATCAGAGAAGCATATTTCACTAACCTTTTTTTTTGTGATGATCCTGGTAGTAAAGTGAGAAACTCATCTAAGAAAATTTATTTTGCTTTCTCCTTGGAACCCTTGCTGGTAGAATCTCCACTGGTTGATGACTGACTGATCTTGATTAATTGGTGAAAATCCTCTGAAACTTCTAAAACTATGAATGATCTGACTGCTAGAAAACTCAAGAACTCTCATACTTTTTTAGCTTTGGATCTCTGAAATACTTGGTAATTTTTAGAATGAGTGACAGTTAGCTGTATTTATTTTGGAGAATTGAATGCAATTTCCCTTTTGAGACTTCAAACTCTGTAATTCATGTCACTTCCGCCATTACTTAGAATGCCTTGAACTTCAATTCACTAGCCGTGAGATGAGAAAGTGATAGGTAATCAAAATTGATTTCTGTCGACCTAGTGACTACACAGCCAATCACGGTCGCTAAAAGATTTAGCGCCTTTAAAAATTATCATGAGACTTGGAGACTATTGTCATATAATCATATTTGCCAAATGATTTTACCTTTCATGATATTATCTCACCTTTTGGAGACTCTTTGAAACTTTAATCTTTCATTCTGAGACCTGGTGACTATAGTCTATCTCTCCATCACTGAATGCTTTGAACTTTTCTTGACTTTTCCTTGAGATTCAGTGACTACCATTAGATCTTAGTCTAATAGTCCAACTTAAGTCCTTTTACTTTTAATTTTCTGCATTCAGAGACTCAACGACTATAGTTTATCTCTAAGTCGCTGCAACATTCATCACTTGCCAATTTTATCCCAAGACCTAGTGACTATAGTCTTTCAAAGTCTCATATCCTTATTTCCTTATTGAGAGGCTTAGCGACTACATAGTGAGTCTCCTAATCACAAGAACTTGTTGACTTTTCAAACTTTTTTTGGAAATTGCCCGACTTCACCCATCTAGAGACTTGGTGACTGTAGAGAAGTCTCTTAATTGTTGAAACTTTATTCAAATCCTCATTTCTTCTCGTGACTTCATGACAGCCACAAGATCTTGATTTGGCGGTAGTCACTTAGTCTCATAAACTTTACCCTGACCTTGAATTTCCCAAGAGATCTGGTGACTAAACCCTTCTGGAGATCTAGTGATTATAGTTAGAAAATCTTTGATTTATTTCTTCTAGACATTCAGTGACTATAGTTCATCTCGTAATCACTAAGAGATTATTATTTCTTTATTTCATTCTTCAACCAATTAGGAACGACCATGTCACTAAATATGATAAATGAATTCACATCTTTTTTTATATTTTGACTTCGGCAAACACTTAACCCTTAGTCATCTATCGATTGCATGATTAAGGTTTCCTCCCAGTCGCTAGATAATTTTCTTAACCTGGGTTTGTTTCAGAGACTAGGCAAAAAAGCACTTCTTACGGTCGCTGATGTAATACCCCAAAATTGGGACCTAATCATTTCAATCAATTTTGGTGCATTTCTTCAATTTTCTATGTCATCAAAGTCCTATCTCACTAGGCAATTTTCTCTCTCCTACTTGACTCTATTTGACTTGATGTCAGTTGCAAAGACCCTAAATTGCAATAATCAAATGCTAAATTAATTCCTAAAAGTCTTTGACTTATATTAGCTAAATTATCCCTATGATAAATTAATTTAATTCTAAAGTCCTAAGTGCTTTAAATTAAATTAAATCTACCCCTTTAGCTAATTACACATCAAAAAAGGAATTAATATCATTATTTAATTATTTGAGTGGACATCTTTCTATTTGAATTTAATTATTCAAATTATTCAAACTAGTCACACCTCACATGTGGCATAAATTCCATTTCTTTGATTAAATAATTCCATGTTTATTTGTCAAAAAAGCAAAGAGCCTTAATGAGAAGTGAAGAGTCACACCCCACATATGGCAAAAGGAGTTACATGCAAGATTCCCCTCCTTTTCTATTTAAGAGCTTGCTTTTCTCATTCAAATGGACTTTTTTGAGAGCATAGAAATTATAGTGGAATTCTACTACATTTTTTTGAGGAACTTTTTGAGAGCACGTAGATTATGTCAAAATTCTACTACACTCTTTGTGATTCATAACTTTTGATTGTTATCATTTTAGTATAACATTGCATTTCTTATTTAATTAATTTTCTTATCTTGTTCTTAATCTAGTTGCATTCTTATTTGAAAATACCAAAAAGAACTTGCATTCTCATTTCTAGATTAACATGCATTCATTCTAGATTACTTGCAAATTTTTTTTTCATGCATATGCTTTTCTTTAAAATCCTCCATTGTAGTTTGGTCTTATGGTTGTTGGCTTTGATCTGAGAGCAATCTTGAAAACACCCTATCTACATAGGAGGCAACAAATTGCTTCACTACGGATTTCAGATTGAATAACTCATATTCTTTTCTGTAATCTAATCATGTGAGTAATGATCATGTTGCGTGTGTGTTGAATTTGAGGTCACGTTCACTCATACACATCTGAAAATTTTGTTAACCCATGGTTTTACTTATAGATAAAGTAACCATCACCCGATCAAAACTATATCAATAGTTCATATTCATCTTGTGGAAACCCTTACCTTAACTTATCATCCTTTGGCAAACACGTGACTAAAGGAAACTCATAGTCTCTTAATACTTTCCTTTACCCTGGTTAAATATGGAGACTGTGTGAAAGCCTTTACTCTCTAAGTCACTAGATATCCTATTTAACCTCAATTAGAATACAAGATTAAACATCGACCGTTCATCTTTCCTTCATCTTACGGTTATCGCTGAGTCACTGAACATTTTAAGGACTAACCACTACATCATGAGATTAAGAGATAACCGTGTCTCCATATCACTGAATGTTTTCCTTGTAACCATCAGGATTATGAGAATACATGACTACTACAATTGTTGGGTCACTAGATAAAAACATTAACCTCTAGAGAGTCAGGAGACCTGGCGACTCAAGGAAAACATAACCGCCAACTTTCATCTGGAGACTCAGTGACTAAGGAGAAGTCTCATAATCGCCGAATACTTGATCACTTTATCATTTCTTCTAGATATCACCCAACTGAAGGCTTTTTGCATCTAGAGATCGAGAAACTATAGTTTCCTTCAAAATATTTATCAATAGTAGTCACTAGATCTCATAAACATCATTCGGAGACTCAGCAACTGAGAACATCTATTGAGTCTCATGAAGAAACGGAATATTCTTCATACTTAAAGAGATTGCATGAAAAAGCTATTTTCTAAATCACCAGACTAAAAGGAATATGCTAAATGCTTTCGGAGATTGGGTGACTAGACAGTAAACATAAAACACATATTCTTAAAGGCTTAATTAAGTAACTTGAAAAAGTAATGGCAAAATAGAACCTAGTTCAGTTTTTGAAGGGTTTTTGGATTTTCAATAAGCATTTTTAACCTAGCACTTAGGGTTTTTACCGTTAGGAACATATTTTCAACATCTTGGACATGATAATTGCAAGAAAATTAGCACATGAGCAAGGAAATTTTTTAAAGAAGCAAAACTTAAAATACAACCTTGAAAACTTTGAAAATACTACCAGTAGTGGCTCTCTCTAAGGATGCTTAAATGCTAATTTATAGCAAGAAGCCAGAATCTCTGGGTAGAAGACCAATCAAAACTTAGCCTATCTGCAGGAAAATAACACACACCTGGAAAATAAAGCATACCTACATATTACAAGATTGTTGTGCATGGAGAAAAAGTCAATTCAATTGAAGAAAAACTTCAAGAATTGTCCATGCACTGGAAATTCCTATTCTTCACCATCCATATTTTTTAGGAAATAAGAATCTTTCCCATGGGCCTGATGGATAATATAGGGACCCAACCATAATGATTTAAACTTCTTATGCTTTCCCTTATCATCACTTCTTGCATTCCATTGAAGGAACAAGTCTTTAGGCTGGAATTTCCTGATAGTTTCCCTTTTTTCAAATAGATACTTCATCTTTTTTTGTAGTCTAATGTTTTCCTTTTGACCTTCTCTTCTTGTTTCATCCAATTCAACAAGTTGGAGCACTCTATCTTCCATAGGATCAAATATTTCCAAATCTTACTCTTGCATGAATTTTTGAATTGGAAACAAGTTGTTCACAGGAAGCCTTGATTTAATACCATAATCTTCTTCAAAATCTTCATAATACTTTTATTGCTTGATTCTTCTTGCCCATTAGCTTGTGGGAGGTATGGGGATGAGTATGACATTATTATGCCCATTTCTAGATATAAATCATTGAATTCCTGTGATCAGAAACTCATGGCATTATCCATCACTATCTTGACAGGAAAACCAAACTTTTTGATAATGTTATCCATCAAGAAATCAATAACCATTGTGCTTGTAGCTTTCTTTGTTGGGATTGCTTCAATCCACTTGGTAAAGTAATCAATGACTACAATTATCCAACTACATCCTCCACTAGACTTCTCAGTAAACTCCCCAATGAAATCAATACCCCACATAGAAAAAGGAGCTTCTACCACTACAGGATTCAACATTAATTCTCCCAAAAACTTCAACTTGTTTGAGAACCTATGGAATGGTTCACACTTCCTAAAAAATGCATGGCTATCTTTGAACAACATAGGCTAGTACTATCCAGCCCTCAAAAGCTTATGAGCAGTTGCCCTAGCTGAATGGTGTCCTCCACACATTCTAGAATGCATTTATTTTAAAATCTTATCATATTGTCCTTTTTCTAAACACAACAGCAAGATCCCATCATTTTCCTTCCAATACAAATCACCTTGCTGTAATACATATCTCTGGGCTTGCAATTTTAAACTTCTCCTTTGATTATCATTAAGGTCCTTTGGGCAAATAGAATTCTTGAGGAAAAATACTATATTTGTGTACCAGGGCTTCATTTCAATGCTAGTGACATCTCTTCCATTGGTATAAACATTGTTGACCTGAATCAGGTCCATATTTTCTATAGTCATCAACTTTGTTAGACCTAGTCCTTTAATAAGTTTAGTAATGTGAAGTTCCAAATCAAACTCTTGGATTATGTTAATCCATTTGCATCTTTTTCTTGTGACCTCACTTTGTGCTAGAATATCTTTGACTACAACATGAGGGAGATATGCATTTACTTTAACGTATACCAAATAGGGTCTGAATGCTTTGACAAATTTTACCAGAGCGTAAGCTTGTTTTTCCATCAGCTCATAGTTCAGTTCTACTGATTGTAAAGACTTGTTGAAAAAGGCAATGGGATGCTCAAATCCCTCATCATCCTTTTGTAACAAGACTGCAGCAATGGCGTGAAAAGATGCAAAAGATAAAAGAGAAAAGGGCTTGGAATAATTAGGAGACATCAAAACAGGAGCTTCTTGAATTGTTTTCTTTATCTTCTCAAAATCTTCTAGTACTTCTTGATCCCAAATGAACTTTACATCCTTCTTTAGTAACTTGACAACGGGCTTGACTAATTCAAAAAAATTTGCAATAAATCTTCTAACAAAATTTATTTGTCCAAGGAAAGATTGGACACCCTTGAGATTCTTGGGAGTAGGGACTTTCTTAATAGCTGCTACCCTTTCAGGATAAATTCTCACTCCCTCTTCATAACTATGTGCCCTAGTAGATTTCCCCCAGTGAGCAAAATGGAACTTCTTAGGATTTAAAGAAATACCATATTCTAGAGCTTTGATCAGGACCTTTTCTAGGTGATTACAATGATCCTTAGCTCTTTTAGAATATGCAATCAAATCATCTTGGTACACAATAATGAGGACATCAATAAGGTCCTTAAAAGCTACATCCATTGCCCTTTGAAAAGTTTCTCCAGCATTTTTTAGACCAAATGGCATCCTGACATACACATATGTTCCCCAAGGAGTAGTAAATGTTGTCATGAACTGCTCTGATTCTTTGACCAAGACTTGGTTATATCCTAAGAATCCATCCATCATGGACAAAAAATCATAGCCAGTCACCTTGTGAAGCATAGCTTCCATATTAGGTAGTCCATAATTGTCCTTGAGTGAAGCAACATTTAAATTCCTAAAGTCAACACAAAACCTTATGTCACCACTCTTTTTCCTAATTGGCACTAAGTTTGAGACCCAAGATGAATGTCTTATGGGCTCAATTATGCCTGCATCCCTTAGCTTGGTTAACTCATTTTTCATTTTGGTAGCCAACAAGGGATTAATGTGCCTTTGCTTCTTCCTGAAGGGTTTGGTTTCTTCTTTTAAAGGAATCTCATGCTAAAACAGGTCTTCTCTATAAGCTTTGAGATCATCATATGACCAAGCAAAGACATGTTTATATTTTTTTAGCAGCCTTACTAAATTATTTCTTACATCACTACTAAGATGTTTTCCAATGTAGACAATCTGAGGGGAAGTTTCTAACCCTAGGTTCATTTCCTCTAGGTCATCCACTTTGGCATTAGACTTCTGAGACATGTGACTATCATTTATTTTGAACATCCCTTCCAAATCAACTAAACCCTTGGGGATATGGTTTGAAGGCAACTAAACAATTGTTGTCACTAGGGCTTGCACCGGTGATGGCTAAGTATAGGACCTAGCAATCCCGTGAAACATGGGGATACTCTCAGGATGTGGAACTACTTCACTAAGAATAAACCTTTGGATTAAGGGCCAGCTTCCCCATTTGTATCACCTGAACTGACTTGAACTTGAAGGGAAAGGGAGAGAAATTGCATAAAATGAAAAAACTGAAATTTAAACTTAGGTGATTCACCAAACTGGATAGATCCACAAACTGAAAATAGACTTACAATATAACCCAACACATAACCTGAATATCACAACTCTTCCTAAGCCAATTCTTCCCTTAGAAAATAATCAGGTGCTAGTTGTAAATGAGAAGGGAAAAGAGATTCCACAACTCAAACACATAAAACACACATAGATTGAAACTTTAAGAAAAACTAGTGCTTGTAAACATCAAAATGAACAAAATATCAAGTAAAGGATCAATTTTCAATCATAATACATGACATTGAGCCCATCAAATCAACTCACAAAGATTTAGAAAAGAAGGACAATTTGCTATTAGCGGGAACAAAAGGATTCAAAATATCAGATTGCTTCTCCAAGAGCTACAACATTCACCTCATGAAAATGAGGGAAGGAAGAACTAGCCTTCTATCACAAAAGTGAGAGGCATATATAGGAAATCTGAAGAATCTTCCATCAAGACCACTACACACCAAGAATAGGAAAATCTCAGCCACTAGGACCATGATCCCATCACTCTAAAATTTGGATGCCCAATTCCCGAGGAAATAGGGGAGCAAAAAAAGTGGAGTCCCTAAAAATAGCTAGTCAAAGAAAAGACCATCACCCACTAAGTCATGCATCATAAAGAAAATCTAGCAATGGCTTATAAAATTCCACTTGTCAATATTTACAATGAGGTTTTGCAATGACTTTTACAATTAAAACATTCCCCTTCACTATGTCAAATAAAGTGGATTTAAAAACATTAACAAATAGTTTTCAACCCTAAATAAAAAAGGGGAAAACATATTTGAAATGTTTACAATACTTACATATCCACCTAACACATAAATATGTTCAAACCTAGGACCCACCTTAGATGCAATCCTAGACACAACTATAGGGTACAAGCAAATATTAAATATTCTCAACCCAAAAAATGGGGAAAATATTCATAAACAATTACAATACACAACCCAAAGTTGAAAATAACGTGGCACTCAATCACTCAACCCTAAAAGAAAGGGGAGAAAATCAAGTACTATATTGAAACCCTTATTCAAAAATATGGATCCTCCATCAATCATAGTCTTCACTCGACATCTAGCACTTTCTAAACCCACTACAGTTTCAAATGGCAACCTCCATCACTGAATTAGAAACAACATCTCGATTTCAGCATTATGAGGTAGGCATTCTGGTTTTGTTCATATCATTGCTCATTCATTGCATTTTGATAGCACTGTTCTCTACAATTTGTGTTAGGGCACTGTTTGGATGCATATCTTTGTTATCTTGATGCTCTCATGACACTATTTTTTGCATTGTATTTCTAGGGCATCAAGAAGTGAAGTAGATTCTTGTTGTGAATTTATATTGCTAATTGTTGGCACTGGTAAATTTGAAGGTATCGTGCATTCACTATTTGTATCCTTTCCTATTTTAACAAGGGCACCATGAAGCATCACCCTGTTATTGTATTTGACCTTGAAAGAGCTAGGGCATCATGTTGTTGAATGCTACCTCCTCGTAGCCCATGGCCTAGCGCGCCATGCTCACTATTTGATATCCATGCTAACATATATAGGCTCGTGGCTTAGTGCATGGCATCTACTGATATGAATATATTATGACATTAATGCAACTACTAAACTCGACATTGTTCTGTATTTGATGTTAGTTGTGCTTGTGTTTATTAATATTTTTACCATTGCTATGCCCCCAAGCTGGAATGCTTGTTCATACTTGAAACACCGCAATGCATTGCTAGCCTGAATTCCCTACATTGATATTGCTTTACTGTGTTTGCCATTTTCAAATGATGACATACTGTTGGTGCTTGGTATTTTTTCTATTTAAATGTTGTATTGGCTTCACCCTCATGATGGCAGTTGATTGTGTCGAGGGCATTATTTTTTTTGTACTTGCAGTTGAAAATGTTTGTATTTGAGGGCACTGGTATGTTCACTATATATACAGCTCGTGAACCCTTTTATTTTGTTGTGGCAATGTGTTGTTTATGGGCCCATGAAATGGCATCATTGTGTAAACTATTTGTTGAGTGTGTACCGATAAGGGCACTGTTTGCAGTTCTTACTATCACTTGTTGTCTATGCCTTGGGGAAAATCTTCACATCCCACGGCTAGGGCACCAATGTTTGGTGGAAGCTTTCCTTTTAATCTAATGTTGATATGCTCAAAAGATTGCTACCCATATATGTACTGTGGCACCTTTATTTCTTACTCGACCCTCTACCTATTATGAATACCTACCATTTGATTAGCACCCTATTGCACATTTCCTCAATGCTGATGCTCTCATGACATCATATTTTTTCTAATTCCACTATCATGGTGCTGTTTGTATTCACAGACTACATTTTAACTACTCATTGTTCCAAATGGTATGTATCATCATGTTGTCACTTTTATCCTTATGAGGTACTTGCCATTATCCCTAAGAGGTAATGTGACACTGAATTACCAACTGTAGCCCGATATTTAGCTCACAATATAGATTTTGTCATATTCATGCCATAGCATCATGTATTGAATGCAGACTTGAAACACACTTATGTTGTACCCTCTCTGAACATATGGATTTTATGTACCTTGACATGCTGATGATGAATTCCCCCTAAAATTTCCAGTGCTTTGTTTTGACCATGCTTCTGTGATATGTATCTGGGTGTCTCATTGATACTGTACTATCCACTAAATGTTACACTATTGATCATCTGCACATGGAACAAACACATTAGTAAATTAATGACTTTTCTTTTATTTCTAGAGGCTCCTTGATGCACATGCCATAAGCATAGCCCATGCCAGTGGGTGTATGACTAAGTACACATATGCATGTTTATAGATGTTGTGGCACCATTCATTTCTTAGATCCATTGGATCTAACCCACTCATTTTCTCTCTACAGGTTCAGGATCATAGGAGCACGCCGAGCACATAGAAGAATCAACTCTCACTACCAAGAAATGTCTAGTACCCCTGCATCTAGCTCCATTAATTATATGTATACTTGCACTCATTTATGCAACTCCTACATTTGCTATGCTCATGGCATGTGTGAGCTCATATGGGTGTTCTCTTTTCAGTTCTCTTTCATTTTTGTACAACATATTTAGGATATGACATGTAATCTTAGATGCAATAATACTTTCTTTCTTTTCATGTATTTGTAATGAAATGAACACAAATCTTAATCTAAATCACCTAATAATGCAAACTAGGGTATAGCTCATCTAGTAATTAGGTTTCCCAAAATGTGCAAAAATATGGCAACATTCTGGCAACCTCTATGGAGTTCATTTCCTGCTAAGCAATCAGACTAGCTGCCTGATAGATCCATTGGCCAATAGAGTCATAAGCCATGGAACTGAACTTGGTTCCCAACCAAAACAAATTCCTTCCTTCCAACACTGGGACCAACTACTTGGCAACTACCCAGGCTTATTACTAACTAAAACAATTGAAAACAATTGTGTTGAGGCACTTAGGGGAAATAGGAAACAAAACTTCTACTCTACCCTACTCTAACCAGTCAGCAAACTGGTCAAACAAATCCATTAACTAGATTGTTAAAATAACTTCCCATTCTTCTCAAAATGTTATACTTATCACACTTAATGCCAACATGAAGAGAATGAAATACAAAAATGTACTGAACTACCTAGCATATCAACTTTAGAAACTTGTAGTCCAAGCAACTCACCTCAAATAGATCATAAGCACTTCCTTCCCAGGGAAACTCATAAGGTTGAACAAGCTCCTGCTCATTAATGAGTGAACTCTTGACATCACCCTCTATCAGATCATTAAGTATAGATGCCTTACTTGCCCTCATCTATGCTAGGTATCTAATAGGACACCCCCTTGAGAGTACAAAACCAAGCCCCTCCATGATAGTCTTCTTCAACATTTCTTCTTCTACAATCTGAGGATCATCCTCTTCATCAGCTAGAACATCCAATAGCTTATCCAAGTTATCAAACTGAATTAGGTCCTTAATAACTACCCCCATCTCATAATCTAGGAAACATGAACCCTAAGATTCATTATCCACTTTATTGCAAACATGCCTAGACTCAATCACTGGAACAACATTAACTTCTTGAAAAGAAAATACTCCTTTAGGAACATACATGTTGTCATTTATTTCAGGGAGCTGAGGAACACCAACAAAAGTTGACCAGAAAGCATTTATCATAGAATCAAAACCTTCTTGCTAGCCTGGGCTAGCAACAACTACATCTTCTTTCTTATCATCATTGGGTGGCTCAACTAATGGGTCTTGTGCTATATTTTCCTCTAGAATATGCAAGCCATTATCCTTCTCAGGAAGACAAGGAATATCAACAAGAGTTGAGTAGAAAACATCAATTATAAAATAAAAATCATCTTGTTGGTCCAGGTTGACAGCAACTATATCATCTTTCATTTCATAATCAGAGAACTCAACTAGCGCCTTCTATACTATTTCTTCTTGCTCAATATAAGAAGGCATTTCTTCAAGTAAATCAATTAGGGTCTCACCTTCATTTTCTTCCTGATCACTATCTAGTTGTTCTAATTGATCAATATGTAAAAAATCTACTTGTTCCTCAACTTCATCATGGAAGAGTACATCCAAAGGATAAAATTCATCCTCTTCCTAGTTTATGGAGATTTCATGAGGTGTAGGGGGCTCTTTAGGAATTGGCTCATAGGGTTTAATCTGCTATAGGACAGGCTCACAATCATATAGGAAGTCAAACCTTACAGATGTCTCATCTATAGTGGTAGGATGAAGTGGCTGAAAATTTGAGATAGGATCATGAATAGGCTCTATAGAAGTAAGGAGATTAGGCACCTTTTGACTATGATTCTGGAATGAAGGAGAAATCCTAAAGCTTGGAATTTGAACAGGAGTGCCAGTGGACTTACCAGGAAAGAAACTTGGAATTTGAACCTTGTGAGTCTCATGTCTGGTCTGTAAAGCTTCTAGGTTCTCCTCAATGGCATGATGTATCCCCTTCTGGATCTATGAGATTTCTTGTATAGGGGCAACAATAATTTCTTGATTTCCTTGCTTCAATACTTGAGCCAACAGATCCTCAATCAGTTTATCTTTCTCTACAATCTGCTTAGTAAGTGTCTAGTACTCATGATCATGAAACTCATCATTTTGTTCCAACTCTTTTCAGAGATCCTCCTTAGTTTTTGTAGCTATAAAATAGATGGCCTTTATGAATTCTTGATATTCTTCAATCTTTTCTTTGTAGGCCTTTCCTTGTTGGTTCTTCTCTTCAAGGGTTTGTTCAGCACCTGCTATCTGGTTATGTAGCTACCTTGAGAGCTCCTCTTTTTGAGCCACCATCTCCATATACTACCTTGAGAGTTCCTCTTTCTCCTAAAAAATTTCCAACTAGTCATTAGAGCTTGAATTTGAAGTGGCTTAGGACTAATTTTGAGGATTGTAATGGTGATCTTCATAGGGCAGTTGATAGGAATACTGCATGGATGCTTGATACTGGGTGTGAGGGTATGGAAAAGTATGCTAGAAATTTGTTATTGGTGAGGCATTTTGATAATATGTTACTGCTTGGCCAGCTTGATATGGCATGAATTCCTACATATGGGTGGCTTTCTCAAGATATGGGGGTTAATAGGGAGAATACGCATTAGGAATTGACATGCTCACTCATCAAATGAGCTAGTAAAACATATTTTTTGAAAGTTTTTAGCACTAAACTACTAAAAACCAATATATTTCACATAGAGTTGCCATGGTGCTAGAAACAAACCACCTCTGAAAGGCTGATTGCACTGAGGATTACACCAAAATCCCAGTGAACGATGAGAAACAAGTCCCATTGAGCATGCCAAAAACTATTTTCACTAGGGATTGCACCTATGATGGCTAAGTATAAGACCTAGCAATCTCGTGAAACATGGGGATACTCTCAGGATGTGGGACTACTTCACTAAGAATAAACCTCCAGATTAAGGGCTAGCTACCCCATTTGTATCACCTGAACTAAACTGAACTTGAAGGGAAAGGGAGAGAGATTACATAAAATGAAAAAACTAAAATTTAAACTTAGGTGATTCACCAAACTGGATAGATCCACAAACTAAAAATAGACTTACAATATAATCCAACACATAACCTGAATATCACAACTCTTCCTAATCCAATTCTTCCCTTAGAAAATAATCAAGTGCCGGTTGTAAATGAGAAGGGAAAAGAGATTCCACAACTCAAACACATAACACGCACATAGCTTGAAACTTTAAGAAAAACAAGAGCTTGTAAACATCAAAATGAACAAAATATCAAGTAAAGGATCAATTTTTGATCACAATACATGACATTGAGCCCATCAAATCAACTCACAAAGATATAGAAAAGAATGACAATTTGCTATTAGCTGGAATAAAAGGAGTCAAAATATCAAATTGCTTCTCCAAGAGCTACAACATTCACCTCGTGAAAATGAGGGAAGGAAGAACTAGTCTTCTATCACAAAAGTGAGAGGCGTATATAGGAAATCTGAAGAATCTGCCATCAAGACCACTACTCACCAAGAATAGGAAAACCTCAGCCATTAGGACCATGATCCCATCACTCTGAAATTTGAATGCCCAATTCCTGAGGAAATAGGGGAATGGAAAAAGTGGAGTCCCTAAAAATAGCTAGTCAAAGAAAAGACCATCACCCACTAAGTCATGCATCATAAAGAAAATCTGACAATGGCTCATAAAATGCCACTTGTCAATATTTACAATGAGGTTTTGCAATGAATTTTACAATTAAAACATTCACCTTCACTATGTCAAATAAAGTGAATTTAAATACATTAACAAATAGTTTTCAACCCTAAATAAAAAAGGGGAAAACATATTTGAAATGTTTACAATACTTACATATCCACCTAACACATAAATATGTTCAAACCTAGGACCCACCTTAGATGCAATCCTAGAGACAACTATAGGTTACAAGAAAATATTAAATATTCTCAACCCAAAAAATGGGGAAAATATTCATAAACAATTACAATACACAACCCAAAGTTGAATATAACGTGGCACTCAATCACTCAACCCTAAAAGAAAGGGGAGAAAAGAAAGTGCTATATTGAAAGCCTTTTTTGAAAATATGGATGCTCTATCAATCATAGTCTTCACTTGGCATCTGGCACATTCTAAACCCACTACAGTTTCAAATGGCAACCTCCATCACTGAATTAGAAACATCATCTTGATTTTGGCATTATGAGGTAGGCATTCTAGTTTTGTTCATATCATTGCTCATTCATTGCATTTTAACATCACTGTTCTCTACAATTTGTGTTAGGGCACTATTTGGATGCATACCTTTGTTATCTTGATGCACTCATGGCACTATTTTTTGCATTGTATTTCTAGGGCATCAAGAAGTGAAGTAGATTCTTGTTGTGAATTTCTATTGCTAATTGTTGGCACTGGTGAATTTGAAGGTATCGTGCATTCACCATTTGTATCCTTTCCTATTTTAACAAGGGCACCATGAAGCATCACCCTATTATTGTATTTGACCTTGAAAGAGCTAGGGCATCATGTTGTTGAATGCTACCTCCTCGTAGCCCGCAGCCTAGTGCGCCATGCTCACTATTTGATATCCATGCTAACATATACAGGCCCACAGCTTAGTGCATGGCATCTGCTGATATGAATATATTACGGCATTGATGTAACTACTAAACTTGGCATTTTTCTATATTTGATGTTAATTATGCTTGTGTTTATTAATATTTTTACCATTGCTATGCCCCCAAGCTAGACTGCTTGTTCATGCTTGAAACACCACAATGCATTGCTGGCTTGAATTCCCTGCATTGATATTGCTTTATTGTGTTTTCCATTTGTGAATGATGACATACTGTTGGTCCTAGATATTTTTTCTATTTAAATTTTGTATTGGCTTCACCCTCACGATGGCACTTGATTGTTTCGAGGGCATTGTTTTTTTTGTACTTCCAACTGAAAATGTTTGTATTTGAGGGCACTGGTATGTTCACTATATATACAGTTCATGAACCCTTTTATTTTTTTGTGGCAATGTGTTGTTTATGGGCCCATGAAATGGCATCACTATCTAAACTATTTGTTGAGTGTGTACCGATAAGGGCACTATTTGCAGTTCTTAGTATCACTTGTTGTCTATGCCTTGGGGAAAACCTTGACATCCCGTGGCTAGGGCACCAATGTTTGGTGGAAGCTTTCCTTTTAATCTGATGTTGAGATGCTCAAAGGCTTGCTACCCATATATGTACTGTGGCACCTTTATTTCTTAGTCAACCCTCTGCCTGTTATGAATACCTACCATTTGATTGGCACCCTATTGCACATTTCCTCAATGTTGATGCTCTCATGACATCATATTTTTTCTAATTCCACTATCATGGTGTTGTTTGTATTCACAGACTACATTTTAACTACTCATTGTTCCAAATGGTATGTATCATCATGTTGTCACTTTTATCCTTATGAGGTACATGCCATTATCCCTAAGAGGTAATGTGACACTAAATTTCCAACTATAGCCCTATATTTAGCTCACAATGTAGAGTTTGTCATATTCATGCCATAGCATCATGTATTGAATGCAGACTTGAAACACACTTATGTTGTACCCTCTTTGAACATATGGATTTTATGTACCTTGACATGCTGATGATGAATGCCCCTTGAAATTGTGCGTGCCTTGTTTTGACCATACTTCCATGATATGCATCTAGGTGTCTCACTGATACTGTACTATCCACTAAATGTTACACTGTTGATCATCTGCACATGGAACAAACAAATTAGTAAAATAATGGCATTTCTTTTTATTTCTAGAGGCTCCTTGATGCACATACCCTAAGCACAGCCCATGCCAGGGGGTGTATGACTAAGTGCATGTATGCATGTTTATAGATGTTGTGGCTCCATTCATTTCTTAGATCCATTGGATCTAACCCACTCATTTTCTCTCCGTAGGTTTAGGATCATAGGAGCACCCCGAGCACATAGAAGAATCAACTCTCACTACTAGGCAATGTTTGGTACCCCTGCATCTAGCTCCATTAATTATATGTATCCTTGCACTCATTTATGCAACTCCTACATTTGCTATGCTCACGGCATGTGTGAGCTCATATGGGTGTTCTCTTTTCAGTTCTCTTTCCTTTTTGTACAACATATTTACGATATGACATGTAATCTTAGATGCAGTAATACTTTCTTTCTTTTCATGTATTTGCAATGAAATGAACACAAATCTTAATCCAAATCACCTAATAATGCAAACTAGGATATAGCTCATCCTGTAATTAGGTTTCCCAAAATGTGCAAAAATATGGCAACAACAATCTCATTTCCCATGATACAGTCTTTCCCATTTACCACTTCTTAGTAATCATCAAAATCAATATGTTGACCATCATACTGATCCAAGCCCTGAATAAACCTTAAGATTTCATTATCATCTTCAAAGACTTTCCAATTGCAGATAGTATTAGGGATATCAAGTCCACTTTTCACTTCCAATTTTGATACTCCAGTAAGGGTTCCATTATTGATTTTAAATGCAACATTTGGAAGGAAGTCTGCCATAATATTTTTTGACCTTTCTACCCACAAAATATTGAAAGCATCAAAAAATTCAATTCTATCCCAAACATTATATTTGTATAACTTAAGTCTGTCATCCTTAGTAGCATACTATGATCTAATCTGAGCAATGATCAATTGGGAATCTCCTTAAACTTTTAATTATCTTATACCATGTTTTAATGCAATATCTAATCCCAATATCAAAGCTTCATATTCTATAGTGTTATTTGTGCATTGGAAAGTCAATAGAAAAGAGTATTTAAAAGTAATAACTGATGGGGATATTAGTAAAACACCAGCTCCTGAGCCCTCTTTAGAGCATCCACCATCAAAGTATAGCTTCCATAATCCATCTTGTTGTAAGAGAAAATCATCAACAATTGGGTCAGTATTTTTTTGTTGTGGCACTATTTCCTCAATCTTAAAGTTATTCATATCAATATCTACACACCAATTTAGATCCTTAGGGGCTACCATCTCAATCATTAATGATGAACGAGGTTCTCTATACAAATTTACCTCAATACCATTCATAGGAATTGTAGCATAAGATAGATCTATCTGTAACTTCCCCCCTACTACTTCTGCCCACTCTCTTGATAGTAGCATACCATAATGAGGTTTGGTATCAACTACAACATCATCCATCTTGTAAGTGGCCTAAGGGAATGTAGCAATCTTGACCTCTATTCCAACCAAGGTCCCTACCATAGGAACTACTCTATTGTCCATAGCATAACATCTTCCATTAGATGTATCAACTTGAAGTCCGAACTCTTTCATTACATGGTTGGGTATCACTATCATTGTAGCACAAGAGTATATCATATAGTTTTTTAGCAATAAATTATTCACAATTAAAGTGACATAGAAAGGATCAATGGAGGAAGGCTCTTGAGTTACAATATTTCCAACACAAAAGTTGGAAACTCCTTTAGTTATCTCAGGTCCCACCATTGGTACTATCCTTTCTATCACAACAAGAATGTCTTCTTGCTCATTAATTAGAGCCAAAGTTGTTGCTTTATGCTCTTTTATTTTCAACATCTCTAATAAAGGGATTGATACCTTCATCTGAGACAGAGCATGTCTCATGTCAAAAGTTGGGGCCATAGTAGAAAGATGAGAAAAATTTCATTTCCCACCAACCCTCTTATTTCTTTGTTCTATGGTATTTTCCTCATTCATCTTAGCATTCTGAACTACAATAGGTTGCTTCTTTTAGTTTCTTTCCTTGCTTGGGGAAGCAATAGGTTTAGGAGAAACCTTACTCTGAGAATCATTTTTGACAAAGACTGACCTAGGAACTCCTTGATCTACATCAACCTTTCTATTTCTTAAGTTATAAGAAGATCTAGCTTGAGAAATGGCAGCCACAGTCAGATTCTTAATTTCTTCTTTACTAGGCCTTCTCCAATGAGTACTTTCCACCTCTAGTCTATTAATATTTGTTTGACCAGTCTCAGTACTAGATTCCTCATGATCAGATTGGGAAAATACTTGTTGTTCATAGGTAGGGAAAGTTCTCCTCTTATAATCAACATCTTCTAATATTTCTTTATCATCTGAAGAGGTAGATTCATCCACCCTTTTAGTGGTGAACATATTTAGTATAGGATTTTTAGAGCCTTCATGGTCTCCTATAGATAGATCTTCTAGCCCATCTTCCAAAGCTTGAGCAACAACACAATGAAATGGTAAGTGGGGCATATTGTAGGCCACACACCAAAGAATATTCTCCACATTATGGGTTGCATTTCTTTTCAAAGGATCAGGAGTATCCCTTCCCTTTTGTGGCTCATGGTTGTCAAAAATAGGCTTCCCATCCTTCTAATTTGTCTTATAGGGCCGGTCATGTAATCTAGAGAATCTTTCCTACCTTTGATAAGGTGGTCTATTATCTTGGAAATTCTTCCCACCCTTATCAAATTTAATAGACAGGTCCTTAACAACATTAGCCAATTTGTCAACCTTATTATCTTCCCTAGTAGGCTTCACATTATGTGGCCTAGTCTCTTTCCATAATCTTCCTTCATCCCTTTTGTACATTTGACCAGATGCTTTTCTATTAATTTCACTATTTATTGCTAACTTGAAAGCATCTCTCAAGGTATGTGGACTTTGATCTCTTAAGAGGTAAGACATCTTTTCCTCTACAACATTGAAGTATGTAGTCAAACAAACTTCATCATCTAATCTTAAGACCTGGAATAATTTGTACATGGCTTTCTGAAACCTATTATTGAAATCTGACATACTTTCATTTGCATGCTTCTTGATATTATTGAATTTATTTAGCATGTAACTAGAGTTGACATGTTCAGCATACTGTTCTTTGAAACTCCTTGTAAATTCATCCCATGAGGTAATACTATTTTTAGGTAATCCTCTATACCAATCCCTAGCATCTTCTATCAAAGATTAAACAAAAAGCTTCATGACAACATCTTCACTTTCTATTTCATAATCATTTATTTTGTCTATGAAAGACTTGAGATGTTCTTCACAAGTAATAACATTGTTCCCAGTGAGCTTAGGGATCTTGTCTCTTACCTCAATTGGGATGACATTTGGTTGACCAAGAATACCATCAAAGAACAATGGCCTATATCTGTCCAAATGAACTGGCCTTCTTTGAATATTTTGTAAAGCTTGGGCTCCACCTCTCGTATTCTGATGCATAATATTACCAATCAAAGGGACAATATGACTTACACTTTGAGTGGTCCTTGGACCATTTGATTAGAGACTGAGGCTTGGGTGTGAGACGCAAGACCAATAGACTGATTTTGTGGCATTGGTCCACTGACAATAAGGACTAAACTACTAGCACTTGTATTCATATTAGTATGAAGGAAAGCAATCTTTCTCTTCATATCATCTGCGACAACCTCTAGTTCTAACTTTTATAATTGAATGGCCGAATCTTCCTTGGATTTTCTATCCTTTTCTAGATCTAAGCTAGCTTGAGATGATGGAGTAGGATTACCTCCACTCTTCTTGGAATTATTTATGCTAATCCCCTCTACCTTTTGTTTTCCCTTGTCAAAATCATCTTTCACTCTACTTTTAAGATCCTCATTTCTTTTTATCTTTGATGGATGCAACTGCCTCAAGACATGGCCCTCACCCTCAAACTCATCTCTCTTGGGATTTGCCTCATTTCTATTGACCTATTGTCCTATAGCCCTTTCATCATCAAACAAATCACTATCCAAGCCTTTAAAATTTTGACTTAGATCCCTTGCTTGGACCTCACTATATTTTTTTTTCCTTAGGAGCTCTTGCCTTTCCATGAGTAACTCATAGATTTCTTATTCCCACTCCTTCTATCTCTTAGTAATTTCTAGAAATAGTTCCCTATACTTTTTTCTTAAAGAAATTACTTCTTCCTATAATTTCTTAGAATCAATAGATTCAATTTCAGTAGCAAAAGCATATTCTGTCTATTCTAGATTCTCTTGTGCAGGAAAGAAACCAATGTCTATAAACTCATCTCCCCGAGGAGGACTAACTGACTCTGGGTTCATTCTTCTAAGGAACTCAAGATTTTTTTGAAAAAGATGGGATTTCATTTTGGGTGGGAATTGGTACATATTCCTAAGTTGGTCTAGGGGAATCATTTCCAGTTGTTCCTCTCTTGGACCACTATTTTCTACTAGGTGTATGCAGTTCTTCACCCATTTTACTTTTCGGGTGATCCCTATAGTATGACCTAGTATTCCTCATCCTACTCATGATACTTTGATGAGATAATCACAAAATTTACAAAATATTTTACTAACAACTGGTAATACAGAGCTTAGAGTCACCACCCACAAATTTATGGGAATATATTGATAAATTGGTCTTCTATATACAATAATAAATCATTAGTAGAACTATTAGAAAATTTATTGCAGAATTTTTTTAGAGATCCCCAGTAGAGTCACCAATTTTGTTAGTACTCAAAATTGTAGATGATCAAAAATTAATCAAAAAATTTGATTTATAACTCTAGCAGTCCCAACATATTCATCAACAATAGTAAATACTAAGTTGTTAAGGATTAAAATCCTTCTTCTCTTTGAGCTTTTAGCTACAGGTGGGTATTACCTTTGAAATTGGATTCTTCAAAAATCACAATAGTAACCTGTATCTTGATACAAATTTAATCACATAACTCTCTCACAAAATTAAAGTAAATCATTATTTTAATTGATTGGTGATGAAAACCAATGTAAACTAAGCAAATGACCAATGCCAAATCTTAGGGCATCAGAGTCAATAAATGCACATCTATAGTAAATCTCTCAAAAAAAACATACCCAAACCCCAGATAAAATGCCTTGCAAATTACCCTTTTATGCATAAATCAGATCATCAAATTCATGTATGAAAGATGAAATCTCAGAGACCTCACTCAAGATTTACCCCTCTCTTGAAAGGAACTCAAGTTTTAACCCAACTATCTACCTTGTAGAAAGATGTATCTAAAATGCCTTGCAAATGTAAACACACAGAGAAATCAAAGTCATACAAAGTCAATACAAGATATACATGGAAACCTAGTATATTTTATTGATAAATTTCCTATATCAGTACATTCAGAAAAATTGGATTCCTAAGAATCAAAAACTAAATCTATATGCTCCTATTACAATCAGTATTTTTATACCACCCTTTGGTGTGAGTTAACATTGGTTATATATAGAGAGACCACATTGGAATCCTTGAGAAAAGGATGCAACAAGATATGGGTGGCTCTGATAGTGACTTTTCACTAGATTAAAAAAGAGTTAATATGTAACAAAATAAGGAGAGAAGATGGCACCAAAAGTTGTTTCCTCTTGTGTTGAATCTTCATTTGAGTTGCACCTTTGTCTGATGGTATTCAGAACAACTACCAAAGTTGTTATGTGAATGATGACCACCTAACTGGCTAACTTACATCATTCTCTTCATGATCAACTATCCTCCTTGTGCTCATAGGTCAAGTGCATTGTTGTAGCTCACTCATCATCTAAATCTTCAATGTCATTTGTTGCAGGTATATTCCTTTTGGGCTTTGTCAGAGTATCCCACATAGATACCTGCTCTTTTGTTGGCCACTAGAATTCTTGAAGGCTCTAGAGTTGTTTTTCCTATCTCTCCCACCTAGCATTAGTTACCTACTTGACATATATAGTGAACTTTATGAAGTCCATCTCATCCTTTAAAGCCTCATCAAAAATTGTATTGAATCTATCAACAACTATATCATTATTTTCATTGACAAATGCCTCTTTCTTAGGCAATAAGGAATCAAAATCTGACCTCCACTGATCTAATCCCTTTATTTTTGCATCCTCATTCTTAATTGGAGGAACAAATCTATCCAAATTAGAGCCAAACATTATTATTCTACTCTCTATTTGGTTAGCTTTTCCTTTGAATAAAGATGAAACAATACCTATCTTCTAAATATCATCCCCTACTTGCAAAAAAATTCAGGGATATCATTCCTAAAAGGTTGCACAATAGCCAATCTCTCAAATAGTGGTCCTCTCACTAACCAAGATGTGTGATAAGTATTCAAAATGGAAACAAAATTATTTACCTCACTCTGCAAACTAGGTAATTTATTGTAAGCAGTATGAACTGCATCTACTTTCTTTTTCAACACCTCAAGTCTATGTTGCAAAATCTTCAAAAAGGCATGCAATGCCACCTTATTCTGATCCATACTAGCCTATTCCTCTGTCACCTCTTTCTCTTCTATACATTGATTTTCTAATTGTGGGGGTTGTTCAGATGGTTGAGGGGTAACTGTAGGCATATTGAAGATTTGTAGTTGTAGATCCTCCACATACTTTTCTAATTCTTTCTCCTTCATAATATGCACCTCTTTGTCCTCAAATAATGCACTATAATCATTAAAGATTTTTTGATGCCTATCAAAGAGTTTCTTTGTCTTTTCCTCATTCAGCCTTGCAAAATGAGTTAGCACTTGTGAGATCTCAAGATCCTCGGTATTGTGGATAGACCATATGATCTTATCCCCATCCATTTTTTCTTGTATATTCAGAAGAGAAGGCTTTTGATCCTTTGGATATAGAATCCACATGGCTAATGCTTGATTCTTAGGGATATATACAAACCCTTTTATTAAATCCCCCACTTGGGTCTCTGAAATCAAGTTTACATTCTCCTGCTTCCTGATTTGATCTATAACAAAAGTTGAAGCTAGATCCCACCCAAGTACAAGAATTATGTTGCTAGTTTTTACTAATTGCCTAGCTTCCTCAGGGGTGATGGCTTTTGAGTCAAGATAATTATCTTTCAAAGGTTGGATGGCCTCATTAGGTGCTTGGCCTTCCTCTGTGATCTTCATAGTTGATGCAACTTGCTATTGATTGTGTCATAGTAGGAAACTCTTGAATTCATCTAATTTGATGAAATTATCATCCTTCAAGAAAGCCTCTTGTTCTAACATCCTCTCATCTCTACCTAAGGCCAACAGAAACTCAACTTCTTCTATAACCATCTTTTGGTTTCTCTTATCTTCTTTGATCTTCTGTTTGAGTTGGTGATCATAGCCTATGTCTCCTGGAATTAGAGCTTTTACTCGGTCTCCTTTCTTCACATGTTTCCTTACTTGTGAAGGCCCTCCCACTTGAAATTCCTGCCTCTTAAGAGGAGGCTCACTTGTATCTTGAGAGCTAGGAAGCTTTTTCAAATCCATTATAATATTTTCTTCTCCTTGGGTATGTGCAGGATCATGGTATGCCAAACTAGGCCCTTAAGTGGCAGCGAAAATTCAGAAAATCAGGTTTAGGCTAGTTGACATAAAAATTTGAAAAAGTTATAAATATTATATCAAAAATATGTAAGAAGAGAATCTGTAGAAAATTTAATTTAGTTTCTAAGATACTAGGCCTTTTTCGAAAAACATTTATTCTATATGTTGGATATTTTAAATTTCAATGTAGTAGTACAAAAATTTCAGGAAAAAAATAAGTAGGTGTATGTCTGACCACCTTAAACACAATCAAATGATAATTTTCTTTTACAAGATTCTAGATATAAGTAGTAGACTCATGTCCGGATATGACACATATTTTTTTGTAATTTTTTTCTTAGTAAATAATTAATTATGATTTTTCTTCTACAACTTTTCTAGAATACAAAAACTCTCATGTTTGACCAGGTTAACTTAGTCTAAACTTTATCAAATTGAAACCTTTTTTTATTTTTCTTGTAGTAGGAAAAGTAAAAAATGTGATACATGTTTTGGATTTTAAAAATGTTATACAATTAGAGAGTTATAGCTATTTTTTAATAACTCTATCAATTAGGACTAGAAAGATAATAAGTAGGTGTATGTCTGACCACATTAAACAAAATCAAATGATAATATATTTTTATAAGATCATAGATAAAAGTAGTAGACTCATGTCTAGGTGTGATGTATATTTTTTTAAAAAAAATTTCTAAGTAAATAATTAATTATGATTTTTCTGCTACAAATTTTCCTAAATATAAAACATCTCGTGTCTGACCACCTTAACTTGGTCTAAAGTTCATCAAATTGAAATAATATTTTATTATTATTGTATTAGGTGAAGCATAGAATGTGACATATATTTCAGATTTCAAAAATGTTATATTATTTGAAAGTTATAGTTATTTTTCAAAGAATCTATCAATCAGGACTTCTTGTTCACATCGCCACTTTTTGGCATACCATGATCTTGCACATACCCCCTTCTTGATCAATAGGAGGTGGTTGTTCCATGTTAGGAGGGCTATATGCTAGGTAGCCTCCATCACAGTCCTCATAATCTAACTCTGAGTGTTTCTATTTCTCCCTTTCCTTGTCATCTAGTTGGTCCTCAATTGAGTTGACCAATGTATGGAAATTATCCATCATAATATCTAGCCTTTGTAGATAAGGCACTATAGGGTAGAAGCCCTCAAAAGACAATCCCTTCTTTTTTATTCTTTTCTCTAATGAGAATAACTCATTGAGTTGGTGGGATATTTTTTCCACTTCTTCATCCTCTATAATGTTCCTAATGACATCCTCCTCATAACACTCCTCATGTCTTTTATTTATAGCACTAGTACAAAAATAGTAATATATGACCAAATTAACTACCAAAAATTGTAGATAAATAACCAAATTTGGTCACATGACCAGTGGTAGTTTATTGCCGGTCATTTATCTCATGACCAAATTTATGACTAAACTATTTTAGTCATTGATTTGGTCATATATTTAGTCATTTATTTGGTCATTTATTTGATCATTTGGTAGATTATTTGGTCATTTATTTGATCATTTGGTAGATTATTTGGTCATTTGGTCACTTATTTGGTCATTTGGTATTTTATTTGGTCATTTATTTGGTCATTTATTGGGTCATTTATTTGTTGTTTATTTTGTTGTTTGTTTGGTCATTTATTTGGTCCTTTATTTTGTCATATACTTAGTCATTAATTTAGTCATATATTTAGTCATTAATTTAGTCATATATTTAATCATATTAGGGCACAATGGAATCAAACCATCATCATCCTACTTGTAAAGTAGATGCTCTTCCATTGAGCTAGTACCCCTTAAAGAATAATCATACCATGTATAATAGTACTTTCCACTAAGCATAATTTTAATTTTTTCCATCTATAGTTCATGTTAATCTCTATTGAGCATTTAAGGTTGTCATTAGTATCAAAGGATAGTAAACAGGTCGGTCAGTTACTTATATTGAGATAGTCGGTAACTAGAACCAAGACAGAGCAGTCAGTAAAGCCTTTACACCAAGCATCACACAGTTAACTGAGCACCAGCATCACCAACACTGACAGTCAGTATACATCAAGCATCATAGTATACACCAAACAAATTATACAGTGTTTATCGATATCACAAAAAATGGCATAGTAATAAAAAATGGCACATTATTCTATGCAGATGATTACAATAGATCATAAAATGGTTTACCAAGATTGAGGAGCATTTATTGTAAAATATATTCATTAAATGCAGTGATTATCTTATTTTCTAGTAGCTGATCTAGGTTATTTTGCATCGTAGATCTTAGGGTTATGATTATTCTTTGTAACCTAATTTTTTCTTAAGCAGAAAAATAGAACACTATATATTGTATATGTTCACACCATTTTATGGGGTTGTTGAACTAAAATACATGAATCACAGAGCACTTGAAGAAATTGCCAATCTTCAAGACAATCGGTTTACTGAGCAGAACATAGCACATAGGATTTCAGTTTGAGCAGAATCAGTCAAGGCTATCGAGCAAAATAGAGTAGAGATCCATCACAGTTAAGGTGATATATTTTATGAGCACTTATAGATTTGTTTCAGATAATTGAGTTGTCAACTAGTAGATAGTTACCTATTACTTTTTGACAATTGTGATAGAGTTTGGTAAAAATCTCTTAACCGAGTAGACTTAACAGTCTTTGTATAAATCTCTTAACTGAGTACACACTTCATTTAGTGTTGTTAAATCCTATAATTAGGTAGATCTAGCTGATCTAATATGTTACTCCTAATAGGGTAAGATCACCAGAAGTGATCAAAACTTGTAGCCTTAACAGGCAAACCTTTTCTATCTGCAGTAGTGAAGAATTTGTGGGTGTCATCCCCACCATAGTTTTTACCTTCTAACAAGGGTTTTTGTGTTACCAAAATACTTGTGTTATGTGATTGTCATATTGATTTCATGTTGTTTACTTTCTGAAGTTAACTAGATGATTGATTTATGCAATTATGTTCAAGTTATTTTGATCGGTTATTACAGTATTCAGTTATAGATTAGAAAGATGTTACAAGTTAAGTTTTGAGGGCACTGATTTTCCCTCCCCTCTCAGTAACTATCTCTCCTAATTCAAATAGTTCAAGGGTAGAAAAGCTTAAGGGGAGGATGACTAGTGATACTTTAAACTCAATGGTGAAATTATTCAATGTGCAATATAAGAATGAAGTGAATGATGCCATTGGAAAATACATTACATGTGGCTTGTTCCCTTTATTATAATGACAAGCATATATCTTTAGGGGAAACTAGCCACATTAAATAAAGATAAAGTATGTACCAATGATCATACCTTCTAAATTTTAACTCCTAATTAACCCATCAAAAGCTTTACTACTTTAGAAGTCCACACTCCTAATAACCTACCAATCTATTGCACTTCTATCCAATACATCAATCATAAAATTAGTATTATTAAGGAAATTTGATACACACTAAATTCAACTTATAAAGATCAATAGCCATTTTCCAAGATCTTCTATTTGTGGTATATACTAATCCTTAAGATACATTAATAACTAATAACGTAGCATATTTCTTATCATAGCTGAAAAATACAAAATATTAAACATTGACCTTAAAACTACTTAAGGATGCCACAATTCAGTAATGTATTGGAATCACTAATTATTGTTTGAAAAATCATCTGTAAAATTGAGTTCATAGCTCCCTACATAGATGGAATCAACTGATTTCAGAAATAGTAGGCTCAAACTCCAAATTTAACTAATGAAACAATATATGTAGTTAACTTACCATACTTTTCTCCTGATTTTGTTTTGGAAAGAAAATCCCGTAGATGCTCAACCATTTTGTTGGCTCCATCTAATTCACATTCCTAGACAACACAAAAATATTGAATTATTTTTTGTACTCTGATAATGTAAAAGCAATCAGATGCTCTCCTGTCTACGATGTAAATAAAAATCAAATTCTATAATTTGATTGCAAAACTTTTTTTTTAGTATGGTAAGACATTATCTTCTGTACATTAATTTTAAATACTACTTACCTCATAATCATATCAAGCAAATAATTTTCACCCATATGTTTCCCAATGCTCCTTTGCAACATCTTCAACAGACACTAGCCTCTCACCAGGATTTTTATCTTTGTTCCTATGAGCAATGATTGAAACTGCCAATTTTCCATATATCCCCCTATTTAAATTAACTACCATTTTTCCAAATATGAAACTATCAATCACTTACAATTGATACTTCCACCTTTCTTTTTGAGGTATATTTACCATAGCGTGCACAAATACTAAATACTTCTAACTTAAAATCATTTTTTATTATTTTTAATGGATCTCTACTATGTGCCAAAGCCCCCCCATTTTGGCACAAGCTTTGGGAGATGGTGCCAAAGGGCTGCAGTTTATACCTTTATACATGCCATCCAAAAAAAAAAATTTAAATAGAGGACTTGACAAATAAGCAGTTGTAAAAAATTGAGAGTAATTTGAAATTTCCACGTAATATTTTGAGAAGCGTGAAGTTAGGGTGAGAACATTTTGGCTCCTCTCCCCTAGTGCATGAGAAGTTCTCCTAAACTCTATATAGAAAAGGCCTTCACAAACATGAATATAAATGGGCATGGTTGAAAAGAGGCATTAGAAGAAGCTTACAAGATGAATGTTGAAAAAGGCAATAGAGACTATTGGATACTGTCATGATTAATGAGACATGGCAGGGAATGTTAGATTAAGCCATACTAGAGACCTTCATAATCATCTAAAAGTCATATGATAACCTTGCTGAAGACATGTACAGAATAATCATGTCATGAAGCTAATGACATTGTACAACGTGTTGACAATAAGGAAGCATGAACACGAAAAAAGAAAAATGGCAAGAGATAGAAGCACAAGGAAGTCATGGAAACAACTGAAAGGATAGATCTTGCACATGCCTTAGGCCTTAAAGAAACTCTTCTAGGTGATAGTGGGTAGTGAATGATGAATAGATTTATGATTTGAATAGCTTTGAAGTCTCACAGATGCTACAGAAAGCTTATCAACTGTTGTTGTTTTCTAAGGAAATGTATGAGCTTCCTTCCAAAATATTGCCATGTACGCTTTAAGCTCTGAAGGTCTAAACATGCATGGTCTCTGAATAGTGTCAAGGGCTTGTTGAAGATAGTAAAATGATGAACTGTGTGATGACAAGGGGCACAAATGAGCATGAAAATAGTTCCAATGAACAAGATTGCAAGGAAAGTGACTGGTAAAGACAAGAGTATAGACCTGGTACCCAAGCAATTAACACTAGACAATCATGTAGGTTTGAGGAGAAGCAACATGTACTAGTGAGAGGAAATGGGATCTCCAAAGAGGTTTTCAACTAGAGGGACTGTCAAAAAGGCATATGAGTGTATTGTAGGAAGGTCGTAGTGAAAGAATAAGCATCTCATGAATGATGCAACATGGTAGGAGCATGATAGAAGGAGATAAGGTGGTTCCAAGTTCATGAAGGGGACTTTAAGAGGCATTTACACTCCATGATGTCCAAAAACTATCTAAGACTACCATTTTCTAGTCACTACTAAAATGTACAACCAAATGCAACCACAAAGTAAGGTAATGATTGCAAAACAACTACACTAATCCACATTCTATCTAGATCCTTTCCTTGCTAGAACTCAAATGAAACAATAGAAGTAAAATGGAAAGGGACTTACCTCAAAATTCTCCACAAATTGTATGAATAATGTTGATGAGGAAAAATGGGTAGATTTCCATAGGAAACAACATGATCCTCTCCACAGGTATTGCTTCAATCTATTCACAATAGATCATAATTAGATTTACAAAAATATTGGTTATGCAAAATGTGATAGCACAGACTAGGGACATGAACTACTTTGTAGATGCCACCTGCCCACCATGATTTATTACCTCCAAAAATGCTATTGTCTTCGATAATTTGATGCATAAAATATGACAGTGACAACTAAAGATTAGAAGTCTCCTAGACAATCATGAAATTATAAGAAAATTAGTGATAAATGAAATAAAAATCACAAAGATGTAATGACAATGAAGATGGTGGCTTATATATTGGGAAAGGAATAAAAGAAACAAAGACCTTATAATGCAAAAATAGTGATAGAGGTGAAACCGAAGCTAGGGAGATATGAATTAGAAGCAATGACTACTATAACTTGTAAGGAAGAGCAGTGATAGTATTGGAAATGTATAAGATATAAAAAGTGGCTTAAAAGATTAAGAAAAAAGTGTTGCTTCTATAATGCCAAGATAATGGTGTTTAGTGCCATTAGAGACAGTGGTATAAATATATTTTGAGAAATGAATGATAGTAATCAAGATGTTGATACAAGAGCGAGCCACTATTATAAAAGTTGCAAATCAAAATAGTGTTGCTATAGAACAAAGATGAAGATGTCAATAGTATGCATGAGTATTAAAGGTGAAGGAAATCCACAATTAGAAAATATTTTAAGATATTATTTGAGATCAATTGTCTGTTATTATTTTCTCTCCACGTAGTTCTTCCAAACACAAAAGCTTTGAAGTTGTCGCATCCTCACTGCAGTTTCAATTGACTAAGAATAGGGTTAGCTAGAACAGTGCACCATTTGAAAAATATTACCATCAAATTAAATGAAGGCTTTCCATATGCAAGCACCTAGTAGTAGACACACTCTTTTCTGAGGGGATTATAATTCTAAATTCAGGTTGAAAGTATAGCAATGAGCCTATCTAAAACATAATTTTTAAGACTGATGAATTAACATGTATCTCATTGATTCTATGTATCAATCAATGAAATCATGTACTTTTAAATTAGGCCAAGCCACAACAAGCTAAAAATATCAAAGGGGACTTACCAACCAGATGAGCATCACATTTTTCAATCTAGGTGTTAAACGTTGAATTGCCAACATCCAAAGCAGAGATTGCCTTGAAAGTAACCTTAGCAGTCTGATACTCCTCCAATGAGAAACAAGCAATACTATACAAAAAAATGTATATTTGAATAACATTAAGGAAAAAAATGAAAAATGAGCATGCACAATGGAATCATAAAGGCACAGATGGATCTAGCTTTATTGCTCAATTTACATCAACTACAACATCTATTTAACAACAAATCATTACATACAAGTCACCAGTCAGAATAAAGTTTATTTGACAAATCATACAGTTATTCTATGTTTAGTAATAAAAGTGGAAACAAATTTCAAATTTTCAATTCAATGTCATGAGTCCAAAATAGGGCATCTCATGCAAATTTCAAGAATATAGAGTTAAAGGATTTACATGATGCACTTTTATACTGACCCAAATTTGACCCAAAAACTAATGATTTAACATAACAAATGTATGCAATCTGGTGACTTTTCTCTGTGGCTAAACTACACAAAAGCATTACATCAAGCCCCGAAATTCTGAGACTTGCATATTAACTTGCCCCCAAACATTTCAAGTTTCATCAACATAGTGCATAAAAAATAGCATCTCTTGTTTAAATACCATAAGTAACAACTCTAGAATTGATTCCAAATCATGAACACAATTGTAAATCTCCAATCTTTTCAATTTTCAATAACACCTATTCATGATAAACATCATCTCCAAATAATTTTTAAAAAATTAAAACGCATGCATAGCTCTTAAATTGCTCAAATACCATAACTTGTAACTCTAAAATGATCCCATATTATGAGCCCAATCATAAGCCTCCAACCATTTTAGTTTGCAATAACATTGTCCATGAGAAACAACATCTCCAAGTAAATTTTAAAACACAGGCATAGCCCCTAAATTATTCAAATACCATAAGTTGCAACACTATAGTGCTCCCCATCATAAACATAGTTGTAAACCTCTGATCATTTCAAAATTTTCAATAACATTGTGCATAAGCAACATCTCCAAGTAAGTTTTAAAATAACCATACATACTTCTCAAATTTTTCAAATACCATATGTTGTGATTCTATAATTGATCCCATATCATAAACATAGTTTGAAGCTTCCAATCATTTCTATTTTCAATAATATTGTGCATGAAAAATAACATCTCCAAATAAGCTCAATAACATCTTCAAATACCATACTATAAAATTGATCCTATATTATACATTGTTGTAACTCTAAACCCATTCTTATAACATGAACACAATTGTAAATCTGAAATCATTCACATGCACTCCACTTAATTGTATTAAACTACTAACATTTCACTAATGAAACATTAAAAGGTGAACTAGCATACCAATTCGAAAAAAGAGCACTCAGTGAGATTTGATTTAGATCAAGAAAGAAGTTCAATTCAATAACAACTAAGCCACTAATTCACTAATTAGTTGGATTTATAATTTAAGAAACTTCAACACATCACTACTTTCTTGACATGTTAACAAAAGATAGAGTATGCAATATAGGTTCAGAGGTCGATGGAGATACAGTTCTCAAGTAATCCAAGCACTTTCATGTATCATAAACAGATGAAGGTTACTGAAAATGGGAACAATTGAGAACATTCAGCATAGAGATTGTTGTGTACCTAAGCACAACATATTATTCTACTCACAATAAACTCCATTAAATAGCATTTATGCAGCTTGTTTCTAAGGATGATTTAACTATTTTCTTAAACAAATATATAAGAGCAGCAAACAACACAACTCAACTGTTTTATTGTAAAATTTGTATTGAAGTGAGCTATGGAATCACACTTTAAAATTATTGAGTTGATCAAAATAAATTGTAAAAATACCAACATTCCAAATTAGCTATTACTACCAAGAGGGAGATGAAGTGTATGGACACTTAGATGTATTGACAGCATTCAAGCGAGCATTGACAACATGGGGAAAATGGATTGATGGAAATCTGAATCCTACAAAAACCAAGTTTTCTACCGTGGCTACTCCACTGCCCATTATAAGTGACTACTAAATCCCCATTTTGTCAATGTTTTGGAATTAAACTCTATATATTTGGTCTCTACACAATTGCAGACAATAGGAAAATAGACTAAGGTATGTATATCTGGAATACAGGGGAGGTCAATGGAACTCTGGTGGCATATGCATAGGTGAGACCCAACCTATTTTTAATGAAACGTTTCTTGATAGCTATCCTGTCAAAATGCAAATTGTGGAGGATGTCATCCATCAAATGCATACTCTTGTTACAATTTTGAATGTTACAAGAATGTCAAAATTTTGAAAGGATGGACATCCTTCTGTTTATGGAAAGCATCTTACATAATTAAATGGAAAAAGACCAAGGTATCAAGATTGTAGTCACTAGTGTTTGCCAGGAGTTCTAGATGCATGGAATGAGCTTATTTATTCTTCTTCGGTCATGGAAAAGAGGAGGGATCATAAGTAATTGACTAGGGAGGATTGTGTATGTTTTGAGAAGATTAAAAATATTGCAGAAAGAAGATTTGTGTTGAATATGGAAGCACCAGATTGTTGTTTCAAGTTGAAGGGTTGCATTATGGAGGTTAGTTATCTATACTTCCTAAGTCATTCCCATGATGACACTATATCAAAAGTAAATGGTATTAATTTTTTTACCCTAGTGCTGATAAGCTTGGTCACTCTTCCAGACAGTTAGCAATGGTATGGTTGCTACCTGATGCAATAGGAAAGATTTGTAGATTTGTGAATATTTGTAGCCATATGCACTATTTTTTTGTCTATGTTGACTTGTGCACAACTCAACGATTTGCGGTGACATGATTTGGGTAATATTGGTCCAAAAATGGGTTAAGGAGAGAGCTAAAAAACTTAAGATGATTTTACCATGGCATGTTGCACTTCAGATTGTATTGTCTGAAAAGAAGTCATTGCTGCTCACAATTAACGTTGCACTACAACAATGATGGGTTTACCTTCTTCACTATAAAGACAACCACCATATGCAGTGCAAGGTAGATGTGTATGCCATGATCCTCCACTACAATCATCCACATGAAGCTCCCAATCAATAGCCCTATACTTTTGGGCTGAATCACTTTTCAGAGCTTCCATTAGTTGCAACCACTACAGGCCCTCCATTATGTTGAAATCAAGAATAGGTAGCAGGAATGGCATCTTTTCCTAAGCAAGAATGGCTTCTGGAATGCTTTGGTTGGCTTTGAATGAGAAAATTTGACAAATGAGAAAACTAGATTCAGCAAACAAAAATCCCAAATATAATTTGAGACTTAAGTTGTATTGTTTCCATGGGCTTTGAACACATGTATGCCCATGACTAGAAATTGATAAAGAGGCGTGAATGATGTGATCACCAAAACACATGCCATAGGCCCTGAAACAATGATCTCTATCCCTCAACAAATGGACTTTTTAGAAATTGTTTCCAATTAAACTTTTCTACAAACTAAATTTATCTGTTTCTAGTATCCAGCGCATGACCCAACTTTGCACCAACTCTCTTAATTTTTAATTGTACACTTATTGTTTGTGTTTATTAAATAGCCTAGATTTATATAAATGAGACTATTTTCTCTCTATATATATACTTTAAACACTCATAAATATGAGTTAGCTTGAAAATAGGTATCATGGATAGAGCATTTTTTGCTTCATAAGTCACCCCTCTTTATAGGATAGAAGATGGGTTTTAGGTTGGGATTCTATACACGGATTATCTTGCAACACTATCAAAGCCCTTCTACTAGTCTAAAGAATGAAATCTTCAAAGGTAAACCCTCATCTGAACACCCTCAAATACTATCTAAGGCATGGAAAAACCTCATCTGAACTATATAGTGCCCAGAGAAAGTTTAGGAAAAATGAACCAACCTTCTCTTCCTCCTACACCACTACATACAATTAAACAATTTTAGCAGCCAATAATTGCATGGTGATAATTCAAACTCTACAGAGCTTTGTCAAAATAAATAATGTGCAATGATGTGGAGCTTTCCTTAGGAAGTGAAATAGAAGATTGGCAATAGGACATCCCCAGGCAACTTACAGTTTTAGCTATTCTGCACATAAAATGGTACAATTGTAGAAACAACACTAACTCAACATGTTCTCATTATTTTTTTTAAATCAGAAGAATATCCCCATCCATAACTAACATTTTGTCCCTTTTACCCATGTTTTCATAGGATAGGATTATAAGTAATGTGGGATTTTGGATAAAGCACTCTATTCAATTAATGTGGGATTGATCTTCATTTTTAATATTCAATTAGGAATCATATAGAGATCACATTTAGACACTTGTCCAAACTTCAACCCTCACAAACTAGATCAAGAATCATTAACTACTAACAATTGCAATTTGTTTCAAGATTGAATAGTTTGATCAAGATGTAATGGGATATTTTTAGTGTATTGTCCCTTTTCACTTAAAAGGGGACACTCCATGGAGAGGGCTCCAATACATTGAGATATTCCATTCAAATAACTTTGTCAAATTTTCATTTTTTTCACCCATCAAGCTCTTTTCTTCATCCTCTTTGTTAAGTTAGATAGTCTCTCTTATTGGTTGTGCAAAGCGCTGATTAAAGCCTTTCGTTAAGTTAGACAGTCTTTGATGTTGGTTGTGCAAAGACACTGATTAAATCCTATAAATATGTCATTGAAAAATGGTAAATAACTCATGGATTGGATGGCTTGCAAAATAAGGAATAATAAGGATTTGACCCAAAAAATGAAACAATACAAAAAAAAATGTATGTGTATAAGAATTCAATGATAAATCAACTAAGAGGACTAAATGGTGGAAGAAGAGTGGAAAGAAGGCCATGAACCAATTTCAGCAACACTTTGATGTTGAGAATGCATTCCAGATTAGACCAAAGACTCCAAGTCCAAATAAAGATAAAAAGAAGCCTACTTGTGGCATGTAAGCACTTGAGAAATAGACTTATTAGAGGCAAGGAGATCAGGAAGATTTGCAAAAATCTATTGCTAGCTAATTTCACACTAAGTTACTTCTACAGCTACAAACCATTACTAAAATCACTAGAGAACACTTTCACTTTGGCTACCCCCATGGTCACTCACAGGCCACTCAACTCCCAACCAGTATTTGAGTGGCCATGTCAGGTAGTCTGGAGAGGAAGGTAGATGTAGGCATTAGTTTTAACATATAAACCTTGAAACCCAAAATACCCAAAGGTTGTACCAAATTACCAATAACAACTATAACACTAGGAAGTTGGAGGAAATACCAATTGTAATGGCATGGGCTACTACAAGTGACAAATCCTAGGGTTTAACATTGCAAAAAGTGACTATTGATATCGGAAAAATAGAAAGACAAGGCCTAACATTCAAAGCCATATCAAGAGTGAAATCATTAGATGGGCCTCACATTGAACCAACATTCTCCTTTGACAGATACTCTAAGATGCAAAACAACCCATATACAATAATAAAAAAGAAACAAGAAATTCATTTACAGAACTATGCTTCTCAAAAACAAAGGTCAATGTCAATCTCACCTTTCATGAATAATCTATTCTAGCTTAAATGTCATATATTTTCCCATTCTGACATGGGTTCATCTTGCAGGGATACCTCAACCACAAGAGGAATGGAGGGACTTTAGATTCCAAGAATAAAAACCTACATATTTTACATTGGACAAATCTCATGGACTATTCATAATTGTACACTATTTATTTAATTATCTATCAAATATTGGTGAAATTTATTTATTTTCAACCTCGCTGAATTCTTCCACCTTCCCATTTGTTTCTCCACTTATCACTCAACTTACCAAATCTTCTTCCCCGCTTACCTCATCCACTTAACACTTCTCCTTTCCATTTGTCTCTACTGAACACTTCACTTGCTAATTTTCATTTCTAGTTAACTCTATCATCTTTCCTTCTCCACTCTTCTCTTCCTCCCACTTAATAATATCAATTTCCCATTTTTCCTCAATTAACTCCTCTCATGTGATCATAGCCATCAATAGTCTCAAGTTCTGAATCAATCCTAATTTTCCTATATATTGTAATCATTTGTACTCATTTCTTCAAACGATGAATCTTTGATTTCTTCTCAGCATTGTCATTTTCAAGCTTTCATGTTGCAATTATGCACACCTGAAATTCTGAGGGAACTATCCAAGGAAGAATAAGAAAGGGCAATGTAGGCCAAATGAAATGGATGCAACATTAAAATGGTTGGCACTAAATTAATATTTGCATTTTATTTTATTTTACTTCATTGGTTGAGTAGGCTATTAAGCTTTGAATTAGAGTTTGGTGGTTCCTCTTACATTCTTAAACTTTGTTTTCACATTTACTACTTCAACAATGGCTACAAATCCTCCAATCCACACACTCTTTTAGACATACACATTTGATTCTAAGGGATACAAAATATTGGAAGGAGGACACAATCCATCCATAAATAGATGAATCATTTCTGATCTTTGTAATTATGAACTCTAATTTTCAAATGTGAATTGTACATTACATAATAAACTGAGGTCTACTTTCAAAGTTAAGTTTATTCTCTAATCTGAGTGGTTTAGAATGCCAATTTTAATTTTTACTACTGCAGATATAAGAATTATTTGAATGTGTTGTTCTAAATCTGTTAACAAGTCCATAAAGAGAAAAAAAATAAAGGTTCATTACACCTACAAGAAGATGCTAAACATGAACTACACTATTTAAGTCAATCTACAAACTCAAAACTGAAATATGCAACTCAGGTTTAACAGAAATAAAACATGCCTACAAACTTATTTATCAATCAACAAAGCCAGAACCTTGGAGGAAGTTTCAATGTGTATTATATTATAGTATTAGAACTTTTAATATGGGTTTGGGTCCCCTTTATCTCTTGGGGTAGACCACATTGAGTATTTTTACTCAAGATGGCCAATTTTATATTACTAATGCTTATATTTTTATGGCTGACCTTGTTGATATTTTTGATGAAAAAAATCTATATATATTTTTGTGAAAAAGGATGAGATGAGTATGATTGTAGGTAAGGTAATTGAAAAGATTGTGTGGATCTAGTGTGAAGGAAAAATTATGCAACCAAGGCATAACTAAGGTGCATATTGTTGAATCAAATAGGAAGGTCACTATAGAAAATCTGGACATTCTATTTTAATTTATTGCTAAAAGAAGTAGTTTCTCTTGGAGATCTATATTTACTATTTTATTGAGGATTAATTAAATCCTTATCAGTGTGCCTAAATCGGTAGGGATAGTAAGTTCCTTGACTTCTTCCCTAAAGCTTTGCAATCAAATATTTGCATATAATGAGAACATTTCTCATTGTAGTTTTTCCCATCTTAGATTTTCCACGTACATTTAATGTTTATGTATTTGTGTTATCATTTCTCTATCTTATGATGATGGTTAGTTGGATTAATGATGAGAGTTGTGACAAAATTGTTGATTTTCCACATAAATCTAGTGTTCATATATTTGTGTTAGCACTGCTTTGTCTTATGTTGATGGTTAGTTAGATTAATGATGAGAGTTGTGATGAAAATTGTTAAGTTTTCATTTATGTTAATTCACCCACCCCCTGTACCTAGTAGTGATCAACAAAAAAGATGAATTGGTGTGACCGCCTCGTTGATTCCCAGTACTTTAAGCAATACCTTGAAGCTTTTAACTCACCTTCAGAAGCATGCTGAAGTTTTCAAAAAAGTCAACTTACTATTTAGAGACATGAGAAATACAAAATACAAAAGGACAACTACTCAATCCTCTTCCATATTCACCTTATACCTTTTTCTTCTCATTTCATTAAAAGAAGATATCAAATAAGTATGAAAATTACCATACAACTACTGCATTGTCATTTGAAAAGACCTAATTTAGCTTTCAACATCAAGTTCTACCAGGCTACTAATTCACTATATCAATGACCCCATTGGTTCTACATCATAAAAACTTAATACAGTTGATTAAAAAAATAAAATTATCAAAAAAACTTTAAATATGAATTCACATATATGTAAAAATACCAAGCTTCTCTAATAAAAATATAAAAAGGGAACTTTTTATTGTCATATAATCATATTGAGAGCACCCATCTTCAGCTATGCTTGCCAGCATTTGCTCTTGAAAACCTAGAAATCATGTATTGCTTCCACATTTTTTAATACCTCTTTTTTTTCTGAGCCTCAAGTGCAATCTAGAGATTATTTGTAATTTAATGATGCAGTAGGTGCCTATATTTGTGAGTTACAAGACATTTCCATAGATTCCAATAAATGTAATTTATTACTCTTTAATTGGAATGTAATCTCATGTGAAAGTGCTTGCTTAAGTCTTCTTTCAAGATGAACTCGAGAAAAAGTTGTAAGGTGACAGTCATAAATGATTAATATTTTGCTAACCTAACTGGCTAATAATCCTAGTGAGAGAGTACACATGCCCCCATAATTAGAATCTGGTCATGTTTTTGTTTCTAGATCAAAACGTTGCACCCATAGCCTCAAATTTGAAATTACCTAACATCAATGGTAATAATGTTCACGGCTTGGAACCTACTGTTAATCAGTTGGGCTTATAAGACAACAAAGAAGAATCCTTTTGCCCAAATTTTAAGTAAAAAGTAGCTTTCAGCTTCCAAATTACTCATATTGATTTTTTAAATAACTCATTTTCAAGTTCACCTTACTCATCATCCTTGAGAACATACAGGTTTGTCTGTGACAATGGATATCTTAATTATTGGCAAGAATCTTTGGCCATATTCTTGGTCCCCACTATTGCAAATTAAGAGGATGTGGCTAACACTACCACTTTAAATCCCTAAGCAAGCTTATTATGTTTGATCAGAGGACACCTTGTGGGTTGTAGACCGTCACAAATCCTTCATAGTTCATGGATGGAACTTGGTTAAAAAAAGCCTTTGTTTCTCTTCAAGTTCTTCTGAACACTCTATAAATTTCTAAATCAAATATAAATGAAACACTAGTAAAGAATGGAATTTCAAAGGCCTTTGAAATTAAGATTGCTTACCTTCCACGTTAACATCTTCAATACTAGCTAAATGGAAAACAATATGTAGGTATGCTCACACAAAGATACATATTTGCAAAATTAGAGACATGAACAAAGTCATGATGATACAAATTTACTTAATTTGCAATCACATTTAGGCAAGTTTCAAGAAACATGGAAGCTGTTGGTCATGAAAAATTAGCAATACATAAAAAATTAGTGTTTTTTTATAAATTATTCTTGCCTTCTTTGGGAGTTCTCTATCACGAATGTTTGAGTCATATATATTTCAACTCTAATCAATTGGTTGTTTCATCAAAATGCCTAATTTGGAATTCCTCGACTCAAAATTGTACTTCACAAATATAATGAAAATAGAAGACAAAGACAAGAAAGTTTCCCTGAGTTCATTAGCATTCTTGTTCCTGAAAATGTTCCAATGTTAATAAAGAGCTACCATAGTTGGTCTTTTTAAAGAGATGGAATTTTATCACCTATGACCCTTTTCTAAGTCAAGGATCAAATTTCATTGGTTAGATTTAGATAACAATCCTACAAGCTTTTGGGATTGCAGAAAAAACCAATGTGTTGGAGGCTTAAGAGGTAGCTCTTCCTTTGGCTAGAACTCCAAAGTTGGAGGGTTGATGGATAATGTTTCTGTCCAAATATTAAGGTCACAAATTTGTGCTACAAATGAGGTATCGATACCTAACCCCTATAGAATTTAAACTTGTGACCTTTTTTTTAATGCCATAAGAAAGGGATGAGTCTGGGTATAAGTCAAGTAAATTTGGAAATGGTGGATGGATATGGATCCTTTTATAGTCCACAATAGTGTGTAGTAGACTATAAAAGGATCCATATCCATCCACCATTTCCAAATTTACTTGACTTGTACCCAAACTATAGTAGAGTGCCCGCTATTGTGGACTATAAAAGGATCCATATCCATCCACCATTTCCAAATTTACCTAACTTGTACCTAGACTCAGCCTTTCTACAAATCAGATTAGCATTCCATTTGATGAGAATCCTAGCCCACCATATGATAGCCAAATCAAACTTTACCGGTAAACCAAAGCCCAATTGACAAGAGATAGCTGTATAGATAGTCTATTTTCCTATTGTCTACAACTATGTAGCAACCAAATATAAAGAGTTTAATTCCAAAACATTGACAAAATGGGGATGCAGTACTCACCTATAATGGGCAGGGGAGTAGCCACGATAGAAAACTTGTGTTTTTACAGGATTCAAATTTCCATCAATCCATTTTCCCCATGTTGTCAATGCCTACCTGAATGCTATCAGTACATCTAAGTGTCCATACACTTCATCTCCCTCTTGGTAGTAATCTTTCATTTACATTAGCTATTTTTTTGCAGTTCTATTTTGGTGTTTTGCAATTTTGCAATTTTTTTGGGTTCAAGATTTGAGCCAAAAAGAATAAATAACTGAATAGAAAGACCAGAAAAACATGAAAGAAAGAAATGTGGGGAATACCTGTTCCAAAAGCTTGAAACCCTAGATGTTTGGAACCTTTTCTTGAAACCCTCTGTCTCCTTGCTTGAAAATCCACCGTTCCTTGCTCAAGACCTATGTTTGGAACCTTTTCTTGAAACACATTCTTCCACTTGAGGACCTTTCTATTTCTCTGGCAAAACAATTCTGCTCCATTCCACCAAAGAAAAAGAGTGCTTAGTGAGTAGGAATGTAGGGTGGGATGTGAATGAATGTTCCAGTATTGGACAAGTAGCAAGAAACCTATGTTGGATGTTCCCTTGATTTTTCTCTGAAAATTTCCACCCTCCTCTATCTCCTGCAATTTTTGTCTGAAAATTTCCACCGTTCTCCATCTCCCACCTTCCTTTGCCTCTCGTTACCACCAAAATGAACCCCCTAAATGAAAATGATCATTTGACATAAGTTTTAATTTAATGCAATAATAATAGTTTCCATTTCATTTATAATAATTAAAATAACTTGAATATTTAAGATAAAATTTTAATTTTGTATCAAAATATATCTTAAAATACACCTTTTTATAGTAGTGAACAATGTACAGTATCTTCTCAACATAATAAAGCATTTGAATGTTTCAATATAGATTCACTTAATATCTTTTAATTATCAATTACTTTTTTAAATATATGTGTAGAGCCTAGATTATCTTTACGTTTTGAGCATCGGTCTTTTGTGATAAATTGATTAAAATAACTTCATCTAAATCTAAAGACTTTGTTTCCCAAGTGGATATATATATATATATATATATATATATATATATATATATATATATATATATATATATATATATATATATATATAGATATATATATATATATATATATATATATATAGATATATATATATATATATATATATATATATATATATATATATATATATATATATATATATATATATATATATATCTATATATATATATATATATATATATATATATATATATATATAAACTAATTAAATGAAAATTGATAGATAGAAAGGTCAATGTGGAGTTTTTTTAGAGCATGAGAAACCACTTCAAAATAGTACACCATGACTAGAAATTAGTTTGATGGAAACTAAATTATAAATAATCTATTTAGGGTGATGTGTAGAACTAGCTCTCGATTTTTTTAGTCTTTATTTTTTAATTTAAAATAATTAAAATAATTTTAATTATAAATTTTAATTCAATATATTTAAAATAATAATTTATGTTTTAAGGATAAAACGTTAATTTTGTTGTAAATATCTTAATTAATTAGCTTTCAAAATAATTTTAAACACTTATATATGCATTATATGCACCTCCATAATTTTAATTGAAAAAGGTTATTTATATTGATGAAAAGCATCCCACAACCAATAAGTCAAAACACCTTTCCCAAAGGACAAAACAATGATTTCCAAAAGAGTTTCCAAAACCAATATTCCAAGACGACTTAGGCTTGCAATCACTTTCACTAAAAACTAATTATTTAGTCATTTATTTAGTCATTTTAGTTGTTATTTTACCTGATGACCAAATTGGTCATTTATTTAGTCATTTATATTTGTAGAACATGATCAGTTTTAGTCACATGACTAAAATTTTTAGTCCTGTGACTAAAAAAATGGTAGAACATGATCAGTTTTAGTCACGTGACTAAAAGTTTTAGTCACTTGGTCATTTATTTGCCAAATTCTACTAGTGAATGGTAGGAGTGTAATATTTCCTAGCATTTACAATGAAACCCTCAGTGTCCACATACCTATATGTTGCAGCATTTATATTGAATTGGCCCAACTAGTCATTTAATTTGGCAAATGCATTCTTCCCTATCATGAAATTGCATATGCAGAAGTGTCTAGGGGTAAATGTACCCTTTCTATGGGGGGCTAAATGCTCTCTATCAGTCAGCATTAGTTGTCAAATAATTTCCAGAAAATAAATTCTTGGTGGTACATAAAATGGTAGCATATGGGGTGCCTAGTGGCACCATAGATTCTTATTATAGTAAATGCTTTTTCATAGTAAAAGTATCCCCAATTATGGCCTTTAGCCCACTTGTCAACAAACTGACAAGGTCTTATTAGTTGCAGAGCCTTTACTGGTAGCCTGCAAAGATTCATTCCCAAGGTGATTAGAATTGGTTGAACCATCCAATTCTGAAAGGCACAAAAGTCACATTATGGAGAAGTATTACTCCAAGCCCTAATCCAAAAATGTATTGGATTTGGCTATCCACACCACATCATTTGGGCCTTAAGGTCTTGTAAGTTCGTGATGTTGTAGTTGTAGAACAAAATGAGGTGCATCAAAAGTGAGAAATGCATGAACCTATGTGAATTCTCCTTCTTTCTTATTGCCTTCAGCCCCTCATGCATTTTATCAATGACATACCCTATCTAGTCATATCCCTTGGTTGTATGAAGGTTTTGAGAATCTAGCACCATCATTAGGATGCCAGGTGAAATCCTATCGGCCCCACCATCTACCCCTAGTACTCTATATACATTGTATGCAATATAATTCATGTAGAAACATAAATCTTTGTAGAAGTACGGGGCTGCCTCAGCCACTGGTGTAATTTACTTCCTGTTGGCTCCTGGGACATGTTTTTGAACCTCTTTGGACACAATGATGGACTCTTAGGTGTACCTATTTGTCTGGGCCTACAGGTTTATCTTTGTGGCCATGACTATGTAAATATCGAGAGCTCTCATGAAATAATTCCTATCTAATGTAACTAAAGCTGAGCCATCTTTTTTCCTTATTATTATAGACAGGGGGTCATAACTATTTTCCAATGCAATTAACAACTCAACATCAAGGAAAACATATGGGATGATCAATTTGGCTAACCATGAGGTCCAAGGGTTTGATATAGGCATTGGACTATCAACATTTTTATGAAAATACTTAAATAGGTACATTCTAGAAACATTGGGTATTTTAGCATCTCTACAGTTGCTCAAATCATCAAAGAAACATTCGTCACTAACCTTTTTGTTTTGTGACAATCTTGGTAATAAAGTGAGAAACTCATCTCAGAAAATTTATTTTTCTTTTTCCTTGGAACCCTTGTTGGTAGAAGCTCTGCTAGTTGACAGCTGACGCATCTTGATTAATTGGTGAAAATCCTCTAAAACTTCTAAAATTGTGAATGATCTGACTGCTAGAAAACTCAATAACTCTCATACTTTTTTGGCTCTGGCTCTCCAAAATACTTGGTAATTTTTAGAATGAGTGATAGTTAGCTATATTTATTTCGGAGAATTGAATGAAATTTCCCTTTCAAGACTTCAAACTCTATAATTCATGTCACTTTTTCCATTACTTAGCATACCCTAAACTTCAATTCACTAGCCGTGAGATAAGAAAGTGACAGGGAATCAAATTTGATTTCTGGGGACCTAGCGACTATACAACCAATCACGATCACTGAAAGATTTAGAATCTTTAAAAATTATTTTTTAGAATAAATGAGAGGGGGGTGAATCCGTTATCCACAGTCCCAATCAAAAAATGTATATCCAAAAACAATTTACTAAAACTTCTGCAGCTCAGTAACATAAAATAGTATTTTGTCTATTCTTTTACTAATTACCAGTTAATAACATATAGTGATTACCAATCAAATCCAATATGCAATATATAAATTATGACAACAAACAATCATCATAGTTAACACATAACATAAGAGATTTAACGTGGATACCCTGTAAAGGGAAAACCCACCTAGGACCGACAACCCAAAAATTGTTCACTCTTTTGAAGTGAGGTCGATGAAGACCCAACCCTATTAAAGGTTACAAACACACTGTGAAGTGTGACCTTGTTATAGGATTCAACACTAACCATTATCATTCAACCAACATTCACTATGGGGTTGATATGATAATGAATGTACACTCTATGAATGACATTACAAGACTTTATAGTCTACTCTCTTAAGAGATTTATCTGTTTACAATGGTTAAAATGTAACAGCAGGTATTTGATTACAACACAACATCAATTGAAGATTATCAAATCTATGTTAAGATCATTCAAATCGTCTGATCAATATATCAATTCTATTTCAATCAATATTCAGTAACTTACTGTCACTCAGTTATAGCTTTCTGACGCTCGGTAATCTCAACAGTTCAGTTCTCCTTAACCAGTTTGATCAGGCATGCATGAATCTTGTTCACATGATATCTCTGCAGTCTCCTAATTCTGGCATAATTTCATCATGAAATCCTAGTCACTTAAATAGATAAGTAGACTATTTTAATTCCATCCATCAGATTTTGCCACTTAATCTCCTTTGTTGATTTTGCCGCTTTAACCTTCCTCGACTGATATGTCATTAACACATTTTATTTCAAATCCCTTAGATCTTCTTCAAATTATGCTAGCCATAGATCTTCATAACAAACATTATCTTCAACCTCGTAATCATAACACTTTATAGCACATCAACTTCTATCAGCTAAACTAGTCATTTAGTTCTTTTCTCCTGCTCGGTTAACAAAGAAATGCATCGGTGAACACAAGCTCAGTTTATACTATGCTCAGTATACACTACATTGCATCTGTGTATACTGAAATGCTTCTTTAACCAACCACACTGCTTTGTGCATTTTTCTCTATCCTTCATCATAGATGAATGCAACATAATCAAGTCAATAACATAAGGTCATAGACTCATTCATAAGTTACCCAATGTATTCTTTATTCTCATCTTTCATATCCATCTTCCTCATTAGATATATTAGTTCTTCATCTCTTTTCTTCATCTTTCTACAGATGTATAGGTATAGTAACTTACAAGATAAGTATTGTCAAAACTAGTTGACATCAATGAAAACATATTACTGATTTAATCATCTTACATATTGTTGTCTAACTTTCAGTCACCCATTTTTTGGCAATGTTGGAGTCATGTGGTCTTGTTAAGTCTAGTGTCTAGGTCTAACTTTTCTAAGATAGGCTATTCTTGCCAGGGTTCCTTGGCTTCTTGCTTCAAGCCGGGTGGGTTGCCTTGAAAACCTTGTCATAATGGGTAAGTGATAGATACCTACTTGGCAAGAATAACATGATTTGATTGGTAATTTTTCTCAGGAGAAATGATGATTCCAAGTCATGATCTTCAGGCACTTGCAAGGAATCAGAAGAAGGTTGATTCAATTTTCAGAAGTAAAGTTTGGACAGACATGAACTTAGATTTAGTTTTTGAAAGCCTCCTAATGCAAAATAATTAAGGTAATCACCTCAGAAGGACATACTATTTATCCCAGTATCAAGAAGGTGATAGCATTGCATTGTATGATTTGATGATAATAGCAGAATTTGGGACAGTCAAAGATCTAGTTGTATTCAGTGTCTTTTGAAGATGAAATAAATAAAATGGTGAATGATTTGGTGACATAATCCTGTCAGCCTTTATGTTGTGACTCATTAATCCACAGGTTGCATTATGATCAAAATGAAGATGTGGCATCTTGAATATGGGGAATGTTATAGTTCGGTACACTACACATAAGTAATGTTGGTAGGAAAATCAAGATTTTAGTACATTACTAGATTTGAAGACTTTGCAATAACAGGAAGCTCGATCGTTGTATTATGTTCTACATTGTGCATCAAACAACTATCATATATATTACATTTCTGGCTCTTGAACATGTGTCAAACCAAACTAAGTACCAAATTATTTATATTGATCAGAGATAGCAATGAATCAGGTACTAAAAATATAATGGGATTGAAGAACAGTGTTGATAGAGTGGTCGCATGATCACATGAGGTAAAAAAATATCATGCGACCATGCGACAATGGAAGCCTGTGCAGATAAGGAAAGTCAACGGAAAGACAGGAAAGGTTAAATAAAAAAATATGATGGATCCCCGTGAGCCAATCATAGGGCGGTCGCATGATCGCATGAATTAAAATAATACCATGCGATCATGCGACACCGTAAGTCATCATGCTTGGCGGGATGAAGACACGTAGCCTAGTGGGTCCAAAAAGGGTTTTCTTGTGATGCCAAATCAACGGTAGTCACTTAGTTGCTATGGGAAGGAAGATGCTTTGAAAATTTATGAGATGCATATGCGTGTCCCTGCAGATCCAAGGAAAGTCGCTTGCGGTGGTGGGGTCATATTTTTATGACATCAGCTAAGATTCCAAATCTACAATTGGTCTATGATCTCATAGAATTTGGTGAGCCCATCATATCATACGCCCACCGTCCGATGAGAATCTATCAGGTGGGGCTAATATTCTAAGTTTTCAGACATGATAAAGTGCAAAAGGATTATGACCGACTGCCATCTGTCCTGTGGACCTGGCTAGTGTTGAGTTCTATTGGATGCAGGGGATCTACGGCTAGTGCATGATCGTGAGAAATATTCTTTCCTCATGTGATCATGCGACAAGGCAAAAAGAGAACCTATATATGCTAATAGCATAGATGCGATAAGGATAGAGCAGTCACATGATCGCAAGAGTTGAAATATTGCCATGCGATCATGCGACAACATGAGTCCACTGATAGGGGTGCATAGTTGGAGGCTTTTGATTGGTCGAGAATCACCGTCCGATGAGATACTTGTCAAGTGGGACCTAAGACTGAAAGGGAATAAAGATAATATAATCCAATGGAACATCGAAGGTGAGAACAGTGGATTATCGACATAGTCTTATCGACATGTCGACTAAGGTCATGGGTAGGAAAAGAAGGAAGAATACAATGCTAAAAATGTTGTATGCTGTAGCTCGAGGCCTAGTAGATGTGCCAAGGGTTGCCATAGGTGGTAGTGATGATAAAGCCCTTATGTCAGATAAGGTCATGCTAAGTATTTCTAAACTATTTGAAAAAGGTTGGATGTAGTGGTATAATCGATTGACTATTGTTGGAAGATGATTCGACTCCAGAAGCCCAATGGATTGAGCTCAACAAATGCCGGTAGGAGATGAAGAGTTTTAGATTCCATAGTGACCTTTCGAGTTCTCAGATTGGAAGAGTCTATTTCTTAATGCTTTGTCTCTTTGTATTCAAAGGAGAGGGAAGGTCATTCGCTCCTATGAGCCTGATGTATTGTAAAACCTATATATTTTGTAAAGAAACTTAGTGTGAGGGTTAGAAAACTTGTAAGGGTAGCCTAAGTGATTCCATTTACTTTGCTGGGTTTTCATGTTTGTTGAACTAGTAGTTTTCATTTGCATGTGAATAGACAGGACAATTATATATGAAGCTATAATTGCTTGCTAGATTCCATTTCATGTTTGTAATTGCAGTGAAATTAATTCCATTTACTTTTCATGTATGATTCTTCTCCTATTCACCCTATTATTTAGGTGCATCTGAATAGAAGGTACAATTATGTATGGAGCTGTGATTCCTACTTGAATTCCATTTCATGATTAGTAGTTGCAATATAAGCAATTCTATTTGTTGTCTATATATGACATTGCTTCTATTCTCATTATTAGATATGAAATCTTAGATGAGGTAGGTTTAAGTTAGATAATAGACTTCATGATAATCTGTGATCAACATTCCATTGGGATTATAGATTGTACACTCTTTCCCTGCCTGAATTGTTTGTGCCTACAAACAATTTGGTTAAATCCTATAAGAAACAATCTGATGATAGATAAAAACACATTCATTGCATATCATTGCATATTTAGGGAGTTGTACCTATCAATTCAGAGGGCAATGATAGATGACTTACACTGACCCAATCCTTTGTGACATCCTTTTGTTCTCTACACATTGGGTATTTAGAGAATCAAAGGTATAAATCTTAAAGGAGGACAAACTGTTAACCAATAGTTTTTGGTGACTTTGCTGGGGAGAATTTGTAAATAGACATATTTCTAGTTTCCCCTTTTTATAGCTGATCTTGTGGAGAAAGGTGCTTGCCATAGGAATCAGGTTTCCAGTACCACAAACTGAAGGAAGAACTAGCTTAAAGTTGAAGACTAGAAAGCACCCAACTGAGGAAGAAGAAAAGATTGATGTTGATATTGGTTTCCTTAGTTTTATAGTTATCTCTACTTCTCAAAGATTGGTGACTCCACTCTGGTCCTCATAACTATGGTTGAAGATTCCAGTGTTTTATATTTTCAAAATGTATTATCTCAAAACTTGCAAGAGATTGGAAACTCTGTTGTAAAAGGACAATGCCTTCTAAAATGGAGAAAGGAAGGAGGCCAGATCCTTCCCTTATAGAAATTCATCACACTACTAATTTTGTATTGCATGATATGTTTGATGCTTGGAGAGAAAGCATTACTCATGGAAGAAAGATGAACCTGAGTATTGAAGAGGATCATGTAACTACTCTGTTGTGGATGAGTATATGTGCAAGATATCATTTGCTAAAAGAAGTGGAAGAGAAAACAAAGTTGTTGCAGAAGTTAAAGAAAGAGCTCAATATGGATGATGGTGAAATGTTAGAAGCCGCTCAAGATCACATCTCATTAAATTTTTCAGTCTTGAGTGAAAAAGAGGTTAAACCAAGAAAACAAATCAGAAGGAAACCCACAATTGAGGAGATAAATGCTAAAGATGATCCCAACTTCCAATTCCTTTGGGAAGCATATAAACTAAGTTTGACTGAGGGTTTGAAGAAAAGATTGAGTGTGTCTGAAGATCATCAGTCTACCCTATTGTTAAAACATGTGCATTAGAAGTATTTCGAGGTCCAAGCCCAAAGGAGAAAGAAGAAATCTATTCTTTTGACTATACCTGAAGAAGAACTGGTAAGTAAAGAATCTACAAGTTGCCTAGTTTCAGAAGAGCAAGAAAAGCCCTGGAATTCTACAAGACAAAATTTGGTGAACAGGGAGATTCTTGAAGATCAGGAAGAAAAGGTAAACAAAATTGAAAAAAAAGATGTATCCATGTTTCCTTTTTCTTGTGTTGATGAAAATTGTAGATTGGGTGAAAAGAATGAGGATAATGTTTCAAACTATTTTTCTTCAGTAGATCATCCTAAGGCTGATGGGCTATTAAAAGATGAAATTCCTAATGTTATTGAAGAACATAATAAGGTTGATCCTTCATTCATTACAGCTGATAAAGATCAGATATCAGAAACATTTTGTTTTGAAGATGATACAATATAGGATGTTGCTAATCAAATATGTGTGGATGAAAAAGATAGTCAGCCTATTGAAAATAATGTTGAAGGAATCAATGCAATAGTAGATTGTGAACATGTTAATGAAGTACTGCAGCACCATACAGAAGACAGAGAAATAGATGAAGATCTTCCTAGTCTTGAAATGAAAATTGATGAAGTCGTGATGCCAATCATATGTGAGTCCTCTTCTATAGTCAATTCAGGTATTGAAATTCTAAATTCAGATGAACATCTTGTAAAATTGACAATTACAACAAATAAAGAAGATATATCAATTCTAGTAGAGCCTATGTGTAATGAAGATGTATCTTGTTTCAATCTTGGTTTGGAATCTGAAACTACTAATAATAGTGCTTGCAACCAGTATGATGACATTCCATTTCAATGTTCTGATCTTCCTAGTTTTTATACTGATATATCTAGTAAAGATAATATTGATGAATCAAATGGATGCAAGTATGTTCCAGTATTTTTAGAATCTAGTGAATATCCTCTCTCCTCTCGGAAGATGGATGCAGAAGGTAGTGTACAGGAAAATATAGAAGAATCAGAAATTTATGATGAGGCATGGCTGTTTGGAAAGGTCCTGTGGGATACTATTCTGCAAATGGTTTTTGGACTCAGTTTCAGTAGTGAAGAAATTGCTAGAGGTTATCAATGTTGTTTCAAATTGATGAAGAATTTTCCCTTGTTCAGGAAGGGTTCATATTTCTCAATTCCTATCAATGGCCATGTATGAAATTTTTTTTGTTTTCTATCCTTTTGGGTGAGGGTTTCCTCACCTATGCTGTAGGTTAGGTTTCCCTTTCTGTTGGTGTGTTTAGTTTTTAGTTTTCCCTGTTCCTGGTAGTGTAGTCTTTTCCCACTTTCCCATTTTGATGTGTTCAGTTTGCTCTGCTCCTCTCTACCCTCCCTATTTACAGCTGCCCATTGTCACTCTTTGGTCTAGACTCCGCAACCCCATGGATAAGGCACCCATCTCACTAGAGAAGCTAAATTCTTCATGCACCTTGCAGTACATGATCCCCCAGTCGGAGCCAACTATTGTCTGACTTTCAGTCACCCATGTTTTGGCAATGTTGGAGTCCTGTGGTCTTGTCAAGTCTAGTGTCTAGGTCTAACTTTTCTAAGATAGGCTATTCTTGCCAAGGTTCCTTGCCTTCTTGCTTCAAGCCAAGTGGGTTGCCTTGAAAACCTTGTCATCATGGGTAAGTGATAGATACCTACCTGGAAACAATAACATGATTTGATTGGTAATTTTTCTCAGGAAAAATGATGAGTCCAAGTCATGATCTTTAGGCACGTGCAAGGAATCAGAAGAAGGTTGATTCAATTTTCAGAAGTAAAGTTTGGATAGACATGAACTTAGATTTAGTTTTCAAAATCCTCCTAATGCAAAATAATTAAGGTAATCACCTCGGAAGGACATACTATTTATCCTAGTATCAAGAAGGTGATAGCATTGCATTGTATGATTTGATGATAATAGCAGAATTTGGGACAGTCAAAGATCTAGTTGTATTCAGTGTCTTTTGAAGATGAAATAAATAAAATGGTGAATGATTCGGTCACATAATCCTATCAGCCTTTATGTTGTGACTCATTAATCCACAGGTTTCATTATGATCAAAATGAAGATGTGGCATCTTGAATATGGGGAATGTTATAGTTTGGTACATTACACATAAGCAATGTTTGTAGGAAAATCAAGATTTTATTACATTACTAAATTTGAAGACTTTGCAATAACAAGAAGCTCGATCATTGTATTATGTTCTACATTGTGCATCAAAGAGTTATCACATATATTACATTTTTGGCTCTTGAACATGTTTCAAACCAAACTAAGTACCAGATTACTTATATTGATCAGAGATAGCAATGAATCAGGTACTAAAAATATAATGGGATCGAAGAACAGTGTTGATAGAGCGGTGCATGATCGCATGAGGTAAAAAAAATCATGCAATCATGTGAAAATGGAAGCCCATGTAGATAAGGAAAGTCAACGAAAAGACAGGAAAGGTTAAATAAAAAAATATGATGGATCCTCGTGATCCAATCATAGGGTGGTCGCATGATCGCATGAATTAAAATAATACCATGCAATCATGTGACAACGTAAGTCATCATGCTTGGTGGGATGAAGACACGTAGCCTGGTGGGTCTGGAAAAGGTTTTCTTGCGATGCCGAATCAACGGTAGTCACTTAGTTGCTATGGGAAGGAAGATGCTTTGCAAATTTGTGAGATGCATACGCGTGTCCCTATGGATCTGAGGAAAGTCGCTTGTGGTGGTGGGGTCAAATTTTTATGACATCAGCTAAGATTCCAAATCTATGGATGACGTATGATCTCATAGAATCTTGTGAGCCCATCAGATCATACGCCCACCATCCGATGAGAATCTGTCAGGTGGGGCCGATATTCTAAGTTTTCAAACATGATAAACTACAAAAGGATTATGACCGATTACCATCTATCCTATGGACCCGGCTAGTGTTGAGTTCTATCAGATGTAGGGGATCTACGGCTGGCGCATGATCGCAAGGAATATTCTTTCCTTATGTGATCATGCAACAAGGAAAAAAGAGAACCTATATATGCTAACAGCGCAGATGTGATAAGGATAGAGTAGTCACATGATCACAAGAGATGAAATACTGCCATGCAATGAAGCAACAACATGATTCCACTGACAGGGGTGTACAGTTGGAGGCTTTTGATTGGTCAAGAATCACCATCTGATGAGAAACTTGTCAAGTGGCACCCGAGACTTAAAGGGAATAAAGATAATATAATCCAATGGAACATCGAAGGTGAGAACAATGGATTATCGACATAGTGTTATCGACATGTCAACTGAGGTCATGGGTAGGAAAAGAAGGAAGAATACAATGCTAAAAATGTTGTATGCTGTAGCTTGAGGTGTAGTAGATGTGCCAAGGGTTGCCATAGGTGGTAGTGATGATAAAGCCCTTATGTTAGATAAGGTCGTGCTAAGCATTTTTGAACTATTTGAAAAAGGTTGGATGTAGTGGTATAACCAATTGACTATTGTTGGAAGATGATTCGACTCCAGAAGCCCAATGGATTCAGCTCAACAAACACCAGTTGGAGATGAAGAGTTTTAGATTCCATAGTGACCTTTCAAGTTCTTAGATTGGAAGAGTTTATCTCTTAATGCTTTGTCTCTTTATATTCAAAGGAGAGGGAAGGTCATTGGCTCCTATGAGCCTGATGTATTGTAAAACCTATATATTTTGTAAAGAAACTCAGTGTGAGGGTCGGAAAACTTGTAAGGGTAGCATAAGTGATTCCATTTACTTTGATGGGTTTTCATGTTTGTTGGACCAGTAGTTTTCATTTGCATGTGAATAGACAAGACAATTATATATGAAGCTGTAATTGCTTGCTGGATTCCATTTCATGTTTGTAATTGCAGTGAAAGTAATTTCATTTACCTTTCATGTATGATTCTTCTCCTATTCACCCTATTATTTAGATGCATCAAAATAGAAAGTACAAATATGTATGGAGCTGTGATTCCTGCTTGAATTCCATTTCATGATTAGTACTTGCAGTGTAAGCAATACTATTTGTTGTCTATATATGATTCTGCTTCTATTCTCATTAGTAGATATGCATTCTTAGATGAGGTAGGTTTAAGTTAGATAATAGACTTCATGATAATCTGTGATCAACATTCCATTGGGATTATAGATCGTCCACTCTTTCCCTACCTGAATTGTTTGTGCCTACAAACAATTTGGATAAATCCTATAAGAAACAATTTGATGATAGATAAAAACACATTCATTGCATATCATTGCATATTTAGGGAGCTCAACCTATCAATTCAGAGGGCAGTGATAGATGACTTACACTGACCCAATCGGTTGTGACATCCTTTTGTTCTCTACACATTGGGTATTTAGAGAGTCAAAGGTATAAATCTTAAAGGAGGACAAACTGTTAACCAACAGTTTTTGGCAACTCCACTGGAGAGATATTGTAAATAGATATATTTCTTCTTTCACCTTTTTATAGGTGATCTTGTGGTGAAAGGTGCTTTCCACAAGAATCAGGTTTCTAGTCCCACATGCTGAAGCAAGAACTAGCTTAAAGTTGAAGACTAGAAAGCACCCAACTGAGGAAGAAGAGAAGATTGATGCTGATATTGGTTTCCTTAGTTTTATAGTTATCTCCACTTCTCAGAGATTGGTGACTTTTCTCTAGTCCTCATAACTTTGGTTGAAAAGTCTAGTGTTTTATATTTTCAAAATATATTATCTCAAAACTTGTAGGAGATTGGAAACTCTATTGTAAAAGGACCATGCCTTGTAAAATGGAGAAAGGAAGGAGGCCAGATCCTTCCCTTATAGAACTTCATCACACTACTGATTTTGTATTGCATGATATGTTTGATGCTTGGAGAGAAAGCATTACTAATGGAAGAAAGATGAACCTGAGTATTCAAGAGGATCATGTAACTGCTCTGTTGTGGATGAGTATATATGCAAGATATCATTTGCTGAAAGAAGTGGAAGAGAAAACAAAGTTGTTGTAGAAGTTAAAGAAAGAGCTCAATATGGATGATAGTGAAATGTTAGAAGCCACTCAAGATCACATCTCATTAAATTTTTCAGTCTTGAGTGAAAAAGAGGTTAAACCAAGAAAACAAATCAAAAGGAAACCCACAATTGAGGAGATAAATGCTGAAGATGATCCCAACTTCCAATTCCTTTGGGAAGCATATAAACTAAGTTTGACTGACGGTTTGAAGAAAGGATTGAGTGTGTCTGAAGATCATCAGTCTACCCTATTGTTAAAACATGTGCATTAGAAGTATTTCAAGGTCCAAGCCTAAAGGAGAAAGAAGAAATTTGTTCTTTTGACTATACCTGAAGAAGAAATGGTAAGTAAAGAATCTACAAGTTGCCTAGTTTCAGAAGAGCAAGAAAAGCCCAGGAATTCTACAAGGCAAAATTTGGGGAACGGGGAGATTCTTGAAGATTAGGAAGAAAAGGTAAACAAAATTGAAAAAAAAAGATGTATCCATGTTTCCTTTTTCTTGTGTTGTTGAAAGTTGTAGATTGGGTGAAAATAATGAGGATAATGTTTCAAACTATTTTTCTTCTGAAGATCAATGTAAGGCTGATGGGCTATTAAAAGATGAAATTCATGATGTTATTGAAGAACATAATAAGGTTGATCCTTCATTCATTATAGCTGATAAAGATCAGATATCAGAAACATTTTGTTTTGAAGATGATACAATGCTGGATGTTGCTAATCAAATATGTGTGGATGAAAAAGATAATCGGCCTATTGAAAATAATGTTGAAGGAATCAATGCAATAGAAGATTTTGAACATCTTAATGAAGTACTGCAGCCCCATATAGAAGACAGAGAAATAGATGAAGATCTTCCTAGTCTTGAAATGAAAATTGATCAAGTCATGATGCCAATCAAATGTGAGTTCTCTTCTATAGTCAATTCAGGTATTGAAATTCTAAATTTAGATGAACATCTTGTAGAATTGACAATTACAACAAATAAAGAAGATGTTTCAATCCTAGTAGAGCCTATGTGTAATGAAGATGTATCTTGTTTTAGTCTTGGTTTGGAGTCTGAAACTATTAATAATAGTGCTTGTAACCAGTATGATGACATTCCATTTGAATGTTCTGATCTTCCTAGTTTTGATTTGAATACTGATATATCTGGTAAAGATAATATTGATGAATCAAATGGATGCAAGTATGTTCTAGTATTTTCAAAATCTAGTGAATATCCTCTCACCTCTCAGAAGATGGATGCAGAAGGTAGTGTGTAGGAAAATACAAAAGAATTAGAAATTTATGATGAGGCATGGCTGTTTGGAAAGGTCCCGTGGGATACTATTCTGCAAATGGTTTTTGGACTCAGTTTCAGCAGTGAAGAAATTGCTAGAGGTTATCAATGTTGTTTCAAACTGATGAAGAATTTTCCCTTGTTTAGGAAGGGTTCATATTTCTCAGTTCCTGTCAATGGCCATTTATGAAATTTTTTTTGTTTTCTATCCTTTTGGGTGAGGGTTTCCTCACCTATGCTATAGGTTAGGTTTGCCTTTCTATTGGTGTGTTTAGTTTTTAGTTTTCCCTATTCCTGGAAGTGTAGTCTTTTCCTACTTTCCCATTTTGGTGTTTTTAGTTTGCCCTGCTTCCCTTTGCCCTCCCTGTTTATAGCTGCCCATTGTCACTCTTTGGTCTAGACTTTGCAACCCAATGGATAAGGCACCTGTTTCACCAGAGAAGCTAAATTCATCATGCACCTTGCAATACATGATCCCCCAATCGAAGCCAACTATTGTCTGACTTTTAGTCACCCATTTTTTGGCAATGTTGGAGTCATGTGGTCTTGTCAAGTCTGGTGTCTAGGTCTAATTTTTCTAAGATAGGCTATTCTTGCTAGGGTTCCTTGCCTTCTTGCTTCAAGCTGGATGGGTTGCCTTGAAAACCTTGTCATCATGGGTAAGTGATAGATACCTACTTGGTAAGAATAACATGATTTGATTGGTAATTTTTCTCAGGAGAAATGATGATTCCAAGTCATGATCTTCAGGCACTTGCAAGGAATTAGAAGAAGGTTGATTCAATTTTTAGAAGTAAAGTTTGGACAGACATGAACTTAGATTCAGTTTTCAAAAGCCTCCTAATGCAAAATAATTAAGGTAATCACCTCGGAAGGACATACTATTTATCCCAGTATCAAGAAGGTGATAGCATTGCATTGTATGATTTGATGATAATAGCAGAATTTGGGACAGTCAAAGATCTAGTTGTATTCAGTGTCTTTTGAAGATGAAATAAATAAAATGGTGAATGATTCGGTCACATAATCCTATCAACCTTTATGTTGTGACTCATTAATCTATAGGTTGCATTATGATCAAAATGAAGATGTGGCATCTTGAATATGGGGAATGTTACAGTTTGGTACATTACACATAAGCAATGGTGGTAGGAAAATCAAGATTTTAGTTCATTACTAAATTTGAAGACTTTACAATAACACGAAGCTTGATTATTGTATTATGTTCTACATTGTGCATCAAATAGCTATCACATATATTACATTTCTAGCTCTTGAACATGTGTCAAACCAAACTAAGTATTGGATTACTTATATTGATTAGAGATAGCAATGAATCAGGTACTATAAATATAATGGGATCGAAGAACAGTGTTGATAGAGCAGTCGCATGATCACATAAGGTAAAAAAATATCATGCAATCATGCGACAATGGAAGCCCATGTAGATAAGGAAAGTCAATGAAAAGATAGGAAAGGTTAAATAAAAAAATATGATGGATCCCCGCGAGCCAATCATAGGGTGGTCACATGATTGCATGAATTAAAATAATACCATGTGATCATGTGACAACGTAAGTCATCATGCTTGGCGGGATGAAGACACCTAGCTTGGTGGGTCTGGAAAGGGTTTGCTTGTGATGCCAAATCAATGGTAGTTTCTTAGTCTTTATGGGAAGGAAGATGCTTTGTGAATTTGCGAGATGCATACGAATGTCCCTATGGGTCTGAGGAAAGTCACTTGTGGTGGTGGGGTCAGATTTTTAGGACATCAGGTAAGATTCCAAATCTACAGTTGGCATATGATCTCGTAGAATCTTGTGACCCATCAGATCATACGCCCACCGTCTGATGAGAATCTGTCAGGTGGGGCTGATATTCTAAGTTTTTGGACATGATAAAGTGCAAAAGGATTATGACCGACTGCCATCTATCCAGTGGACCCAGCTAGTGTTGAGTTCTATCGGATGTAGGGGATCTACTGCTGGTGCATGATCATGAGGAATATTCTTTCCTCATGCGATCATGCGACAAGGCAAAAGGAGAACCTATATATGCTAACAACATAGATGTGATAAGGATAGAGAAGTCACATGATCACAAGAGTTGAAATATTGCCATGCGATCATGTGACAACATGATTCCACTGACAGGGGTGCACAGTTGGAGGCTTTTGATTGGTCAAGAATCACCGTTCGATGAGAAACTTGTCAAGTGGGACCTAAGACTTAAAGGGAATAAAGATAATATAATCCAATGGAACATCGAAGGTGAGAACATCGGATTATTGACAAAGTGTTATCGACATGTCGACTGAGGTCATGGGTAGGAAAAGAAGGAAGAATACAATGCTAAAAATGTTGTATGCCGTAGCTCGAGGCCTAGTAGATGTGCCAAGGGTTGCCATAGGTGGTAGTGATGATAAAGCCCTCATGTCAGATAAGGTCATGCTAAATATTTCTAAATTGTTTGAAAAAGGTTGGATGCAGTGGTATAACCAATTGACTATTGTTGGAAGATGATTCAACTCTAGAAGCCCAATGGATTCACCTCAACAAATTCTGGTTGGAGATGAAGAGTTTCAGATTCCATAGTGACCTTTCGAGTTCTCAGATTGGAAGAGTTTATTTCTTAATGCTTTGTCTCTTTGTATTTAAAGGAGATGGAAGGTCATTGGCTCCTATGAGCCTGATGTATTGTAAAACCTATATATTCTGTAAAGAAACTCAGTGTGAGGGTTGGCAAACTTGTAAGGGTAGCATAAGTAATTCCATTTACTTTTTTGGTTTTTTATGTTTGTTGAACCAGTAGTTTTCATTTGCATGTGAATAGATAGGATAGTTATATATGAATCTATAATTGCTTGCTGGATTCCATTTCATGTTTGTAATTGCAGTGAAAGTAATTCCATTTACCTTTCATGTATGATTCTTCTCCTATTCACCCTATTATTTAGATGCATCTGAATAGAAATTACAATTATGTATGGAGCTGTGATTCCTGCTTGAATTCCATTTCATGATTAGTAGTTGTAGTATAAGCAATTCTATTTGCTGTCTATATATGATTCTACTTCTATTCTCATTAGTAGATATGCATTCTTAGATGAGGTAGGTTTAAGTTAGATAATAGACTTCATGATTATCTATGATCAACATTCCATTGGGATTATAGATTGTCCACTCTTTCCCTGCCTAAATTGTTTGTGCCTACAAACAATTTGGTTAAATCCTATAAGAAACAATCTAATGATAGATAAAAACACATTCATTGCATATCATTGCATATTTAGGGAGCTATACCTATCAATTCAGAGGGCAGTGATAGATGACTTACACTAACCCAATCATTGGTGACATCCTTTTGTTCTCTAAACATTGGGTATTTAGAGAGTGAAAGGTATAAATCTTAAAGGAGGACAAACTGTTAACCAACACATATCTAATCAGCAACTCAGTGATCTCAAATGATAGATCTTCAAGTCATACAATTTATTCAAATCAGTTGTAGTTCATCAATCTCTCCCTTTGGGAATGATGGCAACACAAGCAATATGAAATATGCCATACACATACCAAACATGTATTCTACAACTCTGTCAATAAATGTTTTAACTCGGTACAAGATCTCCCTAGATTAATATTTTTAATCACTACATTACATAAAAGCATTTTCAAGTGCAGACTAACTTTTGTAGATATGATCTTTTCAGCTTGCAGGTTTTCTTCTATTCTTCAATGTTCTCCCTTTTCTGTATCTCTCTCCCTTTATCTCTGGCTTCATATTGAGATCTCTCTCTCTTTGACAACAATTCCAAAGAACAATAAAACCATACAGCTCTATAGTAGCCATGTAACTCTCTGTTGTCCAATGCATTCTCTGTATCTTGGTATACTTATGTGCAAATCTATTTCAATTCTTCAACCTTTCACAACCTTAGACAAAAATCCCAAGTGTGAACTATGTTGCATCAACATGTATGATCTCTTGATAAGATTAGGCTAATGCAACCTCCAGATCACCCTAGTGACCAGTAGATAGGGGACGGACCCCAAGTCTAGTCCTTAGGTATTCATATGTATCCTTCGATAGAGGCTTTGTGAAAATATCAACAAGTTGTTCTTTTCATGTAAAAAATTCTAGCTTCACTTGCTTCTCTTCTACTTGTTCCCTTAAGTAGTGATTCTTAATAGATATGTGCTTTGTTTTAGAGTGCATCACTAGATTCTTTGAAATATTAATTGCACTAGTGTTGTCACAATATATAATCATTGGCTCAGTGATTACCTCATTCATACCTTCCAACACTTGCTTGATATAAGAAATATTTGAAGAGTTTGTAGCAGCAACAACATACTCTACTTCAACTATAGACTGGGAAATGCAAGACTATTTCTTACTTTTGCATGTAAAAAGTCTTTCACCAAAGAAGAATTCTCCTCCGTTGGTACTCTTTCTATCATCCACATTTCTAGCCCAATCAGCATTAGTGTATACCTTAAGCTCAAACTTGCCTTTCTTAGGATACCATAGTCCATAATCTTTAGTTTTCTTTAGGTATCTTAAGATTCTCTTTGTAGCAACCATGTGTGACTCTCTAGGGTTTGCATAAAATATAGCAACTATTCCAACAACATGTGCTATATCAGGTCTACTGTGAACTACATACATTAACTTACCAATCATGGATCGGTAGAGTGTCTGGTTTACCTCAATAGTTCCATCTTCTTTAGTCAATTTACATCTAGTAGCCATCAGTGTACCCATAGGTTTAGCATCTTCATTTCCAAATGTCTTCAATACTTCCTTTATATATTTAGATTGTGTGATGAATATACCATCATTCTACTGAATCACTTGTAAGCCTGGAAAGAACTTAATCTCTCCAAACATAGAATTTTAAATTCACTTCTCATTTCATCAGAAAATGACTTACATATGTGATCTTGTCCTCCAAATATTATGCCATCCACAAATATCTCAGCAATCAAGATAGTATCATCATAATTTCTTTTCATGTATAGATTACTATTCTCACTGGTTCTAACAAATCCAATACTTAGCAAATAGTTATGCAATCTCTTATACTAGGCTCTCAGTGCTTTCTTTAAACAATATAAAGCTTTATGTAATCTACATACCATATCTTTGTTGTCTGGATCAACGAACCATTCAGGTTGTTCCATGTAGACTTCTTCTTCAAGTATTGCATTCAGAAAAGAAGATTTAACATCAATTTGGTAAACTTTGAAATTCTTGTGTGCAGCATATGCAAGTAACATTCTGACTCCTTCTAATCTAGCAATAGGTGTAAAATTTTCACCATAATCTATTCTTTCCTCCTATGCATATCCCTTACATACTAATCTATCTTTGTTCCTTGTTACCTCTCCATTCTCATTAAGCTTGTTTCTGAATATCCACTTAGTACCGATAAAATTCTTGTCCTTAGGTCTAGGTACTAAGCTCCAGGTTTTTCTCTTCTTTATATTTTCTATTTCCTCTTTTATTGCATTAACCCACTCATCATTTTCTAATGCAACTTTTACATTCTTCGGTTCATATTCACAAACTAGACATGTACCTTGTCTTTCTTTACTTCTTGTTTGCATGTGAGCTTGTCTGTCTCCAATGATTTGTGTCTCAAGATGTTGTCTTCCAAAAAATCTTGCTAGTATCTGATCTCTTCTTTCTTGTTCATCCTATGAAGGTTCATTTTCTTTCTCGGTAGGTGCTTCCTACTCGTCGGTATCTCCTTCTTGTCCATCAGTATTGCTTTCTTTCTGATCAGTTGTCACTATCTGCAGCGTCAGTAGATACTCTAGATGCTCAATTTATGTGAATCTACCATAGTCTTCTGGTTCCTTGGTGCTTTCCTCTACATTCTTATCATCAAACTTATCAACCCAAACATTATTACTTTCAATCATTTTATTAGTTACTTTGTTAAGACACTTGTATACTTTACTTTTAGTGGAATATCCCAGAAATATCCCTTCATCACCTTTTGAGTCAAACTTCCCATTTCTTTCATCTTCCAGAATAGAACATTTACTTCCAAAAACTTTGAAATAACTTACAGTGGGTTTGTGGCCAAACCATAACTCATAGGGTGTCTTATTAGTGTCCTTCTTTATTTGTACTCAGTTTAGAACATTAACAGTTGTGCTAACTACTTCTCTCCAGTATGTCTAAGCAACATTCTTTTGTAACATCAACATCCTTGCACATTCAACAATTGACCTATTTCTCCTTTTAGCTATTCCATTTTGTTGAGGTTTCTTCAATATAGAGACCTATCTTTTAATACCATGCTCATTAAAAAAGTTAGTAAATTCATCAGAAATAAATTCACCACCTCTGTCAGATCTCAAACATTTCAATTCTTTACTGATCTCTTTCTCAAATTTTTCTTTATACCATTTGAACATCTTAAATGCCTCTGATTTTTCTTTTAAGAAGATGATTGTCATTAATCTAGTGTAATCATCAACAAAAAAAATGAAATATATGTCTCCATAGTAACTCTGAGTTCTCATAGGACCACATAGGTCGGTATGCACTAACCCAAGTAATTTCTTTGTTGAATAATCTTTTCTTTTGAAACTAGATTTTGTCATTTTACCTTTCTGACATTCATGAAACATAACATGATTAGGCTTTGATAAGTTAGGTAGACCTCTAACCTTTTTCTTTTTACTAATCTTAATCATGTTATCAAAATTCACATGACATAAACTTTTATGCGACAACCATGCATCTTCATCTTTCATCATTAAACAAGAAGACTGATCATTATCAAGATAAAACAAATTACCTCTCAATTGTGCTCTAGTTCCAACAAGTCTTCCTCCATCATCAAATATCTTCACTTTCTTTCTCTCAAAAGCAACTCAGTGGCCCAAATTGTTCAACTGTGCCACACTTAGCAAATTATAGTTTAGTCCTTTTACCCAATAAGCATTGTCACATTTCATTTTATCATTTATCATCAGGGATCCTTTTCCTCTAACCATACAAGGTGCATCATTACCCATTCTCATAGATCCTCCATTGTGTTCTTCAAGATGATCAAATTTTTCTTCATCACTAGTCATGTGATGTGTACAACCACTATCTATGATCCATGTATCATTTTTATTAACCTTAGAGATTAGTGCTATCTCTACATACCTTTTATCTTCCTCTGAGTCATCCTTCATTGAAAGAAATACTACCTCCACATCTTCATCAGTGTCAGTATCAGTGACATCTTCTTCTATAATGTAGCACACCTTCTTGCCTTTATTATTATTGTCTTGGTTGTCTCTATTGTAGTGTTGGTAATTTCCATTGCCTCTTCTCCCATAGCTTCCTTCCACAAATCAGTCTTTGTTTCTATCATCATCTTTCTTGTGTGGACATCTAGCAACAATATGACCAACCTCTTTATAGTTAAAGCATGCTAAAGGTAATTTACCTCTATATCTTCCTTTTCCTTTAGGTAACCTTCTGACCATAAGAGCTTCAAGTTCATCAAGCTCATCATCAGTATTGTTATCACTATCATCATTCTTATTTCTTCTACTAGACTTACCAATCTTCATAGAAGACATAAAAGAAGATTCAACAAATGGTAAAACACTATTATCAAATTTGTTCAGTTCAAAGGTTGTAAGCTTACCAATTTGATTATCAAGAGTCAGGTTGTTACTAGATGCAGACCTAGTTTCATGAATTGTAGATATTCTGATTGTGTAAACTGGCAATAAGGTTCTGAGAACTTTTCTTACCACTGTCTCTTCATCAATAACACCATCAGATCCTCTAATAGCATGAACTACCTCTTTTAATCTATTTGTGTACTGCACCATATTTTCTCCTTCCTTCATTTTCATATCATTGAATCTTCCACTTAAGATTTCAGCTTTGGCTCTTTTGACATTCACATCACCACTATAAACTTGAGCAAGTTTATCCCACATCTACTTAGCAGTAGTACAGTCCTTGATATCTTCAAATTTAGCATCTATACAGGTAGCAAAAATCTTCATCATAGTAACATTATGCTCATGATTGTATCTTAGTTGATCAAGAGTCAAGGGACTAGTGGGCAGTGGAAGGTATCCATTCTCCATTAGTGTGAGGGAAGAATTCCCAATTCTAGATACATGTAGCTTCATTTGACTTTTCCATATTGTGAAGTTATCCTTGTTTAGCTTTGGCACTTCCCTCTTATACATTTAGAGATCTTTGTGCTAAAGTCCTTAAAACTTTGTTACAAGAAACCAACGCTCTAATACCAATTTTTAGAATAATTGAGAGGGGGGTGAATTCATTATCCATAGTCCCAATCACAAAATGTATATCCAAAAATAATTTACTAAAACTTTTGCAGCTTGGTAACATAAAATAGTATTATGTTTGTGCTTTTACCAACTACTAGTTAATAACATATAGTGATTACCAATCAAATCCAATATGCAACATGTAAAGTATGACAACAAACAATCATCACAATCAACACATAACACAAGAGATTGAACGTGGAAACCTTGTAAAGGGAAAAACCACCTAGGACCGGCAACCCAAAAATTGTTCACTCTTCTGAAGTGAGGTCGGTGAAGACCCACCCCTATTAAAGGTTACAAAAAAACTATGAGGTGTGACCTTGTTAGAGGATTTAACACTAACCATTATTTTCCAACCAACATTCACTATGGGGTTGATAGGATAACAAATGTACAAACTATAAATGACATTACAAGACTTTCTAGTCCACTCTGTTAAGAGATTTATCTATTTACAATGGTTAAAATGTAACAATAGGTGATCTAATTACAACACAACTTCAATTGTAGATTATCAGATATATGTTAAGCTTATTCGAATCCTCTGATCAATATATCAATTATGTTTCAATCAATATTCAATAACTTACTGTCGCTTGGTTATAGCTTTTTGATGCTCAGTAATCTCTGCAGTTCAGTTCTCCTCAACCAATTTGATTAGGCATGCATGAAGCTTTTTCATGTGATATCTTTGCAATCTCCTTCTTCCATCATATTTTCATCATGAAATCCTAGTCTCTTAAATAGACAAGTAAATCATTTTAATTCCATCCATCAGATTTTGCCACTTAATCTCCTTTGTTGATTTTTCCACTTTAACCTTCCTCAACTGATGTGTCAGTAACACATTTTATTTCAAATCCCTTAGATCTTATTTGAATTATGCTAGCCATAGATTTTAGTAACAAACATTATCTACAACCTTGTAATCATAACACTTTACAGTGAATCAACTTATGTCAGCTAAACTAGTCATTTTGTTATTTTCTCCTGCTCGATTAACAAATAAATGTGTCAGTGAATACAAGCTTAGTTTATACTATTCTCAATATACACTACACTACATCGGTATATACTTAAATGCTTCTTTAACTGACCACATTTCTTTGTGCATTTTTCTCTATCCTTCATCATAGATGAATGCAACATAATCAAGTCAATAACATAAGGTCATAGACCCATTCATAAGTTACCCAATGTATTCCTTATCCTCATCTATCATATCCATCTTCCTCATGTAGATATATATGTTCTTCATCTCTTTTCTTCGTCTTTCTACAGATGTATGGATATAGTAACTTACAAGATAAGTATTGTCAAAACTAGTTGACATCAATGACAACATATTACTAATTTAATCATCTTACATATCTAATCAGCAACTCAATGATCTCAAATCACAGATCTTCAAGTCATACAATTTATTCAAATCATTTGTAGCTCATCATTATCATGAGACTTGGAGACTATAGTCATATAATCATAGTCACCAAATGATTTTACATTTCATGATTTTATCTCATGACTTGGAGACCCTTTGAAACTTTAATCTTTCATTTTGAGACCTTGTGACTATAGTATGTCTCTCCATCACTAAATGCTTTGAGCTTTTCTTGACTTTTCCTTGAGATTTAGTGACTACCGTTAGATCTTAATCTAATGGTCCAACTTAAGTCCTTTTACTTTAATTTTCTGCATTCAGAGACTCAATGACTACAATTTATCTCCCAGTCACTGCAACATTCATCACTTGCCAATTTTATCCCGAGACCTAGTGACTATAGTCTTTCTGAAGTCTCATATCCTTATTTCCTTATTGAGAGACTTGGTGACTATAGAATGAGTCTCCTAATCATGAGAACTTGTTGACTTTTCAAACCTTTTCTAGAGATTTCCCGACTTCACCCATCTAGAGACTTGGTGACTGTAGAGAAGTCTCTTAATCAGTGAAACTTTATTCAGATCCTCATTTCTTCTCATGACTTCATGATAGCCATAGGATCTTGATTTGATGGTAGTCACTCAGTCTCATAAAATTTAATCTGCCCTTGATTTTCTCAGGAGATTTGGTGACTAAATTTGTCTGGAGATCTAGCGAATATAGTTAGAAAATCTTTGATTTATTTCTTCTGGAGATTCAGTGACTATAGTTCATCTCGTAATCACTTAGAGATTATTATTTCTTTATTTCATTCTTTGACCAATTAGGAATGAACACGTCACCAAATCCAAAAAATGGATTCACATTTTTTTTATTTTTTGACTTCGGCAAACACTTAATCCTTAGTCATCTGGCGATTGTGTGTCTAAGGTTGCCTCCCAGTCACTGGATGATTTTCTTAACTTGGGTTTGTTCCTAAGACTGGGTGACAAAGCACTTCTCATGGTCATTAAAATTTTTGTTAACCTATGGTTTTACTTAGAGATAACATGACCATCACCTGATAAAAATTGTATCAATGGTTCATATTCATCTTGCGGAAACCCTTACCTTAACTTATCATCCTCTGGAAAACATGCGACTAAAGGAAACTCATAGTCTCTTAATATTTTCCTTTACCCTGGTTAAATCTGGAGACTATGTGAAAGCCTTTACTCTCCAAGTCACTAGATCTCCCGTTTAACCTCAGTTAGAATACGAGATTAAACACAGACCGTTGATCTTTCCTTCATCTTACGGTTATCGTTGAGTTGCTGAACATTTTAAGGACTAATTGCTACATCATGAGATTAAGAGATAGCCGTGTCACCAGATCACTGAATGTTTGTCTCGTAACCATCAAGATTCTAAGAATATGCAACTACAACAATCACTGGGTCACTAGATAAAAACATTAACCACTAGAGAATCAGGAGACCTAGCGACTGAAGGAAAACATAACCGCCAGCTTTCATCTAGAGACTCAAAAACTAAGGAGAAGTCTCATAATCACCAAATACTTGATCACTTTATCATTTCTTCTAGAGGTCACCCAACTAAAGGCTTTTTTCATCTAGAGATCAAGCCACTATAGAACTGCCTTCAAAATATTTGTCAATAGTAGTCACTAGATCTTATAAAGATCATTCAGAGACTCGGCGACTAAGAACATCCACTGAGTCTCATGAAGAAAAGGAATATTATTCATACTTAAAGAGATTGCATGACAAAGCTATTTTCTAAATCATGAGACTAAAAGGAAAATGCTAAATTGTTTCAGAGACTGGGCGATTAGACGGTAAACATAAAGTGCACATGCTTAAAGGCTTACTTAAGTAACTTGAAAAAGTAACGGCAAAATAGAACCCGGTTAGGTTTTTGTAGGGTTTATGGATTTTCATAAGCATTTTTGACCTAGAACTTAGGGTTTTTACCGTTAGGAACATATTTTCAACATCTTGGACATGATAATTGTAGGAAAATTAGCACAGGAGCAAGGAAAAATTTTAAAGAAGAAAAACATAAAATGCAACCTTGAAAACTTTGAAAATACTACCAACAGGATCTTCTTGAAATCTTACCGCAAGACATACAATGTTCATAATATTTGGTCTTTTATGATTCAAATAAAGTAAACCACCAACCATTGAACTATATCTAGAATTATTAACTTTAGGGGACTCATCATCCTTTGACAACTTGCATCCTATCACCATAGGAGTACCCACTAGTTGTGATTCATCCAACCCAAACATCTTTAGTAGTTCCTTCACATCCTTAGCTTGAGATATAAAAGTCCCATCCTCAGACTAAGTAATTTTCAATCCCAAAAAGAATTTTGTTTCTCCTATCATGGACATCTCAAACTCACTTTTCATTTCCATTATGAACTCTTTTCTCAACTTATTATTACCACCAAAGATAATGTCATAAAAAAAAACTTCTACAATCAAAATGTTCTTATGATCTACCTTGAAATACAAATTACTATCAACAATACCTTTATTGAAACCAAGCATCAACATATATTTGTCCAATTTGGAATAGAAATCTCTAGGAGATTTCTTCAACCCATATAATTCTCTCTTCAATTGGAAAACCATGTACGATTGATTAGGCAACCGAAAACCATCTTGTTTTTCTATGTATACTTCTTCTTCCAACTTGCCATTTAGAAATTTGGATTTGATATACATTTGATAGAATTTGAAGTCCTTATATGCAACATAAGGAAGGAATAATCTCACTTCTTCCAATATTGTTAGTGGATAAAAAGTTTCATCATAGTCAATTTATTCCATATGATAATATCCTTTTCACACCAATATTTCTTTTTTCTTGACAACTTCCCCATATTTATTAAATTTAATTCTGAAAACCTATTTGGTGCCAATAAAATTATTATCCTTAGGCCTGGGAACAAGAATCAATATATTTTTCTTCTCAATCTACTGTAGCTCTTCTTTCATGGATTTAATCCATTCATCATCTTTTCAATCTTCACTTGCATATTTATGTTCAATCTTTAGGATTAATAAAATCTAGTCTTTAACAATGCTTCTCCTAGTTTGAACAGCTTTTTTCCTATCAACAATAATCTAGTATTTAGAGTGATGTAATCTTACATATCTTGGATTATTTGGCCTTACATCTTACTTTAGTTTTCCTCCTTCACTACTTGTACTGACTTAATTACTTTGACTCACTCAAATGCTTTGATCTTGATTTTGAACTTGATGTTGTTGTATCTTATTATCACTGGCATTATAATCATTAGAATCATATCCATAAGTTATAGATAAACTCTCAAAGACTTCATCCATTTTGACATTATTAGTCTCTATTATCTTCTTCAACCTCCTATTGTAGCACCTATAGGCCTTATTTTTGGTATAATACCCAAGAAATATAACTTCATCACTTCTTGCATAAATTTCCCTTGATCCTCATCTCTTTTGATATAGCATTTGCTACAAAAAATTATGAAATACTTGACTATAAGAATATTTCCACACCATAGATCATAAGGTGTCTTACCAGTATCTCCTTTTATTTTTACCCGATTAAGAGTATATACTCTAATACTAGCTACTTCTCCCCAGAATACCTATGAAATTTTTCCTTCAAGAATCATAGTCATAGTAATGTCAAGAATAGACCTTTTCTTTCTCCCCACCACTCCATTCTAATGTGGAGTCCTCATAGTATAAAATTATCTCTTTATTCCATGCTTCTCATAAAAAGAGTTGAACTCACCTGATATGAAATCACCACCTCTATCTGATCTTAGGCACTTCATCTTCAATCCTATCTCAGTCTCAACCATGATCTTAAATATCTTAAAATTCTCAAAAGCTTAAACTTCTCTTTCAAGAAAGTCACCCATACCATCCTAGACTAGTCACCAATGAGAAACATGAAATTGTTAATATGATTTAGAACAATAGAGAGGGGGGTGACTCAATTGTTCTCAGGTCTAGATGTATAAAATAACCTTTTGAACTCTTCAACAACTTAGATCTAACAACCAACAACTACACGGTCATTATAGAATGCATATAAGAAACATATAATAGTCCAGTCCACTATCCAATAGTATTAACACTAGGATTTATAGTGGAAACCCAATTTGGGAAAAACCACTTTGTAACATGCTATTGATATTTTCACTCTTTTGAAGTGAGCTCTGTGAAAAGCCAACCTTGTCAAACATTTAAAAACACACTAATAGGTGTGACTCGGTTAAAGGATTTCAACCACCCTATTAGGAATGTGCCTTGTTAAAGGACTTAAATACATTTCATTAGAATGCAACCTTTTTCAAAGGATTTATACAATGACTGTTAGGTCAACCTTGATTAAAGGATTTAAACTGATACAATGGTTAGAATGTAAAAACAGTGTTTGATCTGAAAACATAAAAATCACTTTGCAAATAACAGATCCAATTCTTATAAATATATACTGGTTTATTGACTATGATCTATTTCCATCTCCATCACTAATTTTCTTCGAAATCCCTTCAAGCAATCACAACTCCTTCTCCTTCAGCCTTTTCTACTTATTCAGTAAACAACAACAACAACAACTCTAGCATCCCTCTTCAACCTCACACTTAGGTTTCCTTAATACCTCTTCGATTGGTTGATCTAAATTTTACCACTTAATCTCCTTTGTAGATCTTAGGGTTAGGTCAGATTCATCAAATCCTTCCAACATTATTTTCTTCATCCATCCTTCTAAAAACATCTCTAATCTCTTTATGGAATTACAATAAAATGGTTTACAGTGCATTAAATGCTTCCATACATTCAATAAATAAAGTCAACATGATTTACATAATATAAGAATTTAACTATGTGAGCCAAGAATCTGAATTCTTCCTCAAATGTAAATTATTGATGCTCGATCAATACTATGTTCAACTCCTCGGTCTTCACTTGGTAGCCCATTCACCATTGAAATTGTTTCCTCATAAAATACCATCTTCCTCGGTAATAAAATGATGTTCAGTCAACATTGAATTTACTCGACATATACTGGCTCGGTCGACACTAACATCACTTAGCTTAAACTAGATTTCTTCACTTTTTCTCAGTTAAGCTTGTTGGCTTAATCTTTTTCCACACAGTGTCAGGTTTACACTATGATGACAAACTGGTTAGTCTCCAGTCCAAAGTTTGACAGGGAAAAAGGGCCAATTGATGAGGACAAAGAGCCTCCTCCTTCTTCTTTGAGCTCCACATCACTTAGGCAAGTATTGCCTTATCTGCAAACTCATGACTCTTCTTGATATACAAAAGGCCTACAGATAGATTATTGTGGAATAGCCTTCAGACTCTTGTGGGTATCCTATACCCCAATGAGACCATAACCTTATGCAATAACCTGCTTGCATGGAATGAGTCTGAAAACTAGAAACCTACTCTAACAACATGAAAGGGAAAGGCAGTGCTTTACTTTGAATGATTTAAATTTGGGTTGAATGGACCCCTAAAATACCCTAAGTCTCTCATAGACTAGTGCCTCATCCAATGGGCAACAGAGTCAAATACCTCACTGCAACAAAGAGCTATCAAACAAGAAGACAATGCATCCTAATATGTTAGTGCCTTGCACCAAACATACACCATTGATCAAATCTCACTTCAACAATCCACTTGTCTACCCAGATGTGCTATCACCTATTCAAAGGATTTTAACCCTCCCCTTAGAAGAGACCTATAAACAAGAAATACATTAATCAACATCCACTGAAAGACAAGCATGAAATACCCTTGATACCCCAAATCATACACATTTGAAAACTAGTCCTAAACTTAGTTGTTTCTGTGAAAACAACTCTATTGCAGACACATGGGAAATGCAAATAGAAAGGTTGAAACACCCTTGATGCTTCAATCAATAAGCCTAAAACTCAAATGGAGACAATCTCATACATAAGATAGACTATTACAATTTGTATTATATTCTTAGAACCACAAAGGAAAGAGGGAACACCCTATATGCAAACAAGAAGGAAATATTTACAAGGCAGAACATTCATGGAACCAAGATCCGGAACTCCTAAATTGGAACCCGTGTGGAACTAAAATAATGGAACCCATTAGATTACCAAAAAATGGAACCCGTGTGGAACCAGAATAATGGAACCCCTTAGATTACCAAAAATTGGAACCCTTTAAAAATAAAAATAGCTATAATATATACCACTAGTCATCTTGGAATCCCAAAAAATCAGGATGAAACAAGCTACGGATGACTAGGGAAAAGGTTTTACCTACCAAGCCAACTAAATTTAATCAAGAATTAATTACATTGGAGGAAAACCAGGTAGTTAGATCCAAGAATGATCTTCATTAATGAGAAATCTCTGAGCAATGTACCGAAGATCATGAATTCACCATGTTTATCAATCTAATCATTCACATGCAACATGCCTTGAGTAGATGCGTACCCATTCCCTCATGGTACAAATATTCTGCAATCAATCATCAAACTCTCTAGACCACTTTGCGATAGTTGACAAAATTATATCTACCAGATCCAGCCGCTCAAGCATTAAAAACTAGTCCTTTTGTCGCTGAAACCCTTAAAATATTTAAATCTAGAAGAAATGGCTACTTTATGGTGCCAGACAAAATATTGACAGTCAACATTCAAATCTGGACTCACTTTATATCATGACCATCAGATCTCCTCACTTTCTCGGGCTTCTCAAGTTTAACCTTATAGGAATCCTGGTTTACATTTTTCCCTAGTTGCTAGATCGTGAGACACCATCTCTAACCCTGGGTCACCATTTAGAGAATTAGCGATTGCATAGTCTCGTGATCTCATAACCTTTCTCTTAACCATGATATAATCTGGAGATCACATGACTAGCATTGATATAACTTCAATCGGATGGCTATTGCTAAGTCTCAAGACCTCAAGAGAATATTCGAAAACATCCTAAGACTCAGTGACAAAGGAAAATCTCATGATCACTTAATCTTTTAGAATATTCCTTTCTGATCATGAGACTTGGAGACTAAGATCCACACATGGGCCCACCTAGTGCCACCTATCATCAATTCATTTTTCATTACTGCTCAGTCACCTCTGGAATTGCCATATGTCCATTCAAAGCCCAGCCCACCTTGAACCTTAGTATATCTAGCGACTACGCGAATAAGGCCTATCACCTAGTTGCCTAATAGATTTTCTTCATTCCTTGACCTAGCGAACACAGGAAACCTTCAATTTTTCTATCTGGTGATCTGGTGACTAGCAAGAGAGTCTCATAGTCACGGCAAATTTTTGACTTTTCAACTTTGTTTCTAAGACTTCGTGACCACCGTTGATCTTCTTTTTTTCCTCCATCCTATGGTCCATATTAAGTCATGAAATAATTCTTGACTTAACTATTTGATTCACCGACCACGAGACTAACCATGTTGTTAAATCACTAGAGGTTAGGCACTTGACCATAAGGATCATGAGACCCCGAGAGTATGTAGTCGCCAGATCATCGAACTGAAAAACTAACTATTAGGCCAAACATGATGCTAACCTTTACTTTATCCCCACACTATCTAGAGATTTAGTGACAACGAGATTCGCTAGGTCTCACAATCATTTCATTAACTGGGGTTAAGTCCCAAGAACATGTGACCAAGGCAATCTCCAAGTCATGAAAACATTTTTTAACTCTGAGTCAGGTCTTCAGATTAAACTCTGATCATTGATCTTCAACTCTATCCTATGGCCATTGATAGTTCTCACTCAATCTCAGAATTTTGGAAGACTTAACTGTTAAATCTTGAGATTGAGCGATTGAAGAGATTCATAACCGCCCGCTAGGTCACTGAATGTTTAGCACTTAACTGCTAGAATTAAGAGACTACGAGACTACCCTTAGTCATTGAATCACCAAATCTTTTATAAACTCTGAGCATACTAAGATCAATGGCTATCATTATACCACAAGCTTAAACCTCGTGCATCTTATCCAAGTGGTATAATGACAACCATGAGATCATGTCAATCTTTATCTTACTTCAAAGACTGAAGACCTAGGCCCACTGACAAATTACCGACTCATTTTCCTCGACCAAAATTAATCGAACACTTAGCTAATGGGAAACATGCATGTCAGCGCCACCTGGCAAATAGACCCACAATATTCTTTCTTTATTTAACTCTGGCAAGCACTTAACTCCTAGCCATTCAGTAAACACGCAACTAAAGCATTTTCCAAGTTGCAAGACAAATTTCTTAACCAGGGTATGGTCTAGAGATCATGTGACGAAGGGAAACTCCAAGTCGTGGCAACATTTCTTTACCTTGAGTTAGATCTAGACACTCAACACCAACCACACAATCAACATCTCATCAACGGTCCTCACTCAATCTCTGAATGGTAAAGGGCCTGACTACCAAATCACAAGATCATCTGACAAAAGGAAAACATAACTATTTGCCAAGTTGCTGAATGAGAAGATGTAACCACCAAGAAACAAGAGATTGCATGAACACACAGTCATGAGATCACTGAATAAAACTTAACTACTTGAGGATTCAGAGATATGGCGACTGCAAAGAATACACCACCATTTCATATCTAGAGACCTAGTGATCGACTGAGAAATAAAAGTGCACATGCATTATAAATCACTTAAGTGGCCTAAAAAAGTAACGAAGAATTAGAATAGGGCTTGGATAAACTAGGGTTTTACCCTCCAATGGCTAGAAATATGAATTTTGAACCTAGGGTTTAAGGCCAGATGCAGGGAAAACACTTGTAGAGACCAGAGAAAACTATATAGCCATGAAAATTTTTTGCAGGTGCTAACAGTGGCTCTGTCTGGGGATGCATGCCTCTTGTAGGCATAATAAGAATTCAAAATTTATGGGAGAAGTAGACCACCCACAGGACAAAAAATAAGGGATCGCTCACAAAAACTAGCAACCGAACTAGGAAAATAGGAAAAGAGACACACAACAGAAAGGGAAAATATTTACAAATATTTACAAGAAGTACAACTTTATTTGGTGGCCCAAGGCCACCAAAATAAAATCAGTGACCCTCTTGAATCAAAGGTTTGATTCTCATCTACATATGTGACCAACCATCTGCAAATTTCATGATCATCTTGTTGCCAACATATGTGAATATTCATGGGCTAAAAAATAAAATTGTACTGATCACTACCCATGTTCTTCCAGTCATAACCATTACATTCATACTCATATTCCAAGAAGTAAGGAACATCATTTACTTCTTCTTGATGACTTGAAAAAATAAAAAAACTTATCTAGTAATGCATTAGAAAATAAAGCATATTGATCATCATGCATTACTACAAAAATACCTGGCTGAGAAGGAATTGGATCCTTAGATTTATCTTTATGCATTGCCTCAGCCACTGAGCAACTTGGTTCCTCTATGATATCTTTACTGATAGGATCATGAACCAAGTGAAGGTCTATTTTAGAAACATTGTGACAGTGAGACAACTGATCTGCATCATTATTTACATCAAAAGAGTTTTTGTCCCAATCATTGAAGACAAAGTCCTCAATACTGTCACCATCACTATCATATTTAGAAAAAGAAGGAAAAGGATGTGAACAAAAAACTTTTTTCATCAATAGAATTCCTATGATAGGAAAACACACTCTCATTTCCTTCAACCTCTTCTTCTGTAGAGTCACTACAGGAGGGGACTTCTGGTACACATGGGCTACACTGATCACTTTGAACACTAGACTCATTATTAGTGTCAAAGACTATGTCAAAGGGGAGCTGCAAATCAAAGTCCATAATAGGTGCATACCTTTGGAACTCTTCAGCCAAACATGCTAAAATATTTTCACTTCTCAATGGACTTTGGGCCTTGTCTTCATCTTCCTCAGCTTCACCCTTATTGCTGCAAACATCATCCCTTTCCAAGACAATAATGGACATCTCTAGCCTTAGATCATCTTGTGTGAAGCAATCACTACAGGAATCATCATTTGCATCATATCTAATACTCTGCCCTTCTCACAAAACATCATCATATTGGGACAAGAAAGCTACCTTCTCATGTTGAGAAGAAGAAAAATCTGCAAACAAATTGGAAATATTCTCAACTTCAGATTCATCTTCAGCATCCTCATATGCACTGACCTCAACATCAGCTTCATAGTCAATACTCTCTGCATAATGAGAATCAACATCAAAATCACTGGCCTCTTCATGATCAACATAAGGAACCACCAGTCTTTGTAATCTCATGTCCACCTCTAACTGCCATATCTCATCTTTTTTCTTTGCAATCATCTTCTTGAGAGTAGCAACTTTATCAAAAAAATTTACAAATTTTGCTCTTAATACATCCCAAGAAGGGATTGAACATGAAGGAAAGGACACAAACCAATCCCTTGCACTATGTGACAGAGTTTGCACAAATAACATCATGACAAAATTTTCATGTTCAACATCCATTTCACCAAAAAGACCCATGACATAATATATATGTTGGCTTACCGAAATAGATCCATCAGCCATGAATCTAGGAAAGCACTTCCCATCCTCAGTAGAGAACTCATTAGGGGCACCCTCAATGCCATCAAAACAAAAGGGCCTATATTCCTCCATAAAGAACTGCCCACAAACCAATCCCTTGCACTATGTGATAGAGTTTGCACAAACAACATCATGACAACATCTTCATGTTCAACATCTATTTCACCAAAAAGACCCATGACATCATATATATGTTGGCTTGCCAAAATAGATCCATCAGCCATGAATCTAGGAAAGCACTTCCCATCCTCAGTAGAGAACTCATTAGGGGCACCCTCAATGCCATCAAAACAAAAGGGCCTATATTCCTCCATAAGGAACTACCCACTAATACTTATCCCTTTACAGTAGTGCTTAACACTTGATAGGGACACATTCTCTTACAACTTATTTTCATAAAAAGAAGACATATGAAAACTAAAATATCTGAAAGTTCTGCATCAAGAACTTAGCCTGTTGACTAGAAGGCAGGGCAGATCTAGAGCTTACCATGTAGCTCCATCAGGTTCTTTCCTATGTAGAGTCACCACCTCCTTGAAGAGAAATTTTTTAAAATGTTTTGTGTCTTCTTCCAATCAACCAAAACCTCACCAGGATTTGCACACTATTTATCAAGGACTACACTGATCAAACAGAGAAATTCAGAGTCACCACTCAACACTTAGTGAGAAAATTTTACAAATGTGTTTTTTCTATTTGACTCTGTAACTATGGCCACCAGAGATTTTGATTTCTTTAACAAGATTTTTCTATCTATTCCCCAATGGAGTTGCCATTTTGTTGGTGACTCAGATGGGCAAATCAATCTGGTCAATAAGATATGGAAATTTGTAGTTTGTAACCAGAGATTCTAACAGATGTATCTTTGTTATGTTCTCCCCAGTGGAGTCACCATTTTGTTAGCTTGATCTTTTTCCACGTAGTGTCAAGTTTATACTATGATGACAAACTAGTTAGTCTCCACTCCAAAGTCTGATAGGGAAAAAGGGCCAATTGATGAGGACAAAGAGCATCCTCCTTCTTCTTTGAGCTCCACATCACTTAGGTGGGTATTGCCTTATCTGCACACTCACGACTCTTCTTGATAAAAAAATGCCTACAGATAGATTATTATGGAATAGCCTTCAGACTCTTGTAGGTATCCTATACCCCAATGAGACCATAACCTTATGCAATAACCTTCTTGCATGGAATGAGTTTGAAAACTAGAAACCTACTCTAACAACACAAAAGGGAAAGGTGGTGCTTTACTTTGAATGATTTAAATTTGAGTTGAATGGACCCCTAAAATACCCTAAGTCTCTCATAGACTAGTGCCTCATCCAATGGGCAATAGAGTCAAATACCTCATTGCAACAAAGAGCTATGAAACAAGAAGACAATACATCCTAATATGTTAGTGCCTTACACCAAACATACACCACTGATCAGATCTCACTTCAATAATCCACTTGTGTACCCAAATGTTCTATCACCTATTCAAAGGATTTTAACCCTCCCCTTAGAAGAGACCTATAAATAAGCAATACATTAATCAACATTCACTGAAAGACAAGCATGAAATACCCTTGATACCCAAGCTCATACACATCTAAAAACCAGTCCTAAACTTAGTTGTTTCTACAAAAACAACTCTATTGCAAACCCATAGGAAATGCAAATAGAAAGGTTGAAACATGCTTGATGCTTCAATCAATAAGCCTAAAACTCAAATGGAGACAATCTGATACTAGTACAAATATATTGCAATCTCATACATAAGATAGACTGTTACAATTTGTATTATATTCTCAAAACCTAAAAGGAAAGAGGGAACGCCCTATATGCAGAGAAGAAGGAAATATTTATAGGGTAGAATATTCATGGAACCAAGATCTGGAACTCCTAAATTGGAACCCATGTGGAACTAGAATAATGGAACCCCTTAGATTACCAAAAATTGGAACCGGTGTGGAACCAAAATAATGGAACCCCTTAGATTACCAAAAATTGGAACCCTTTAAAAATAAAAATAGCTACAATATATACCACTAGTCATCTTGGAATCCCAAAAAATTAGGATGCAACAAGCTACAGATGACTAGGGCAAGTGTTTTACCTACCAAGCCAACTAAATTTAATAAAGAATTAATTACATTAGAGGAAAACTAGGTGGTCGGATCCAAGAATGATCTTCATTAATGAGAAATCTCTGAGTGATGTACCGAAGATCATGATTTCACCATGTTTATCAATCTGATCATTCACCTGCAACATGCCTTGAGTAGCTGCCTACCCATTCCCTCATGGTACAAATCTTTTGCAATCAATCATCAAACTCTTTGGACCACTTTGTGGCAGTTGACAAAATCATATCTACTAGATCCAGCCACTCAAGCATTAAAAATGAGTCCTTTTGTCCCTAAAACCCTTAAAATATTTAAATCTAGAAGAAATGGCTACTTTATGGCACCAGACAACATATCGACAGTCAACATTCAAATCTAGACCCACTTTATATCATGACCATCAGATCTCCTCACTTTCCCAAGCTTCTCAAGTTTAACCTTATAAGAATCCTGGTTTACATTTTGCCCTAGTTGCTAGATCACGAGACACCATCTCTAACCCTGGGTCACCATTTAGAGAATCAGTGACTTGTCTTGTGATCTCATAACCTTTCTCTTAACCATGATATAATCTGGAGATCACACGACTAACATTGATATAACTTCAATCAGACAGCTGTCGCTAAGTCTCAAGACCTCAAGAGAATATTCAAAAACATCTTGAGACTCAGTGACAAAGGAAAATCTCATGATCGCTTAATCTTTTAGAATATTCCTTTCTGATCATGAGACTTGAAGACTAGGCCCCACACATGGGCCCACCTAGTGCCACCTGTCATCAATTCATTTTTCATTACTGCTCAGTCACCTCTGACATTGCCATCTATCCATTCAAAGCCTGACCCACCTTGAACCTCAGTATATCTGGCAACTATGTGACTAAGGCTTATCATCTAGTCATCGAATAGATTTTCTTCATTCCCCAATCGGGCAACCATAGGAAACCTTCAATTTTTCTATCTGGAAATCTGGTGACTAGCAAGAGAGTCTCATAGTTGCGGAAAATTTTTGACTTTTCAACTTTCTTTCTGAGACTTCGCGACCACCATTGATCTTCTTTTTTCCCTCCATCCTACGGTCCATATTAAGTCACGAAAGAATTCCTTACTTAACTGTTAGATTCAGCGACCACAAGACTAACCGTGTCACTGAATCACTGGAGGTTAGGCTCTTGACCATCAGGATCATGAGACTTTGAGACTATGTAGTTGCCAGGGCACCCAACTGAGAAACTAACTGTCATGCCAAACATGATTCTAACCTTTACTTTAAGCCTGCACTATCTAGAGATTTAGTGACAAAGAGATTTGTTGGGTCTCACAATCATTTCATTAACTCTGGTTAAGTCCCGAGAACATGTGGCTGATGCAATCTCCAAGTCATGGAAACATTTCTTAACTCTGAGTCGGGTCTTTAGATTAAACTCTGATCATTGATCTTCAACTCTATCTTGTGGCCATTGATAGTTCTTGCTCAATCTTAGAATGTTAGAAGACTTAACTATTAAATCTCAAGATTGAGCGACTAAAGAGATTCATAACCACCCACTAGGTCACTGAATGTTTGACAATTAACCGCTAGAATTAAGAGACTATGAGACTACCCTCAGTTGTTGAATCATTGAATCTTTTATAAACTTTGAGCATACTAAGATCAATAGCTTTCATTATACCGCAAGCTTAAACCTCATGCATCTTATCCAAGTGGTATAATAACAACCACGAGATCATGTCGATCTTTATCTTACTTCATATACTGAAGACTTTGGGCCCACTAACAACTGCCAACTCATTGTCCTCGACCAAAAGTCATTAGACACTTAGCCAATGGGAAACACACCTATCAGCACCACCTAGCAAATGGACCCGCAATAATCTTTCTTTATTTGACTCCGGCAAGCACTTAACTCCTAGCCATTCAGCGAACACGCGACTAAAGAATTTTCCAAGTTGTAAGACAAATTTCTTAACCAGGGTATGGTCTGGAGATCATGTGACTGAGGGAAACTCCAAGTCATAGCAACATTTCTTTACCTTGAGTTAGATCTGGAGATTTAGCACCAACCACACAATCAACATCTGATCAATGGTCCTTGCTCAATCCCTGAATGGTAAAGGGCTTGACCGAGAAATCATGAGATCATGTGACAAAAGGAAAATATAACTATTTTTCAAGTCACTGAATGAGAAGATGTAACCGCCAAGAAACAAGAGATTACATGAACACATAGTCATGAGATCGCTGAATAAAACTTATTTTCTTGAGGATTCAAAGATCTGGCAACTACAAAGAATACACCGCCATTTCATATCTAGAGACCTAGTGACCGACTGGAAAATAAAAGCACACATGCTTTATAAATCACTTAAGTGGCCTGAAAAAGTAATGAAGAATTAGAGCAAGGCCTAGATAAACTAGGGTTTTACCCTCCAATAGCTAGAAATATGAATTTTGAACCTAGGGTTTAAGGCTAGAGGTAGGGAAAACACTTGCAAAGACTAGAGAAAACTATATGGCCATGAAAAACTTTTGCAAGTGCTAACAAAGCCTACTTGTTTAGTCTTTCTTCTTACTTAGATAAGCAATACATTATCTTATCATTGTGCCACATAATCAAGTACGCATTGAAGTATCAAGATAACTCAACCTTTCCTTAGGTGCTATTGTTATCACCTCTTCCCTAATCCTTCTCAACAATCAAATAGATATAGTACTTTCTTAGATAGCAAGAGTCTTACCAGTTAAGGTTTGACATCAATGACAATACAACAATTGCTTCAATTGAAGTTTCCAACAATCTCCATCTTTGGCATTGATGGCAACACCATATGAATAACATATAAACCACCAACCAATCAAAAACTTTTTTGTACATCAAAAATATTTATAATATCCTTAGCTTCATTCTGATTGTGAATCTCTTAGCCTACTTGCATGACTACCCACATAGTAACTTCCACTTGATCTCTTTTGTGTTCCTTTCCTCTAAATCTCTCCCTCTTACTTGATCTTCCATGAAATCTTACCATTTGTTTTCATCTTATTCATCTCCCTCTTTGACAATAATGCCAAAATAGAAACTAAACCATACATCCTTCAGATGTAGATGTCATCTTGTTAGTTCAATAACAATATTTCTCCCTCTGTCATCTTTGCTTATGATTGATTATCAACTTTGATGTACTTTTCACAACTCTAGGCTACTCCTAAAGTGTGACCTTTTTCTTCATCAATTTATTAGATACTCTTTGCAACACATTTGATGCAGTGCTCCTAGCTTGACTAGGTAGCCTCAGTGAGGGGAAGAACCCCTAATTTTCCTCTCAAATAATCTTTAGGTAAGGCTTTAGTGAATATGTCTGCTAGTTGTTCCTTTGTATTCACATATTCCATTCTGACCTCTTTGTCTTGTACCAATTCCCTCAAGTAATGATACTTGATGGTGATATGTTTGGTCTTTGTGTGTATCACTAGGTTCTTAGATATGTTGATAGCACTTGTGTTGTCATAGTAGATGACAACTGGTTTAGTGATCTCTTCTTTAATGCCTATCAACAATTGCTTTATCCATACCAACTTTGAATAGTTCACTATTGCAGCTACATACTCAGCTTCAACTATAGATTGGGAAATGCAATTTTGTCTCTTGCTTGTCCAGGAAACTAATCTCTGTCTAAGAAAGAAAGCTCCACCACTAGTACTCTTTATATCATCCACATTTCCTGCCCAATTTGCATCAGTATAGACTCTCAGTTCAAATATTTCATGCTTCTTATAGTACAGTCCATAATCTATAGTTCCTTTCAAATATCTCATTATCATTTTTACATCCATCATGTGAGTTTCCTTAGGATTGGCAGAGAATCTTGCCACAATCCCAACTGCTAGAGAAATATCTGGTCTGCTGTGAACAACATACTATAGTTTTCCAATCATGGACCTATACAAAGTCTAGTTTACTTCAGCAACATCATCATTTTTAGACAATTTTTGTCTTGTAGCCATGGGAGTACTTACTAGCCTTGAATCCCCCATACCAAAGGTTTTTAGTATCTCATTCACATATTTAGACTAGGTAATGAAAATACCTTTCTCCATCTGATATACTTGTAAACCAACAAAGAATTTTATCTCCCCAAACATTGACATTTCAAATTCAGTTTACATCTCATTAAAAAATTTCTTACACAAGGCATCTTGTCCACCAAATATAATATCATCTACAAAAATCTTAGATAACAAGATTCCTTTACCTTCTTCATCTTTCATGTATAGATTGCTTGTGTCATTTGTCCTTGAGAATCTAATTTGTATCAAGTAATTATCCAACCTCTGATACCATGCTCTAGGGGCTTGCTTTAGTCCATACAGTGCCTTATTCAGTTTGCAAACCATGTGTCTCTTGTTTGGATCAACAAATCCTTCAGGTTTGTCAATATACACTTCTTCTTTGAATATACCATTTAAAAATGTAGACTTGACATCCATTTGGTATACCTTGAAATCTTTGTAGGTAGCATATGCAAGTAGATTTCTCACTCCTTCTAATCTTGCTACAGGGGAAAATGTCTCCCCATATTCTATTCCTTCTTCTTGTGTGTAGCGTTTGCATACTAGCCTTTCTTTGTTCCTTTTGATTTGTCCATGTTCATTTAGCTTATTTCTAAAGACCCATTTTGTTCCAATGACATTTTTGTTTTTTGGTCTTGGCACTAGGGTCCAGGTATCATTCTTCTCTATTTGGTCTATCTCCTCATTCATGGCTTGGATTCAGTCTTCATTTTCTAGTGCCTCACTTGTTGTCTTAGGTTTGAATTTACATAGTAAACATGTAGGGTCTCTTAACTTTCTTCTAGTCAAAACTCTAGTTTCTTTGTCTCCAATGATTTGTTTAGGCTTGTGGTGTATCCTTACATACTATGCCAAAATAGGTTCTTCTCACTTCTCTCCTTTCTCTTCATGTTCTCCAATAAGATTGTTAGATTTAGCTTTTGAATGCTCGAAAACCTCTTCCTAATACTTGGCAGCATCCTCCTGTCACTTGACATTTTCTTCTTATCACTCGACATTTTTTCCCTAATGCTCGGCATTACTTACCTAAGACTCTACATCAGGTGCAAGTTTTCACTTGCCTCTCCTTCTTATATATAGACCAAAGATCTATAATCTTCTGGTTCTCTCTTGGTCTCCTATTCATTTTTCTCTACATACTCATCAACCTTGACATTTATAGTTTCCACAATTTTGTTAGTGTTAGAGTTAAAACACTTGTAAGCTTTACTCTTTGTGGAATAACCTAGGAATATGCCCTCATCACTTTTAGCATCAAACTTTCCATTTCTATTATCTTTTAGTATATAGCATTTTCTCCCAAAAATTCTAAAGTACTTAACATTAGGTGCATACTCTTGCCATAACTCATAAGGTGTAAAAATTATATATTTTTTGATTTATACTTAGTTTAGGGTATAAATAGTTGTACTTACAGCTTATCTCCAATACTTTTGTGAAACATTCTTCTTGATCATTAGTGTTCTTGTACAATCCATGATAGATCTATTCCTTCTCTCTTCTATTCCATTCTATGGAGGTGTTCTAGGTGCAGACATCTATCTCTTGATTCCTCTATCATTGTAGAATAGATTGAACTCATTTGATATGAATTCTCCACCTTGGTCAGATCTCAGACACTTGAGGTTCCTACCTATCTCCTTTTCAACCTTAGCCAAATACCGCTTAAAAATTTGAAATGCATCGAATTTTTCTTTTAAAAACATTACAGCCATCATTTTGGTGTAATCATCAACAAATAGAATAAAATATCTAGCACCATAATAGATTTGTACACCCATAGGTCTAAAAAGGTCAGTATGAACCAAATCTATAGCATTTTTAGAAGTAAAAGTCTTGCTCTTGAAACTAGACTTTTTCATCTTACCCAACTAACATTGTTTTCACATTACATTATCAGGTTTCTTCAATCTCGGTAGTCCTCTAACTTTCTTCTTTTTACTAATATCTACTAGATTGTTAAAGTTAACATGACATAATCACTTATGCCATAACCATATATCATCAAGTTGTGCAATCAAACATGTCTATCCAGATAGGTCTAGATAGAACAAATTACCTCTTATCTCTTCTCCACTTCCAATCAGTTCACTAGTGGCATCAAATATTTTAGCCTTCCTATGATGAAATTCCACTTGGTAGCTAGTACTATTAAGCTGTGCAACACTTAGCAGATTATAGTTAAGACCCTCAACCCAATAAGCATTTTCATAAGTGATCTTATCAGTCAGCTTAATCAATCCTTTACCCTTAACATGACATGGTGGATCATTACCAAATTTAACACTTCTACCTTTGTAATGATCTAGGGTATCAAACTTACTTTTGTCACCAGTCATGTGGTGAGAGAAATCACTATCAATAATCCACTTATTATTTTTGTTCACATGGGAAATAAGTGTAGTTTTATCATCCTCATCAAACTCATCTTTCATAGAAACATAGAATACTTCAATTTCAAAATCATCACTATCAGTGTCAGTTTCTTCTTCAGCAATATAGTAAGATTTCTTACCTTTATCTTTGTAGTCCTTGTACCTTCGACAATCTCTGTCTTCTCTTTTATCTTTGTTCTTGCTATCTCTTTCCTCATCCTCGTCATCCCTGTCAAGACATCTTACAGCTACCAACTTTGTTACATGAGAAACATATGATAGGGAGTTTACCTTTATACTTTCCTTTTCCCCCTTTCAATCTTCTAGCCATAAGAGCTTCAAGATCCTCTAGTTCTTCATCAGAAGTGCCACTATCACTTTCACTCTCACTAATGAATCTTTCCTTTCCTTTCTTAGACTTATTCAAAACCAATTGTGACTTGAATGTAGATTCAACATTAGCAATAGTGAAGTTATCATAATTAGAAAGCTCAAAAGCAGTAAGCTTACCAACAAGACTTTCCAAAGTAAGAGCATTACCAAGATTACATCTAGATTCTTGAATTGCTAAAATTTTGATGGCGTAGATAGGACGTAAAGTTCTCAAATCTTTTCCAATAACAGTCTCATCATCAATATTTCCATTAGCTCCTCTAATAGCATTTACAACTTTTATCGTACCACCATATTGAGCAATATTCTCACCTTCTTGCATTTTAATTTCATCAAATTTACCTCTCAGGCTTTCAACCTTTTCCCTTAGTACATTTATGTCACCACCATAGATGTTTTCAAGAGTGTCCCACATTTTCTTTGCATTTGTGAAATATTTGATGTCTTCAAATTCAAGATAGCTTAAGGTAGATTCAATCTCCAACATTGCTTGATTGTGCTCTTGTTTAGCTCTCATCTCCTCAGTAGTTAGAGGTGCAATAGGTATAACATAGTCATGCTCAATATAATACTTTGTTGATTCACCAATACCAGCTAGATGTAGTTTCATCAGACTCTACCATGCAAGGAAGTTCTCCTTATTTACCTTCAGTACCTCCTTCTTATACATCTAGATCATTTACATCAAGTACCTTTAAACTTGTTCTATGTAAGCACCAACAACTCTGATACATATTTTTAATACAATTTAGAACAATAGAGAGGGGGGCTAAATCAGTTTTTCTCAGGTCTAGATATATAAAAAAAACTTTCAAACTCTTCAACAACTCATATATAACAACCAATAGCTACTCGGTCATTACAGAATGCATATCAGAAACATATAATAGTGCAGTCCACTATTCAATAGTATTTAACTTGCAAAACATAGAAATGTTCAAACCAAAACATTCACACAAGTATTAACACCAAGATTTATTGTGGAAACCCAATTTGGGAAAAACCACTTTGTAACATGCTATTGATATTTTCACTCTTCTGAAGTGAGCTCTGTTAAAAGCCAACCCTGTGAAAGGTTTACAAACACACTGCTAGGTGTGACCCAGTTAAAGGATTTCAACCACCTTGTTAGGAGTGCACCTTGTTAAAGGAATTAAGTACATTCCATTAGAATGCAACCTTGTTCAAAGGATCTATATAATGACTATTAGGTCAACCTTGATTAAAGGATTTAAACTGATACAATGGTTAGAAAGTAACAACAATGTTTGATCTGAAAACATACAACTCACTTTACAAATAATAGATCTAGTTCTTACAAATATATGTTGGTTTACCGACTGTGATGCATTCCATCTCCATCACTGATCTACTCAGAAATCCCTTCAACCAATCACAACTCCTTCTCCTTTAGGATTTTCTTCTTATTCAGTCAATATCAGCAACTCCAACATCCCTCTTAAACCTCACACTTAGGTTTCCTTAATACCTCTTTGATAGGTCGATCTAACTTTTGTCACTTAATCTCCTCCGTAGATTTTAGGGTTAGGTCAGATTTATCAAATCCTTCCAACATTATGTTCTTCATCCATCCTTCTAGAAACATCTCTAATCTCTTTATGGAATTACAATAAAATGGTTTATAGTGCATTAAATTGTTCCATATATCCAATAAATAAAGTCAACATGATTTACATAATCCAAGAATTCAACAATGTCGGCTAGGAATCTGAAGTCTTCCTCAAATGTAAATTAATGACACTCAATCAATACTATGTTCAACTCCTCAGTCTTCACTGGGTAGCCCGATCACCACTGAAATTATTTCCTTGGCTCATACTATCTTCCTCAGCAATAAACTAATGTTTGGTCAACACTAAATTTACTCGGCATATACTGGCTTGGTCAACACTAACATCACTTGGCTTAAACTAGATTTCTTCACTTTTTCTCGGTTAAGCCTACTTGTTTAGTCTCACTTCTTACTTAGATAAGCAATACATTATCTTATCATTGTGCCACATAATCAAGTACCCATTGAAGTATCAAGATAGCTTAACCTTTCCTTAGGTGCTATTTTTATCATCTTTGCCCTAATCCTTCTCAAAAATCAAATAGATATAGTACTTTCTTAGATAGCAATAGTCTTACTAATTAAGGTTTAAAATCAATGACAATACAAAAATTGCTTCAATTGCAGTTTCCAATAGAAATACCTATCACCTTGAAAAAATTTAATCTTGGAAGGACCAAATTGATCAATATGAACAAGATCTAACAATCCATTTAAATTTTCAACTTTAGAATGGAAAGTAAATTTTGTTTTATTACCCAACTAAAATTCTCTACAAATAGTGTTAGTAGGTTTCTTCACCCTAGGAATATCTCTAACAGCATGAGTACTATAACTTATTTCCATGTAATGTTGTCAAATTTCACATGACAACCTTTTATGCCATACCTAGATTTCATCTATTTGAGCAATCAAAAAACTTTTCTTCCCACTATCCAAATGAAACATGTTAGCTTTTGTTTTTTATCCTTTTGCAATCTCTATCCCATAGTTATTTAAGATTTTACAATTTTTATTCTTGAAGTGCAGGCCAAAACCTTTATTCGCCAACTATCCAACACTAAGAAGATTATGTTTCAAATCTTTCATATATATATATCATTTTTATTAATCTTACCATCCATAGAGATTGAGCCCCTTCCTTGGATCATACCACAAGTATTTTCACCCTACTTCATAATACCATGATCATACTTTTCATATCTCACAAATTTTATCTTATCACTAGTCATATGGTGATATCATCTACTATCTATTACCCATTCATACTTTTCAAAAACATGAGCAACTGAGGCTTTTTCCTCAACAATACAACTAGTAGAACTAGTAGGTATAGGATATTTAGTCTTATGATCATCTTTCCTTATAATAATGAATACAAATTCATCATCTATTATACCTTCAACAACAACATAGTAACACTTCTTTGGAACACTAGGTTTATTAGGCTTAAACATAAGAACCCTTTTCTGGACATCTAGATGTAAAATTTACTATCTTATTACATGAAAAAATTTAAGAGACATATTTTCTTTTTACTTACCATAACCATTTGGAAATATTCTAGCAATTAGTGCTTCCAATCCTTGAGGTTCTATATCTTAAACTTTAATCTCTTTCATCTCCTTCTCATATCTTCACCATTTCTTTGTGGAGACTTCTCCCGAACAACATCTTTTCTTGTCCTTTCTGAATATAGTAGTTTTTAATGACATTTAAACCTTAGGAAGGGACCAAATAAATTCACTAAGCTCAAAAGTAGTAAGCTGACCCACTAGCTTATCTCTTTTTACATATGTCACATTCAAGATCTCCTCAATGGTTACAACTTTGTGTCTGTAAGAAAGAGGAAATGATCTCAACAACTTTACAACAATCCCATCTTCTTCCAAAGTACCTATAGCACATATGATAGTAGATACCATCTCATTAAGTTTGAGCATGTAAGAGACAAATATTCTCATCTTCACTCATCTTCAAGGCTTTATACTTCCCATTAAAATCTACAACTTTGAAAACATCACTTCCTTATCTCCATCATACAAGGTCTGTAACTTATCCCAAATCTTGTTGGACATCTCCAATTCTATGACATTGGTTATTTTAGCATCAATCAAAGCACTCAACAAATTTTCATTTTCCCTAATATTTTCTTTGGAATCTTTGATATCATTTGTAGTAGGATTTGTAGGAAAAGCATAGGTTGAATTAGTAATATTCCAACAATCTTCATAAATTCATCTAAGATGAATTGTGATGTGACTCTTCCATAAGGTATAGTTAGTCCCATCAAATCTTTGGTTGTCTTGCTTATAAGCTTCCCTCCTAGATAACCCTCAAGAAATTAATCTTCCTGTAAGGGACTTGGATGTGATACCAATTAATGGAAATATGGCATTATACAATTGAGAGGGTGGGGGAGTGGGTGAATCAATTTTCACCAAAACTTAAACCTTAAAACCCTATTCAAAGATCTAACAAATTAAAATTGCATGCATGAATCAGAAACACATCCACAACCCATAATGTTATCTCTATTGAGCTTTTAAGGTTGTCATTAGTACCAAAGGTTTGTAAAGATATTGGTTGGTCACTTACATTGAGCTAATCAATAACATAAAGTAGAACAGACTAATCGGTAAAGCTTATATACAGAGTAGCAGACATTTTACCAATCACCAATAGACAGTAAACACTGAGCATTGTAGTATACACTGATCAGTTTACATAGTGTTTACTGATGATCATAGGAAATGGCATAGTAATTAGAAATGGCACATACTTCTATGCAAACAATTACAATGGTTTATAAAATGTTTTACCAAGATTGAGGAACATTTAATGTAATGATATTCATTAAATACAATGTATATCTTTTGTAATAGTTGATCTAGGTTATTATTGTACACTATAGATCTTAGGGTTATGACTATATTGTGTAACCTAATTGTGTTAAAGGGGCAAAAATAGAACACTATATATTTTTTTGTTCACATCATTTTTGGTTTGAGATGATATATGAATCATAGAGCACTTGAAGCAATTGCCTATCTTCAAGTCTATGAGTTAATAGAGCAGAATCGAGTACAGAGGAATTCAAATTGAGTAGAATCAGCAGAGGCTATCAAGAAATTTAAAGTAGAGATTCATCACAAGTAAGGTGATATTTTATTAGAGCTTTGTTGGTTAATAGTTTTTCCTCTCTTTAGATTTATAATCTTTGACTCTTCTTAACACCCAAGGTGAGAGAACAAAAGGATGCTCACTAACAAATGCGTCAGTGTAAGTCATCTATCACTGCCCTCTGAATTGACAGGTACAGCTCCCTGATTGTGTTTAATCTTCAATATATTTGTTTCTTAATGATCATCAAATTATCTCCTATGAGTTTTAACCAAATTTTTTGTAGGCACAAACAATTCAGGCAAGGATAAAGTGGATAACCTATAATCCCCAATGGAATGTTGATCACAGATTATCATAAAAACTATCTTCTAACTAAACCTATCTATTCTAAGAATGCATAATCTATTGAGGAGAATAGAAGTAGAATTATAAATGGATAGTAAATGGAATTACTTATGCTACAATTACTAACATGAAATGGAATCCAAGCAAGAATCACAGTTCCATATACAATTGTACTTTCTATTCAAGTGTATGCATCTAAACTACTGAATGAATAGGAGAAGAATCATACATGAAAAGTAAATAGAATCACTTATACTGCAATCACTACATGAAATGGAATCCAATAAGGAACTGCAGCTTCATATATAACTATTCTTTCTATTCAAATGCAAATGAACAACTACTGGCACAACAAACATGAAATAAAGCTTAGCAAATAGAATTACTCTACTCCAATACAAGTTTGTTGACCCTTGCATTTACTTTTGCAACAGTTTATATAGGGATTACAATGTATGATCTTCATGAGAATCTAAAGTGTTTCAACTTCCAGAATCTGGAAAGGTAAGAGAATAATACTTTTGAAATTACAAAATAAAGAAGCTCAAAAGACATTGTCTCTTCCTATGGCTTGCCTTTGAGAATATGAAATGAATAGTCTTCATCAATAGAATACCACTTATAGAAGTTGAATGATATTGATATGCTTGCTTCCTAGCTACTACTTCTTTGTGCATATTTGATGTCTCAATCATATTTGAAAACAATATCACATATATCTCCTTCTCGATTTCAACTTGTCATTACATTTCTCCTTGCCTTGAAATGTTTATGATCAGACAAAGATAGCATACTCAGACCATTATCGAATTCCATATTCAACAGCTAGATCCAAGGAAATTTTACTTTCAAAGACACATCATTGACCAGCTACTGCATGTTGAAAGACCTCTGATGTGTGTGCCAAATACTCTATCACAAGTTTTCCAAATAGTGACCATTCTCTCTTCCTCAACTTCAATGGCTTATTAAATTTCTAACTTTCACATTTTGAAAGCCATTATATGGTCGTATCAATTCATCTCAATCAAGAAAACCTCTTAGAATCATCTAGTGGTATCTCAATAATATCAAAATTCGCAGCTCTGCTACATGGTCGTTATGACTTTGGAATAAAAATTGAGAATTCATTTATGCTGAACATCTTTTTTTTCCTTTTTGAGATAATAATCTTTACTTATTTTACACACTGGACACGCATCGAGATCCCACATTGCCTTTATGACTTTTTGGTACCATAGCAGCAATATGGGGGCCGTTGATCTACTTTTTGAGAGCTGCCTTGTATGGATACCTTTGGACCCACCGTGAGACATGTGTTCACATCTCACATGATTGCATAGCATGTTTTAAACTCTTGTGATCATGCGACCACTTTGCCGCTTAGAATCTTCCCTATCATCCTGGCAAAGTGGGAGCCATAGATCGAGCATCTCATAAACTTTTTGGACAACTTTCCCCAACCCCACCATGCTACATGGAGGGATCCCTCCATCCCTTTATGAATCTCTGGTACCAAAGCGGGATGGCGGGGACCATCAATTGAGGATCTTTAAACCTTTTTGCCGCAAACAATTCTTTCAGACCCACCGAGAGACACGTGTTCGCATCTCACATGATCACATAACATGTTTTAAACTCTTGCGATCATGCGACCACTCAAAATGAACTTGCCCAGCTTATGTTGTCTCTTAACTATTTATTAGTCATGAAACCATGTAGTCATCTTCCCTAACTGCCGAATGTCCTTTATTCCTTCTCTGACCTAGCAACTGTGATAAGCTTATCGGGCCCACCATTGAAAGATCAATGGTCATTGCTTCTTCGCATAGACCTCCAAGATTCTTTGTGAACATATGCCCTCCGTCGAATGTAGGATCTTTCCTTGCTCAGCTTATGTTGTCGCATTTGCGCTATTGGCATAAGTGGGTCCCAGCAGAGCGTATTCACCGGCCCAAGTTCCCATTGTCACATGATCACATAGCAATATTTTAATTCATGCGATCATGCAACCACTCTATGATTGGTGCACATGGGTCCCAGCATATTTTTTATTTAACCTTTCCTATCTTTTCATTGACTTTCCTTATTTACATGGGCTTCCATTGTCACATTATCTCATGGTGTTTTTTAATCTCTTGCGATCATGAGACCACTCTGTCATTCATAACATGGAAAGTGCCAACTTTATCAACTGTGGAAAATGCATTGGATAGATGTGCATTCTACTTTGTAACACCACATCTGATTGCAATAATCATCCATATGTTTATCACTGTGATGGAAATCAATCACATCTTTAGGCAATTATAATTTGTCACCAAGTCATTCATGACTACACACACTATTCCTCAATTCCATTATAATTCAACAGACTCATTGCCATTTTCTTCGATTGCTGTAATCAGTGGATTCATCCAATTGACCAAACTAGTCAATCAAACTGTAAATAATGAATTTCAATGGTTATAATCAATGGATCCATCCAACTACATCAGAGACTGATCAAAAGAGAGGATTGAGTTCCCTTTTCATTATAACCAGATTGAACCTTTCTCAAAGACTTCAAATGATCTTAAATATAATCCACTTCATGATTGTCCAAGTTATGCTTCTAAGAGTTGAATCAAAGCAGTAGATATCATGTTGACACATGTTTGATGTTAGGATCAACAATGTGTTCTTCCCAAGTAAACACCCTTTATATCTTGGGCCTGTGGATAATACTATCATGTGAGATGCAATTGAGATGACATCCATAACTTTAATTTCCCATTCTTTAATCTTTTAGGACAATATCTTGAGATCCTCTTAACACTATCCTATGGAGTAAAATCTGAACCTTTCAATGTTGGCCCTGTCAATGTATCATCCATATGAAGAATCTTCTCTGGTTTTTTTGAATATTTGAAACTTATGACTCCCAAACATCATTCCATCTGCTGAAAAAGATCATCAATAGGAGCACCAAGTCTTTGCCAAGTTAGGATCTACAACCTACCCAGAATGAAGAGATTTTAACACAACCCATCCAACTTGAAGCAAGGAGCAATTGCAGGGATACCCAGCAAAGACCTCCTATCCTAGACAGAAGCTAGACCTAGACACTAAAAAAATAGACCTAACTTGACTCTGACATTGTTAGAAACTGGTAAATGTAGAGAAGGAGACCCTGATGGAGGATAGGTATTGGCTTATCTGAGTTATCCTTAATATCAAGGATATTACTTTCTATGGAGTACAAAAGATAGAAAGGGATGAAAATTAAATCCTTGTTTCTAATATGGTTTAGTAATGGTAAGTGGTAGTAGTAAAAAATAGTGAATTTACCTTCCAATGTGAAGTATTTGATCACTATGAGGTAGATTTTTGGATAGAAATCTGGTAGCACCTCCCTGTTGAAGCCCCCCTACTTTTTCACTGGCAACTCTCCAACCTTGAAAAAATGGTTGAGGCTGGTAGGGTCAGGAGTTCAAATGGTTTTTTTGTATTTTCTCCCCATCATAGAAAGCCTAGTCACCTTGGCTATGACCTCCTTGTTCAGCTGGAAGTGGATGCCTCCAACAGAGACACCCCTATTGTTCCAGGATGACACGAACTATTTGGAGATTCGTTCGTCATGCCCACCCTTCATTCTCTCCATAAAACCCCAAATGCCACTCTCCTTGCAATAATGTGTCACCAGCACATCAAAGGTGAAGGCCTCATCAATTTTATCAGGCTTAATGCGGAGAGTGTTTCCTCCCATTTCAAAGTTCAGTCCCTCCTGTGCTAGAATATCCTAGAAAACAAAGAGATGATGTTTTTGTAGAAGTTAAAAAACCCTTTATTTTTGCAAAGCCTTTCTGAGGAAGGTTTATAATTAAAATGTTGGCTTTGAGAAAATTTTAGGAAAATAGGCTCTGTACTTCTAGATCTAATGGATCTCCAGGTGCCATTAATAGTAATAACACTAGGGACACACTTGCTATCCTCATTAGCCAAGTAAGCCCTCTGATTCAGACAATGCCTACTCCACACATTTAAAGGGTAATTATGATTCTTTATGCGAATTTGGGTTCTCCTTTCCATAATTGAAAAAATTATCGAAACATGCCAACATGTGATCCAATAAGGATTCACAATGAATATGATAACGTGGCACATTTAAAAATTGATATTCATTTCTCCCCCAATGATTTGTTGATTCACTAGAGGTAAATCACTAACCATCCTCCAACTATTGAGTTTGGTTTTTTTTAGGCCCATTGCCACCGTTAAGTCAGCAACCAAATTTGCTTCTTTGTACGTGTGAGCTATAGTGGTGCTTTGGAAGCTATTAATTAGCTCACCTATCTCCATAATAATAGGTCTAGCCCACCACCCCATACTAGTACCACTTTTGATAGCCTCAACAACCACTTTGGAATCCCCCTTGATTTCTAGCTACCTAACGTTCATTTGTTTTATGAATTTAATCCCATAGAGAAGGGCCATTCCTTTTGCCTAGGTGACTGTGTAGTTATTAATGGGCCTAGCATAAGCTAGCAGGAAATCACCTCTATGATCTCTCAGAACACCACCCCCTCCTTGGCTCATATTATTTTCCACCCCATCAAAGTTTAATTTAGTCCATCCTTTGGGGGGGAAGCCCATCTGGTAGCTTTTCTAGCTATCTTTTTAGCATCATCAAACTTGGAGAACCCATCAAGGATGTTCCATCTGTCAACAATTCTCACTTCCCAAGCAGTAGGAGGACATGGGGGAAGCTTCCATTTAGCCATCCTGGCATTCTCACATAGGAGCTTAGTACAAGTATGGAGGCATGTCTAAGAATGGTTACTCTCCTCTCTAAAGATCCTATTGTTCCTTTCCTTCCAAATGGCCCAGTAGATGTGAGGGGGTAGCATATGCCAGAGGAGTTGGAGTAGGGGGTGATTAGAGGGGGATCTCTAGTTGTTAAATTGATGCACTTCTCTATCCAAGGCCCACAAAATACCCAATTTTTTTATAACCTCTTGCCATATTCTGGAGGCATAATCATAGTGGATGAACAAGTGGTTCACCATTTGCTCCTCCTTCTTACATAGGATACATCTATTCACCATGGGGATGCCCCTCTTTATTAGGTTATCCTATGTTAGGACCTTACCATGCATTAAAGTCCACTAGAAAAAAATTATTTTCGGTGTGAGCTGGGGAATCCACACCTTCTTCCAGTCCCCCAGGTTACTTTCCTCTTTTAGAAGTAGATTGTAAGAAGATTTAATAGAGAAGGTACTAGCCTTAGTGGGGGCCCAGATAATAGAGTCCTCAAGCCCTGAAATTCTGACATTAGCCATAATTTCCATGAGATCCTTGGCCAAGTGTTGTAGGTCTGGTCTGTTCCTTAATCGATTAGCTATATCCTCCCAATCCCTACCAGTGATATAGTTGGAGACTCTATTACCTAGGATAGGTCTGAGGTAGTCCATAAGAGTTTTGAATCTATAGCCTAGGTTAGGTTGGTTCACAATCAAGTGGTCATTCCAAAATCTGATGGATCTCCCATTTCCAATTTTCCAGAAAGCTCTTTTAGACAGAAGGGTCTTACATTTACATATGTTCATCTAGATTTTGGATCAACTAGGGAGATCACCATCATGGAACATCTGCATATAGGGGTGTCCTTGGAGGTACTTGGCTTCCATAAGTCTACACCAATCTGCCTTCCCTTCTATAAGCTTCCAAGCCACTTTCTTGGCAAGGGCTTTATTCATCAGCCTAATTTTTCTTAGCCCAAAGCCACCCATTCTTTTCAGGAGGTAGACATTGTCCCAATTGACAAGAGACATCCTCTTCTTTTCTTTAGATCCTACCCATAGAAAGATTCTCTGAATCCTTTCAAGTTTGTCTGCCATGTAGCCTCTAATTTTAAAGAGGGATAGGAAGTAAACAGGGATCCCTTGGAGCATGGAGGCCACAAGCTGAAGTTTGATAGCATTGCTTAAAAAATTCCCCTTCTAGCCAACAAGTTTCTTCTTGGTTCTTTCAAGGATGGAATTCCAGAAATCTTGGGACACCTCTTTAACCGTAAGGGGGAGGCCAAGGTAGGTAGAAGGGAGTAAAGCCGCCAGACAACCTAGGATTTGAAGCACCCTATTTTGTAGCTCCATGGGGGTATTGAAGAAGAACAACCTACTCTTCTGATAGTTGATACACTATCCAAAAGCCCAATCATAACTTTCCAGAATTTGTTTCCACTGCCTGGCCTCAATCATAAAAGAATACCCAAAGAGGAAGGTGTCATCCACAAACTGTTCTAACACCACCTGATGAAGGGTAGAAGTAGATTTGACACCTTTTATTCTTCCCATAGTAGACAACATGCAAAGATTCATGCTAAGCACATCAGCCACCATAATAAAGAGGTAGGGGGAGAGGGGGTCTCCCTGTCTAAGACCCTTCTCAGGTTTAAAATAACCACCAGGGGAGCCATTAATTAGAATAGAGAACCTAATAGTTTGAGTACATTCTTGTATAATATGGATAACCTTCTCATTAAACCCCATTTTAGCAAGAATTTTAATCAGAAATGACCAATTAACTTTGTCATAAGCTTTGGAGATATCCAGTTTAAATGCCATACCTAGAACCTTGCTTCTATCCATAGAATGGATGATTTCATGGGTGGAAATGGCCACATCCAAGATTTGTCTACCCAGCACAAAACCTTTCTGAGTAGTGTTGATAATCTTGTCCAGTAGAGGCTTGATTCTACCCACCATGATGTTGGTAAGGATCTTAGTAAAAGGTATTACACAAGCTGATGGGCCTAAAATCCATCATAGTGGTAGGATTTTCATGCTTTGGAACTAGCACAATGTAGGTTTGATTATGCTTCTTGAGGATGTGCCCAGTCCTAAAGAAGTCTCTGGTAGCCCAGGTAACATCAATCCCCACAATGTCCCAATACTCTTGAAAGAATGCTAGAGGAAATCCATCCAGCTCAGGGGCTTTGTAAGCTCCCATAGCAAAGACCACATTCTTTACCTCTTCATCAGAGACCCACTCCATAAGCATGTTATTGTCACTAAGCATTATAGCCCTTTGGATGTGGTCCAGGAGTTGGTTTTGGATGTTGTCCAGACATATTGGACACTCATTAGAGTATAGTCCCCTAAAGTAGTTGACCACCACCTAGTTGATCTTATCCTTCTCCTTGACTTCATTCCCTCCTCCCTTAATAGCAACAATTTTATTCCTTCTTTTATGGATGATGGTAGACCTATGAAAGAAGGTCATGTTCCTATCCCCTTCAGCAAGCCACTAGACTCTGGATCTCTACTTCTAGTTGACTTCTTCTTTTTTTAGAGTTTCTTGCCACTTGTGTCTAGTCAAATCCTCCTACACCTGAACCTAGGCAGGTAGTTTCTATTAGCCAACTGGGCCTGGATGGAGTCTAAGACTCCAGACAGTTGGACATCTTCTCATTGCAAAAGTCACCGAAGTTATGTTTGCTCCAACCTTTAACCTCCCTTCAGATAATTTCAACCTTTTGGACTATTCTAAACATGGTAGTACCCCTGATATTAGTCTTCCACCAGAATTTCACTTGATCCCTATAGAATGGGTGAGAGCACCACATAATTTCAAATCTGAAGGGCATCGGGCTAACCTTAGGGGCATCAAGCCAGCCAAGAAGGAGGGGGTTATGATCTAATGTAGTTCTAGGGAGGGAAGATAAGGAAGAGTTTAGGCAAAGGTTCCATGAAGAGGTGGCCAAGGCCTGATCTAGTCTCACCTAGATGAGGTGGGTACCTTTCCTATTGTTGGACCAAGTGAAGGGGTTCCCCTTCAAAGTGAGGTCAACAAGACCTATGGAAGAGATAAAATAAGCCATATCCCCCATACTATTCGAGTAATCCACAAGACCACCACACTTTTTTTAGGGGTAAAGGGGGGTATTAAAGTCACCTACTAGCAAGAAATTTATAGAACAGCCCTGGTCCAGCTGATGGCTAAGATCAACCCACAAGGAAGCTCTACCCACCCAGGTATTAGGAGCATAAATATTGAAAGTAGTCCATTCGGTACCATTCTTCCTGAAGCTAATAGTAAGGAAGTTGGGAGAAGAAGTAGATAGCTGACCAGTTATCCTATTGGAGTTCCAGAGTGTAGCAATACCACTAGATGCCCCCATAGCTTCAGAATAAAGGAAGGCAACACCCAACCAAAGATTGGGTGCCAGGGTAGTGAAATTACTAGCTGACATCTTAACCTCTTGGAGGAGTAGAACATCAAGCTTAAGATAAAAAATGTAGTGTTTGATAGCACTTTGGTTAAGGGAGTTGTTCGATCCCCTCACATTCCAAGAAAGGCAATTCATTTCTTACTTTTGAAACTAGATTCTAGGGTTTGCTGCTTACCTGCTGCAACATCCCTTGTGGTCCCTCAAGATCTCCTTGCCTTGTCTGAAGGCCTTCCCCTGGGTGTTTCCATTCCCACATCAGCCTTCTTAGGCTTGGTTTTCTTTCTTTGTGTTTTCCATTCCCCTTCATCATCCTCCAAACCATCAAGGGAGCTAGATGGGCTCTTCTTCACAAACTTTGGGGGGGTTTAGTATTCAACTTTGGGGAATGCACCTCTAGAGCCACCACAATGGAAGGTTGTTCTACCTCAATAGGGCTAGTCATCATCCCCTCTAGGGGGGTTGTCGAGGGGATTTTTAATGGCTCTACCACCAGCTAGAGAACTGATTCCTCCATGGACTCAGGAGGACCCAGATCAGGGCACCCAACATTCATCTCCCGGGGGGGACGATCTCACCTTCCTCCAAGGCCAGATCTTCAATAGCTGGAATTTATGTTTCCTTATTCACCGAGGGTGGCCTAGTTTCCACTTTCTCTTCTTCACCTAAGGGGGGAGGACCCTCAGCCACTCCTTTGTCCTTGTTCCATTTTTTTGGTCCCAACTTGGAGGACTTGCAAGTTTCACTAGAATGGACTCTGCTATCACAGTTTTGGCAGAATAGGGTAGCATTCACATACACCAGAGCTTGGGTCCATCTACCTAGTTTAGATTTCAAAATGATAAATTTGGGTAGGGTTTTATTAAGAGTAACATTCACACAAAATCTAGAAAAAACAAGCCTGGACTTTGAATGAGTCACCTAGTCCATTGTGATGAATGAGCCGAAGGAGTTGCCTATCCATCTGAAGACTTGCTCATCCTAGTACTCGAGAGGGAGGCTAGGGAGGTGGACCCAAACCGGAGCCATTCTTGTTAGGTCTGTTGTTGGATTGAATCTGGGTTTCCATTTTGTGAGGGCTAGGAAGTGCTTTCCATAAACCCATGAACCCACCTGCACATAGGACAGGTCCTCAAGAGTGGTAAACTTAAACAAAAAAAGGCCCCCCAGCATAGCTAAAACTAGGACAGAACCCTTGATCTTCCACTAATTAGACACCCATTTCCTAACCATTTCAATTGTAGATCAAAAATTGAAGAATCGACCGACCAAGGACAGCTGGAAGTCCCGCATCATTTGATTCACCACTGAGTCCAAGAGAAATAGTTCAGCACCTTCCTCAGTTTGAATGAAATCCACCAATAGAGCCTCCAAAGATTGGTGAGCTTCTCCAACAAGGGCTCCTTTCCAGTTGGGTTTTGGGGGAGACAACGGGATATCAGCAGAAGTGGACACTTTTTCAGATTCGCCCGTTGACTCAACTGTTGGGCTTGTGACAGAGGAAATCATGGGAGTGGCCTAGGGTCCATTAGGCCTAGCAGGTGGGTTAGCTAGGGGGACAACATCTCCCCCAGGGGAGGCAGGCATGGGAGCCTATAGTTTGAAAATCATGTTGGGCAGGAAGTTGCAGAGCGGGGTTTATTTTTAGTTGTTATGAATGATAAAATAATTATATAGATATGGGTCACACAAGTTATTTTAGGTTTAAGTCAATTAATACCAATGAAATGCAAAGATTAATATTGTGTCGTCAAATTCAAAGTTTGACACTAGCAACACCTATTTTATGTGATGCCTTATGCATCAAATTTATAAAAAAAAAAGAACAAAATCAATACGCATTTCAATAATTTTTGTTTTATTAAAATTATGTGATAGAAGCAAGGTGGATATATACTTATTTGTTTTTTATCCAGGGTTTTGGAGATATGTGAGAGAGTACTCTTTGAATATACATTGGTCTAATAATTAAGGTCATTTTACAATACAAGGAGATATCTCAAGTGCACAAAAAAAAAAGAATGTCTCCCTAGATTTGTAAGAAGCATGCAATAGTTCATTTAATTGTGATAATACTTTTTTAAATTTATTTTATAATTATAATGTATAAATAATGGTTAGTTATTTTATTATTATTATTATTATTATTAATTTGTATTTCTACATTTTTTTCTATTTTGACATAGTTTTTATTATGAAAAGTTCATAACAAATTATCGATTGAAAAAGTTATTGACATGTAAAAATATATTTATATTATAAAAAATATAATAGAAATTTTAGTAAGAATTCTTATGTTCATTTTTATACAAAAAAATATTTATCCATTATCTTTATAGATGTACATGTACATGTACATGTCCATGCACATGCACATATGTACATGTACATTATGTGTATATGTATATGTATATGTATATGTACACACATGGTTCTTTTTCTTTAAAATACTTAATAGTTTAGAAAATTTATATAATTTTATTCTTAGTTAATGATATGTATATGTATATGTACACACATGGTTCTTTTTCTTTAAAATGCTTAATAGTTTAGAAAATTTATATAATTTTCTTCTTAGCCTCTTCTCCATTCTTGTCAAAGTTGCGGAGATAATGGAAAAAATACAGAGAAGATTTCTTTGGTCTGGCACTGAGGAATAGAAGCGCATCCCTCTCATAGCTTGGGAAAAAATTTGTCGCCCTAAAAAAGTAGGAGGACTAGGAGTAAGGAATTTAAGACTGTTTAACAAAGCTCTTCAAGCCAAATAGATTTGGAGAATCTTCAACAGCAAAGGTGAGTTGTGCGACACTATTGAAGATAAATATCTTATGCACAACTCCATCAATAGCTTCTTTGAAGAGACTGATTCCATGAAAGGCTGGGCTATCAAGAATGGTCTCCTCAGTGCTAAGGATTTGGCTAAGTCCAGAGCCAAATGGAAGATTGGGAATGGCCATTCTGTCAATTTCTAGAACAACAATTGGCTCTAGATGGGTTGTTTGAGAGATTTTGATATATTATATGCGTAGAGACACGTCTCCACCTAGCTCTACGGGACTCAAGTCAGCAACTATAGAAGGGATGGTAAATGGGTGGATCTCTCCCAAATCTCTCAAGATCTAAAACCTCTGATTAAAGCTCTCAATGCGGTCTCTCTCTCCCAAGATCAGGATGAGATTATTTGGGAAGACTCCCCTGATAGTACCTTCACTGTTGCATCTACCTACTCCTTGTAGATACCTCATATTCAGGATGCCAACCTGTTGTGGGCTAAATCTTAGATTCTAGGTCTCACGCCCAAAATAAATATTTTTTTCTAGATCCTACTTGAGAACTGAATCCTTACTATTGACAATCTCACCAAGTGTGGTTTCTAGATTCCCAATAGGCGCGTTCTCTATAAATGCTAGGAACAATCATTGGACCACTTATTTATTCACTGCTCTTTTGTTAGCAATATTTGGAAACATCTTTTCTCAACTCTAAATTTAACTCGGTGCTTCCCCTTGTCTTTCCAAGACCTCTTCTCCCAATGGACTTTCAATATGTTTAACCTGGACTTCTGGACCTACTGCATCTGGATCCTTCCTCACCTTTGTTGGGGAGTCTAGAAAGAGTGCAACAACCGCATATTTTGAGACTGCTCTTCTCCCCCCAAAATCATCTTTGATAAAATCCAACATGCAGTGAAAGAAATTTTTTTCTATTGTGGGAGAACTAACCATTTTATAGGTAGGACTCAAGCCATGACCCAAGAGAAAAGAATGAATTGTATTTGGAGCTATCCCTCGACGGGTTGGGAGAAAGCCAACTTCTACAGAGCTGCCAAAGGGAACCCTAGCCTTGATGGTAGTGGAGGTATCATTAGAAATAGTTTCGGTTCTGGCCTAGCAGCTATCATATTACCTCTGGGCTCTCAATCCAACTATTATGTTGAAGCTTGTGTGGCTCTCCAAGTCACCATTCTTGCTAAGGAAATTGGGGTCAAGAAGCTCTAGCTTGAAGGTGACTCGATGAACATCATCAACTACTTAAATTGCACTCACTGCCCCTCCTGGTCTATATCCAACATCATTGTTGAAACCTGTGCTATCCTCAATTCATTTGAGAAGGTGCATATCTCTCATGTTTATAGAGAAGGAAACAACACCACTGATTGGTTTGCTAATCTCGCTGTCACGAAGGATGTTAAGATGACATGGAGACAAGGTGAAGAAATCCCTAGTGAAGCGAAGAATATCCTTGATAAGGAAAGAATCCAAAGTACTGAAGGAGTCATACAAATATGATTGGCTCTATTTTGTTGTGGCTTATCTACCCTAGGCCAACTTGTGGCCTACTTCTAGGTTGTTTTGTTTTGTTTTGTTCTCTCTTTGTTGTTTGTTTCTCTTTTTTGACTAGGGGTTTCAAGCACCCTATAAAACCTGTTTTACTTAATAAAAAATGATGTATAAATTTTCTTTAAATAAAATTCATGCTATTCTGATATAATTAACTAATATTTTTTAACTTTTATAAGAAATTGGTTAAAAATTTGAGTTTGGATCATTATTCTTTATTAGTTCTTTATATTTTAAGATGGTTGGTTGGCATCCTCTTTTTGTTTTATTTCTCCTTTTAATTGTAATTCTCTATTTTTATTGTTGATAAAACTTCATTTAATAACTCTTACCACTTTATTTAAAAAAGGATTATAAACATTATTTTTTGAATTTCTAAATGACAATTAATAAAATTAATATTTTTTTTCTTAATAATTACATTATTTATTTATATCAATTTTTAAAATTGTTAAATAAAAATACTCTACAAATATAAAACTATCCACATAATAATAACATCAAATCAAAAAACATTTTAAGCACCCCATTTTATAAATCGACAAGCCCAAAATAAAATTTCTACCCAACAACAAAAGGTATATGATGTAGTTGTTCCACATCTATATTCTAATACTTTTCAATTGCAACTAAAGCTAATTGTTCATGGAACTACTGGCATAGGAAAGTCTTGTGTAATTACAATTATCAATTCCACTCTCATGGGTTCAACATTAAATGGACAATCACTACTACTCCTCCTTGCACCAAAAGACATTGTAGTATTCAACATACAAGCATCAACAATTCATTTTTCCATCCAAATACCAATTGAAGAAATGGTACCCCTACAAGGTCAAAAACTAGCAACCTTACAAGAAAAAATGTATTTCATTCAATACATTGTTATAGATGAGATGAGCTTCATTGGACCAAAGTTGATGGAAATAATTGATATCAGATTGAGAGAAGTATTCCCAGCCCACAACCATAACTCAATTGGTATGTATTCAATCATACTTTTTGGTGACTTGGGTTAGATACTACTAGTAAAAGACATTCCTATTAGCATATTATATAAATTAGGTTAGTTTCTATAGACAAGGCTTTTGAGGATACCTGTTTTGAAAGCTTCAAACCAAAAAAATATTTAGATTTTAATCTAGCATGAAATCAATCCAAAATAAATAAAATCTAAGCTAAGCCACCTCAGATAGAGCCTAAATAGGTGCACCCAAGCACTGTTTGATTTGCTCTTTCTTAGGGGATGTGGGTGTGCTCCCTAAGCACTTGGAGCATATTCTAATGCATATTAAGATGGATTGAGATTCATGAAAACTCCAAAAATGGCACAATATTGGGTAGAACACCCAAAATTGCCCCTAAGGCCTCAAGAACTCAAGAATGCTTTAATGGAGATTTGATGCAAATATGATTATGATAAGATTTATTTTAACCCAAATGAAGTGTGAGGATGATGCTATATGCTATGCAAAACAATGAAAGAAACTATGTTAATCCATTATTGCTAAGCTATGATATGCTAAAAAACTTGAAGAAAACAAAGAAATCTAACAATTAGTTGATTTTAAGCTATGATCTAACATGAAAATGGCATTATAAGATTACTATTACTTGAAAATAAAAGTGGATGCATTTGCTCTTAGAAATGAGAGTATTTATAGGCTTTTGGAAAGGTTTGGGTTAAGAGGATAGGTTAGAGTTTGGGGTAAGGTTAGAGTTGAAGTCAAGGGGATAAGGATGAAGACTTTCTAGAAGAGTCTAGGCTTTGGATGAGGATAAAGACTTTCTAGAAAAGTCTAGGCTTTCTAAGGATAAATATGGAATTTAGAAAATAAATAAAGTTTTATTTATCTCAAAGGCTTTAATGAGTTTGAGGCTCATTAGGGGTAGGGTTTGACTAGGAGTCAAAGGGATAAGGATGAAGACTTTCTAGAAGAGTCTAGGCTTTGGATGAGGATAAAGACTTTCTAGAAAAGTCTAGGCTTTCTAAGGATAAATATGGAATTTAGGAAATAAATAAAGTTTTATTTATCTCAAAAGGCTTTAATGAGTTTGAGGCTCATTAGGGGTAGGGTTTGACTAGGAGTCAAAGGAGACTTAGATTAGCTTAGGGAAAGTTTGTAATTTCCCCTAAATGGGTTTAGGGAAGGATTATGAAAGTTCTAGAAGAGTCTAGATTTTTCCTAGGGTAAATTAGGAATTGAGGATTAATATTTAATCTTAATTAAATATTCTTGAGTTGGGATTAGGATTAGGAAATGATGGGATTAGCCTTTAATTGAAATTAAAGAAGGATTACAAGATTCTGGAAGAGGTTAGTGGTCTTTACAAAATTGGCCAAGTTTTGGGAAAAAAATTAATTAATTATATATTTTGGGATTTTTGGTCAATTTATTAATTAAAATAATTAATAAATAGGGAAATAATGTTTAAATAAGATTTAAACATTTTTGGGAGAGATTTCTTAATTAAATATTTTTAATTAAGATAAAGGGATTTAATGACATAAAAATAAATTAATTAATTAAATAAATAATTAATTAACAAATGATGATGTCATCAGGAATTTTTTAGAAAATAAAAATACTTTATTTTCTAAAAGATTTTTAGGTGTCTACATTTTGCCCCTCTTTGATGTGATGCCGCAAGTGGCATGGCATCAAAGACAAGAAAATAAGATGCCCAAGGCTAGAATTTAGAGGAATAAGGGGTTGTGCCCCCTCGAGAAAAGAACACAAGGAGAAAACATTGTGGAATTTTCTCGAAAGGAAAAAAAAAAGGAAGGACCTAGGAAGAAGGGAAGATAAATAACCAAGCTTCCAAGAGCAAAGATGGGTGAGTGCAAAATGAGATGGAATGCAAAATGTAGGATGTAGTGACATGAGAGATGCAAGATGCAAGATTAATCTATATGATGCAGGATGCAAGGGATTGGGGGAAGCTCCAAGTGCAAATGTGGAGAGCACAACCTAGTTTGATATAGCAATGCTAGAGACCTGCCAAGGATACTGGGATCACGAGGCCTTGTCACCAGTGTTGTAGAGGACTGATGCTAAAAATTCACGCAGGGTTGCCCCAGCATCACACATGAAACCCAAAGGAGGCATGGTGGAAACGATGCTGAAGAAACCACAAACACACAACTGACTCACAAGCAGAAGCAAAAGATCAAAAGACCTTGCCCCAAATTATCCTCATTCACAGCGCACCATGATATAAAGGATCATGGTGACTTTGAGTAGAGAACAATGAGAAGCCGTAAAAGATTAACAAGACCCAAAGGACAAAATCCAAGGTCAAAATGAGAACTCCAAAAGGACATCCTTTACCAAGGAGAGAGATTTGATGTGATTGATGGTGGGAAGATTGGTCTGAACGTGTGGAAGGATGCATCGACACGGACCAAGTGTGCTTGGTGGAAGATTAGGTCAGACAAGAAGGATACAACTAAGGGGACCCATGATTAGGCTTAGGTCAGACAAAATAGAAGCATAGATCTGTGCAGACCCGAGGCTGATGGGGAGAATGTTGTGTTGCTGATCAAAAAATGATGTAGTTCAAAGATGGTCATGATGATCAAGGATAGTCAACAATTGATGTTGTTGAAGGGAGAGGCTGGGTAGGACAAGATTGGTGATCAAATACTACTGATGTGGGACTGACAAGGATATATACAACAAGATACACGGATATGTACAACAGATAGGAAAAGAAATACAATGGATATGTATAGAAGCTCAGGATTGGGGATAGGAAGATCTCACTATACAAGAGATGGTACAGGAAGGATCATGCTATATAGGATATGCAAGATATGGTACAAGATATGTGCAATATATGGTACAAGATATGCGCAAGATATGGTACAAGATATGGTACAAGATATGGGCAGGTAGGATTGCGGATTGGCTAGACGATTATGAAAAAGAGGAATGCTGGGGGATGGTGGATGGGGATGGGGATGGTAGAAAAAGGATTGAGATGTTGGGATGGGGGGATGGGAGATTAATAGATAATGACTCGGTCCACTATGTATGGCACCTGTTTGCTAGGTTTTTACCAACATACTTTTCAAGGTGCTTGAATTGCCAAGTTTTCACCATTGGACGATTATTTTTCTTTTTCTTTTTTTGCTTTTTTTTGTATTTTTCTTCTTTTTCCAATTTTTATGGATTTTTTGAATATGTAGATCTGGTTCAGGCATTGAACCTCTTCAAATGTATGATGTTGATTGGATCATTCAAAGGCTCACCTTCTGGTGTAGATAACTGATAAGCTCCAGAGCCGAAGCATGTTGTGACAACATAGGGGCCCAACCAAGTAGGCTAAAAATTGCCTTTCTTTTCTCTATTTGCTTGGACTTTCTAATTTTCTTTGAGGACCATGTCACCGACTTGAAATTGTCTAGGATGGACCTTCTTGTTATAACTCCTTTTGAGTTGATTCTGGTATGCAACCAGGTGATCATAGGCTTGTTGTCTCTTTTCATCTAACAGGTCTAGCTATGTGAGACGGGCCACATGATAGTCTTCATCAGTGGTGTAGTTTTTCATGGAGACTCGCAATGATGGGAGCTCGACCTTGATCGATAGAACAACTTTGGCACCATATAAAAGGGAATATGGGGTGGTGCCTGTGGGAGTGTGATAAGAAGTACGATAGGCCCAAAGGGCGGGATTGATTTGGAGGTGCCAGTCATGACCAAAATCATTGACAACCTTCTTAAGGATTTTCAAGATAGTTTTATTGGTTGCCTCAACTTGGCCATTTCCTTGAGGGAAATATGGGCTGGAGAAATGGTGATGGATGTGGAGTCTAGCACATAGATCATCCACATGCTAGTTTTCAAAAGGTGTGCCATGGTTAGTGAAGATGGTAGATGGTATGCCAAACTGACAAATGATGTGGTAAAGGATGAACTTGGATATTTGGATATCAGTAGTTAGGGTGAGTGGAATCGCTTCAACCCATTTGGTGAAGTACTCTATGGAAATTATTATGTACTTGTGTCCATCTGAGGAAAGGGGAGTGATTAAGCTGACAAGGTCAAAGCCCCAACATGAAAATGGCCAAGGTGGCCCAATGGGCTGCAAATCTTGTGCTGGTGCATGAATCAAATTGGCATGCTGTTGACATGGTAAACATTTTCTAACAAACTCACAAGCATCATGTTCCACGGTGGGCCAATAATACCCAACTCGAAGCAACTGCTTAGCTAGAACCATGCCACTCGTGTGGGCACCGCAAATTCTAGCGTGGACCTCTTGTAAAGCCAGGATGCCCTCATTTGAATCTAAACACCTAGAGAGGATATTGTGATACCCTCGATGATAAAGGGTGTTGGCTACAAGAGTGTAGCGGGAAGCTCTATGAATAAGGTTTTGGCATTGGTTATTGGTGAGATGGGGAGATATGATACCATTCTTTAGATATGCATGGATGTCATGGTACCACGGGGACTGGGGGCCAACCAAGATACACACCATTTCTACATCGGTGTTCTCATAAGCTAGTGTATGTAGCTGCTTGACTAGGAATTCATACTGTGATGCGTCACATGGGATTTCTAACAAGGACCCAATAGTTGTCATTGCATCTACTGCTTTGTTCTAAAGTCTGGGTATCTATGTGAATTGTAGATTTAGGAAATGCTCTTTCAATTTATCCATGAGTTCTTTTTAAGGTAACAGCTTTTCATCCTTTGTTTGATATTCATCTAGGACTTGCTTGATAATCAGCTGTGAATCACCGAACACTTGCAGTTTTGTGATATTCCATTGAATGGTTGTTTTGAGACCTAAGATGAGTGCCTCATATTCTGCAATATTGTTGGTACATGAAAATCTCAACTTGAATGATTTTGGAATGTAGTCACCTTGAGGTGTGACGAATAGGATTCCTACCCCTAATCCATGTGATGTGTAGGAGCCATCAAAGTATAGTTTCCACATGGGCTGCTCTTCGATCATACATAAGTATTCATCAGGGAATTCCATGATTAGTGGATAAGCATCCACCAGTGGTGCTTCTACTAACTGATTGGAAATGACTTGCCCTTTGATTGCTTTTTGATCTATGTACTAGATGTCAAACTCGCTGAGTATCATGACCCATTTTTCCATACGGCCTGTGAGAGTTGTCTTTGATAGTAGATATTTGAGGGGGTCCACCTTTGAAATGACCTTGATTGTGTGACTGAGCATGTGATGTCTAAGCTTTTGAGTGGCAAAGACCACTGCAAGGCATGTTTTTTCCATGGGTGAGTAATTAAGCTCATAGCCGACAAGAGTTCAACTAATGTAGTAGATGGCTCTCTCTTTGTTTTCATCATCATGCTGAGCTAGGAGTGCCCCCAGTGTTGTAGTGGTTGCTGAGATGTAGAGTATGAGAGGGCATCCTAGAACTGGTGGAACTAGGATTGGAGAATTGGCTAGATACTCCTTGAGCTTATCAAAGCTTCTCTGACATATGGGATCCCATTTGAAGCTTGTGTCTTTGCATAAAAGATGCGTGAAAGGTTGGCACTTGTTTGCTAGTTTAGAAATGAACTGACGTACTGATTGAAGCTTTCCTTGTAGGCTTCTGAGCTGTCTGAGTGTTCTTGGGGGAGGCATTTCTATTATTTCTTTGACCTTTTTAGGGTCAATCTCTATGCCTCGTCATGATACTATGAAACCTAGGAGCTTTCCAGATGTAACACCAAAGACACATTTCTTTGGATTGAGCCGTAACCCATAGTGTTGTAGGCAATCAAACACACTCTCAAGAATGTCAAGGTGTTCATGGCATGTCTTTGATTTTACAAGAATATCATCCACATAGTCCTCTAGGATTTTTTGGATCATGTCATGGAAGATTGCTGTCATCGCTCTCTGATATGTGGCTCCTGCATTCTTTAGACCAAAGGGAATCATGTTATAGCAAAAGGTACCCCATGGAGTGGTGAATGTTGTTTTGTGTTGGTCTTCTACTGCTATATGAATTTGATTGTATCCAGAGAAACCATCCATTAGTGACAACATTTCATGGCCTACTATAAGATCTATGATCATGTCTATGTTAGGTAGCGGGAATTCATCTTTAGGACATGCCTTGTTCAAGTCCCTAAAATCTGTGCATATTCTGATGTCTCCTGAAGGCTTTGTGATAGGCACCATGTTGGAGATCCAATCTGAGTAATCTATAGCTCTGATAATCTTTGCATCCAGGAGCTTTTCTAGTTCTAATTTTACCAATAGAGCTACTTTGGGATGCATTTTGCGTAGCTTCTACTTTACTGGCTTAACATTGGGGTCTACAGCTAGATGATGAACAACAAGTTTAGGATCAAGTCCAGGCATGTGTGCGTATGACAATGCAAAGTTCATAGTAGCTTCTTGAAGAAGTGCAGTGAAAGCCATTTCTTCACCTTTTGTCATGTTGGATGTAATGTAGGTGATCCTTGGACATTCCTCTGTACCTAAGTTGACTAGCTTGGTTTCTTCTATGATGATAGGTGACTGCTCAAGTCTGTAATCCTGGATGGGAGGAAGAGGCAAGTCTTCATCATCGAGCGCTTGAATTGCCAAGTTTTCACTAGAAGATACGCTCTTTATTTTTACTTTTTTGGAATCAGAATGTGCCCTGGAAGGGTTTTCACATAAGGACTCATGTTTTACTCTTTCTATTTCTCTTTTGCAGCTAAAGCTTTCCTCCTCTCCAAAGTATCCTTCTGGGTCAAGCTTGTAGATGTGAGCTAACTCTGAATCCTGAACTGAGTGTGGGCCTGATGCCCCCATGAATTCTAGGAGTGCTTCCGTGCTTTGGAACTCATCGATGTGTGTAATGCTTGGTTGGTCCCAGTCTATGAGTTGAGGGTGAATGAGGGGAAGTTCTATGAGATTGATGGCAAGTTGTTGGAGGACAAAAGTCCTCAGGAGGGTATCATTATCAAAGATATCATCATAGGATCTGATTTCTTTCTCTTCAGGGATGTCTTCGATCTCTACGAGGTCATCCTGGCTATTTAAGAGGGGAACACTAGTCATGTTGGTGCCCCCAGTTGTGGTATTGGGCCCTTGTATATGTAGGCGAGGGGTATTAAAGCCAAGACCCTGATGTTGTGGGTTCTTGGATGCTGTAATTGGGTCTTTGCTTCCACCTTCTTGTGGTCCTAGACCACCACCTTGGTAGTTCCATTTCTCAGTAGTGTACTTGTGTGATTGTGGGTATTTATCTTTGAAGTAGCCAAGGAGTTGAGTGTCGGGTGGTGGGGGATCTTTGTACAACCACCTATTAACATTAGGATCCATTTCTTGACTATTTAATGTGCCATGGGATTCAAAAGTCATAGGTCCCATTCTCTTGATTTCATGATGCTCTTTAATAGGATTGCTTTTGTGATTTGGGCACCCTTGAGTATGTGGATCAAGTGGGAGGGCCCCTATGGAAAATGCATCATGTAGGCTATATTCACCACAACCCTGGTTATTGATCTTGATGAAAGAGAGGGTGGAGGTGAGAATGGTTTCTAGATCACAATGGGATTGGGACGAGCTGGCAATAGAAGTACCAATGTCAGTTCTAGGACAATGAGTGGAGTGAGGGAATGATGCTTCCATCGCATGACAGTATGCGAAGGGTTGGGGGTCAGCATGGATGGTAACCTCAATTCCTTGATGCAGAAATTTGATGCACTGATGGTATGTAGATGGTATAGCCTTGATGGAATGAATCCATGGTCAGCCTAGGAGGATATTTAATGGTAGGTCAAGATCAACAACATGGAAAATAGTATCTTGTGTTGCTAGGCCTAGCTGAATAGGCAAAGTAATAGTACCTTTAGAGGTATGCTCCAAGTTGTCATAGGCTTTGATAGTGATTACTTCATGTGCTATATCAGCTTGTGTGAACCCAATCTATTTAACAAATTTCAAAGTACACAAATTTAGGGCTGAGCCATTATCTATTAAGACCCATTTGATGGCAAAGTCTCTGACCATGACGGCAATGTGGAGAGGGAGAGTATGGTCAGGTGCAACATCTGGCATGTCAGATGTTTTGAAGGATAAAGCACAGGCTATAGATAAATGTCCCACAAGGGTTGCAAAATGGGTGGTGTTAATGTTTGTGGGGACATGTCCTTCTTTGAGAGCTTGGTCAAGGATCTCCTGATGGAGAGGTGAAGTGCGAAGAAAGTCCAAGATGGATATTTGGGCTGGTGTATTCCCAAGATGTTCTATGAGGTTATACTATGCATTGTGTGCATTGTGTACTAGCCTTGGATGGGCACCGACAATAGTGATCCAACCTCTAGGAGTAGTAACAGCACATTAACGATCCACTCCTTTGACATGGATGGTATTGACTGTGGGCTCAACTTGGGTTATACATCCAAAAAATTTATCATAATTGATGTATGTAGTAGTATGATCTTCTTGCTTGCCTTTACCATGATTCTAGGGATGATTGGTATTAGCTTGGTTCTTCCCAGCATTATGTTGTGGGAACACATTTCGATAGATTTGTAAATTGGCATTTGGTGAGGCTTGAGCAGGTGCATCTACTTGAATTTATTTTTGATCAATGAGATCTTGGATATAGATTTTGAGTCTCATACACTTCAAAGTAGTGTGTCCTTTGACATGATGATAATCACAGTACTCATGATCTTTGTACCAATTAGACTTGGGAGTGGTATCATCAACTGGCTGAATTGGTGGATATGTAATCAAGTTGGCCTTGGCCATTCGATGAAATATAACATCCAAAGGTTCACCCAGTGGTGTGAAGGTCTTCTTTGGATAATTTTGAGCTCTGGGTTTGTTCTTCTTGGGAGCAATATTGACGGCATTGACTTGATTGTTTGGATTACCTTGATGAGCTTGATGGGCTGGTTGCTGATAATTCTGCTGATTATTTTGAGAATGATATTGTTATGTGGGTTGCTGATGGACTTGAGGAGGTTTCTGATGGATGGGTGCTTGTTGTTGTGTGTATGTAGGAGTTGACGGAGGACTAGCCACAACAAATTGGACATGCTTGGTATCAATGGCTCCATCAGTAACAACATTTTTGTTACGATTCCAGTAATGGGATTTATCATTGCTAGGTTTTTGGGCATCATTTTTGAAGTGTCGAATTGTGCCTTCATGTAGGAGGGCCTTTTCAATACCTATCCCCTTGCTCTTGATATCTTGATAGGTTTGAAGACAATTCATCCTCATGAAATGGGATAGCTTAGGATGTAGATTATCAATAAAGATTTTGGTCAAATGTTTTTTAGGTGGCTGGTATGATAACCTGGTGATAAGGTTTTTCCATCATTGCAAGTATTCTGCTAGGCTTTCTCCTTCTTTCTATTTTGAGTTGTAGAGATCTAACAAGGTCAACTCATTCTCAACATTGTGGGCATAGTGGGCAATGAACTTCTCAAAAAGTTCAGCAAAGGTTGTGATAGTCCCACATGGTATTTTGTAGAACCACTCAACAATGGTTCCTCCCAAGCTTTTGGGGAATAGATGTAAGAGATAGTTATCACTATAAGCCACTTCTTGGCATGCCATATAGAATTATTTAATATGATTGACTAGATCTCCTTTCCTCTGATATTTATCAAATTTAGGTGTCTCAAAGTGCTTGGGGAAAGGTATAGCGGCAATGGATCAGTCAAATGGATAAGGACACACCTCCTCAAACTTGTAAGTTTTGTTATCAGTACCGGATTGAAGCTCTTTAAGAGCATTCTTCATGGCTTCCCACTCAGCATTGATTGGTGTTTGAGCGGGTACTCTATTTGAGGTGGGTATTGTTGAGTGGGATATGGAGATGGCCCAGTGGGATAGGTAGATTGGAGTGGATTTTGGAGTGATGTTTGTTGGGGAGGATACTGCTGATGTGGCATAGGGGGATATTGTGGTGATGGATATGAGATTGCTTGCTGGTGTTGTGGGATGACTGGGACTTGCTGCTGTGACTGATAGGAGGAAACTTGTTGCTATTGGGGGATGATGGAGGTTTGTTGTTGTGACTAAAAATATGGTTGCTGTGGGGATGACTGGTGGAATGGTGTAGTTTGTTGATACGATGGTCCTTGCTAAACTTGGCTCTGTGGTTGACCGATATAGGTCGAGTGCATTCCCATATTGCTTAAGGGTGGAACTGATGTAGGGAAGCTTGAAGAAAAGGATGGCTGGGCAAAATAACTTGTGAAATGGGATGAACTTTTCTGTTGAGGTGGAGGAACTTGCTGAAAAACACTGGGTGTTGGGAATGGATAGCTTGTGAAGGATGAAGTTGGTGGAGGCTGAGATGGTTGTTGTTGTGCTGCTTGTGAGAAGGTGGCTTGTTGGTTTGCAAACACAGATGTAGGAGAGTGAGTTGGTATTCCAAAGGCTTTCATGTCTTCTTGAGTGAGACCCCAATGAGGACCAGTGTGAGGTGGGATTTGTGTTGCAGTAGATGCTGGGAAGGTAGATTTGATGGGAGTTGGGGGCATGAATGGTGGATTTGAAAAACCCATGGAAGGCATTCCTATGGTGAAGGCATTTTGCTGGGCTTGTGCCTGGGTAGATGTTTGTTGGGGGGGAAATGAAGAGAATGTTTGTGTTCCCCATGAAAAGGGTGATGTTGATGCAGAAGCTTGCTAGGTATGAAAGGGGAGTAGTTATGCTACCCCCAGAATAGATGACGTTGATGTGGAGGCTTGTTGGGAGAAAGAGGGAAATGATTGCGTTGACCTTGGAAAAGATGGTATGGATGCAGAAGCTTGTGGAGTGAAAGGGAAAGATGATTGCGTCCCTCCTGGAACAAAAGGTGTGGATGTGGAAGCTTGTGAAGTGAAGGGGAAGGATGATTGCATCCCTCCCGGAGTGAAAGGTGTTGTTTGGCTTATGGAAGATGGTGGAACTGCTTGTGTAAAGGTTTGTGTGAGAGGTGGGAGTTGATCCTGGGACAAGCATTGGATTTTTGCAAGAGCTTGAGCAGCCATGGCAGATGATGAAGTACCTGGGATAGGGAATGGAGTAGATGGTGTTATAGCTTGTGTTAAAAGATTAGCAAAGCTTCCTTGCAAAAGAAGAGGAATGGTGGAGGTTGCTTGAGATGTTTGCAAGGTTGGATCAAGGAATGGTTGGATGAATGGAGAGTATACTTGTGCTGGGATTTGGATAGTGCTTATGGGAATGCGAGGATGGAGATATGGAGGAATGGAAGTCTGCGCTTGTGCAAAGTTAGTGAACATGCTTTGCTGGTTTTCGGCCATGAGTGTATTGACTAGTGGTGGATTCTCTGGATGATTCACAAATGTTTCTATCGCCAGAGGAGCTGAGGGGATATTGGGATCATCCCATGTATTTCCAGTTTGTATTTGGGGATCATAGGCTATCATTGCACTCGTAAAAATGTTGGGATTAGATGAACTGGTGATTGGATAAGGATTCATGTTCCTTCTTTTTCTAGATCCAGATCTTGTCTCGACAGGCATGGAGATGCAGATGCTTAGATGGATGCAAGATGTTTCCTAAAAGACTCTAAAGGATGATGGATGCAAGCTTAAGGAACTTCTAAGGATGATGAATTTCTAGAATGCAATGCAAGGATTGGTGAAATGCTTGGATTTGGATTAAGGATGGTGGAAATTGATGGGAGATGGTGACAGATTGGTAAAAAAATCTTGGCGGTAATTGAGGCTTGATGGGATGCTCTGATTTGGGTCAAGATTGGGTGGAGGATTGGTGGGATGCTGGTGGAAGATTACTAAGTGTCAACAATGAGCTATTGTTTTTCCCGATGGAGGATCAGTGGTAGGATTTGGCCAACCTAGGATAGACTAATGATCTTCGGTCAACTGGATTCTTATCAATACAAGCCAATCTCTTGCTCAAGATGATGAGGCTATGCAAGGACAAGTTGGATTTCCTTTAGATAGTGCTCTGTCAAAAAGGGGATGATATTTAGGATAAGGGATGGAAACAACTCAAAGGTTTTGAACACTAAGTACTTGTGGATTTGGATCTTTGGATTTGGCGCAAAAGGATGGTGAGTTCTAATTTGGGTATTGGATGCTGGATTTGGATGAAGGATATGGGACTCTGATTGTGGATTGCTAATGGAAAGATGGTGAAGGATGGTGTAACAATGCTTTCTTTAAAAGGATGATGCAAATGCAATTGAGATGGATGATCTATGATGTTGCTAGGAAGATGATAGTGTATGCAACTAAGAAGGTTTTTAGGATGCAACTAAGGTTTGGTGATGATGTGGGATGAAACTAGGATGAAGGACTGCCAAGATAGGTTTTTGAGATCTAAAGGTACAATGGGACATGCAATGGATCCAGCTAATCTTCTCTTTCAAGGTTGACGTAATGATGGTTCACTCAAAATCGGTAGGCAAACTGTTTGACTCTTGCATTATAGCCAATATTATCAAGCCTTTCTTGATATTTTTCTTTTGCATGGGTTGCTTGGATAGAGGATTGATGGCTTTTAAGGTTTCTTTCTACAACTTTCTTCTCTTGATAATCTTTGGATTTGGGTAACTTAGCTTTCAGATGTTTGATCAAATTGGGCATAACTCAGGGAAATTCTGATAAGTTTGGTTTGAGACAAAAGGTTCTTTGGATATCTGATTCCAAGGGTTTCTCTGCAAAATGTCTTGAGTATCTCAAACTGGGTTTGTTGATCAGTTTGATGTTTTCCAATGGTAAAGGATAGATTTCAACAAAGATTTTTGGAAAAGAAATCTCCACAAGGGACAAAGAAACCCTGTGGGATACAAACAAGATAACTGACTCTAATAAAGCTTTGAAAGTGTATGTTCCAATAGTGTTTTCATGGAGTATTGACTGTCAAGCATTTCAAACAAATCTACTTAAGGAAGGTGAGTATCAAAATCACTTACCCACAGCTTGGTAGCCCCTAGAAGGGAATACAAATGGTGAGTAATCTTGAGGTGACCTGATAAACCCCTTGGAATCAGTCCTTGCACAAGGATTTTGATAGTTTCGGATGTAGATAGGGTAGCCTCTATTTTATAAAGTTTTTTAATAGTTCCATGGAGTCTCCATACCTAGTTATGCTGACCACCTGTGACTCACTTAAGAGCCTAGCCAACAATGCTGGGGGAGGAATATTTACCTATCCCCAGACATTTTCATTTGGCACAAAATGCCCGTGGATTAGGAGATATAAGTGAGTATTTTTTTCCTTCACTTTATTTATATACCGGCAGGGGGGGATACTGATTGGAGGTTTTTCTCTGAGGAGGAAGCACTTTTCTCCTCAGACAGGCCTCACTAAGAGTAAAACAAGTGAACTTGTCCAAGTTCAAATGTTCTATGTTGCTTACTTTAACAAGGATTTGCAAAAAGATAAAGCTCCTAGATGCACATCAAGCAAGTTGTTCTTTTTCCAAAATTGATTAAGTGTGATTGAATTGAAAATTTTGAAGACAAGTGTTTAAGATTTGATTTGTTCTTTCTCCAAAAAGTAAGCGTTTGAGCAATTGCAAGTTCTTTCTTTGAGCATTCAAGATTGAGATTGGCATGTTGTTTTAAGAATTTTGAAGTGCTTTGTTTTGATCTTTTAAGGCATTCAAGATTTGAGTTTGTTTGAACTGAAATTCAAAGAGGAAGGAATAGGGATGCTTTGTTTTTTCAATTTATTGCATTCAAGAGTGTGTTTGTTTTTGGAAATGAAAAATGACTCTTTTAGGACTCTAAAGTTTGATTTTAGGATGCTTCCTAAGATTAATTTTAGAACCCAAAATGAAGATGATCTAATACAAATTTGTGGTTCTTTTTAGGCCTCAACATGAAGTGTGTTTATCTTTTCCTGAATGCATCTAAAACCTTGATGTTGCAAGGATGCAATTGATTTGATTAGTTTTGCCTTTGTTTGTTAGAAGATTTTGCAAGTTTTAGTCTTTAATGCATTCAAGAGTGATTTGGGGATTCATTTTAAGCACTAAAATAAGATGTTTATGCCTTTGTTTTGTTCATTTTTACCCCAAACTGAAATGATTTTGTTGTCACCCCTGATCTGAGCTTTCTTTCCTAGATATTATTAGAGACCTCTGAAACAACTTTCCAATGCTTTTTGAATCACCAAAAATGGAGTTTGTATGCAAAAGTTACAAAGTTTTTCATGGAAGTGCCTCGTTATGGATTTTAAAGAGGAGAATATGCCAAAATCTCTTAAGAAGTAGAATAAGGAGTAGATAGAATGGAAGAATGATAAGACTAAGAAGAGGAAGAATATTTCTACAAACTCCCTCCACCTTCAAGCTTCAAAATTTAGCAAACACTCCAAAATGGATGAGATGTTGTCAAAAGACCTGAAAAGTGGCTCCCACCGGACGTGCCAGAATGTAGATAAGGCTTTTGAGGATACCTATTTTGAAAGCTTCAAACCAAACAAATATTTAGATTTTAATCTAGCATGAAATCAATCCAAAATAAATAAACTCTAAGCTAAGCCACCTCAAATAGAGCCTAAATAGGTGCACCCAAGCACTGTTTGATTTGCTCTTGCTTAGGGGATGTGGGTGTGCTCTCTAAGCACTTGGAGCATATTCTAATGCATATTAATATGGATTGACATTCATGAAAACTCCAAAAATGGCACAATATTGGGTAGAACACCCAAAATTGCCCCTAAGGCCTCAAGAACTCAAGAATGCTTTAATGGAGATTTGATGCAAATATGATTATGCTAAGATTTATTTTAACCCAAATGAAGTGTGAGGATGATGCTATATGCTATGCAAAACAATGAAAGAAACTATGTTAATCCATTATTGCTAAGCTATGATATGCTAAAAATCTTGAAGAAAACAAAGAAATCTAACAATTAGTTGATTTTAAGCTATGATCTAACATGAAAATGGCATTATAAGATTACTATTACTTGAAAGTAAAAGTGGATGCATTTGCTCTTAGAAATGAGAGTATTTATAGGCTTTTGGAAAGGTTTGGGTTAAGAGGATAGATTAGAGTTTGGGGTAAGGTTAGAGTTGGAGTCAAGGGGATAAGGATGAAGACTTTCTAGAAGAGTCTAGGCTTTGGATGAGGATAAAGACTTTCTAGAAAAGTCTAGGCTTTCTAAAGATAAATATGGAATTTAAGAAATAAATAAAGTTTTATTTATCTCAAAGGCTTTAATGAGTTTGAGGCTCATTAGGGGTAGGGTTTGACTAGGAGTCAAAGGGATAACGATGAAGACTTTCTAGAAGAGTCTAGGCTTTGGATGAGGATAAAGACTTTCTAGAAAAGTCTAGGCTTTCTAAGGATAAATATGGAATTTAAGAAATAAATAAAATTTTATTTATCTCAAAAGACTTTAATGAGTTTGAGGCTCATTAGGGGTAGGGTTTGACTAGGAGTCAAAGGGATAAGGATGAAGACTTTCTAGAAGAGTCTAGGCTTTAGATGAGGATAAAAACTTTCTAGAAAAGTCTAGGCTTTTTAAGGATAAATATGAAATTTAAGAAATAAATAAAGTTTTATTTATCTCAAAAGGCTTTAATGAGTTTGAGGCTCATTAGGGGTAGGGTTTGACTAGGAGTCAAAGGAGACTTAGATTAGCTTAGGGAAAGTAGGTAATTTGTGTTAGAGTAGTCGAGTATTGCTAATAATTAAATTAGTTAATTATTAGTTTATCTACTCTTTGCTTAAGTTAGACTTAGGAAAGTTTCCATTTCTTAGAAGTTTCCCTTTTAGGGTTTCGGTATCCTTTATAAGGATTCACCGCTTTGTAATTCATAAGGAGATTGTATTGTAATTTCATTTTGTTAATAGAAGCTTTTTCTATCACAATGATTTCCCTGTCTCTGGCCTTTTGGCCGCCATAGTTTCTGCCTTCTCTTCTGTCTTCATTCTTGTAGCAGTCTTTGCATGCAGGTGTTCTTGGGAAGATTTGATGGTTATCAAATCTAACATGGTATCAGAGCCATATCTAAGATTTGATATCTCTTTTTGCCTTCCGGGAGTCATATCTGGCTCATCCGGCCTCCTTTTTCGGCAAACGAGATATCATCGGAAAGCTGGTTCAGTGTGCTATTCGGTGGCAGAGGTTATTTTTCCAGATTCTACTCCAAGTTTTCACTCCTCCGCGTTTGGCAGTTTATGCCCTCTGGTGGAGTGCTTGGTTCTACAGGTCCGGGGATCTCTTCTCCTGAGTTCATAGCTCACTCTTCTTTCTGTCTTTTGAGCTTGCATGCTCTTCTTTTGCATCTTTTTTCTGTAAAACGCACTAAGGTAAAGTGCCTACTTCTGCATTCTTGGATCTTGTACACCTTGTTCGGTTGATGTACTCGCACTCTGTTATAAAGTGCCATGGGGGGTTATGATTTTTATGCCGCTTTAGGCACATCCACCTTTGTCAAGTGAGCATACCTTCCATGACATTAGCCCATGTAGTGTGTCTGTGACACCGCCCTTTATCCTGTGTGTGTGCTTCTATTGCACTGTTGGTGTTCCTGGTTCTTCTTCTGCAGATGTTTCTGGCATCGCATTTCAGTGTTCCTGTCACCTCTCCCAGTTCAGCATTATGGGGGGGTTCACCTGTTGGTTCTATTGCTTCCTGGTTTGATTGATCAGCTCTTCAGACGTTTGTCTTCTCTACCTGGTCATGCACTTCAGTGGGGGTTCCAGCAGTATCTTCTAACAGAGTTTTCAGACATGCTTCGGAGTTGCTTCTTGCTCTTTTCTTGTTCCTTTCTCTGGGACATCTTTTTCTTTATGTTTTGGGTACCTGATCAGGCCTTGTTGCTGGGACCCATCTTTCCTGCTTTCTGCGGTAGTTTAGCTTTTTTGCTTCTCCCTAAGTTACACTTAAGGGGGGGTGTTAGAGTAGTCGAGTATTGCTAATAATTAAATTAGTTAATTATTAGTTTATCTACTCTTTGCTTAAGTTAGACTTAGGAAAGTTTCCATTTCTTAGAAGTTTCCCTTTTAGGGTTTCGTTATCCTTTATAAGGATTCACCGCTTTGTAATTCATAAGGAGATTGTATTATAATTTCATTTTGTTAATAGAAGCTTTTTCTATCACAATGATTTCCCTGTCTCTGGCCTTTTGGCCGCCATAGTTTCTGCCTTCTCTTCTGTCTTCATTCTTGTAGCAGTCTTTGCATGCAGGTGTTCTTGGGAAGATTTGATGGTTATCAAATCTAACAATTTTCCCTAAATGGGTTTAGGGAAGGATTAGGAAAGTTCTAGAAGAGTCTAGAGTTTTCCTAGGGTAAATTAGGAATTGAGGATTAATATTTAATCTTAATTAAATATTCTTGAGTTGGGATTAGGAATAGGAAATGATGGGATTAGCCCTTAATCGAAATTAAAGAAGGATTAGAAGATTTTGGAAGAGGTTAGTGGTCTTAAGAAAATTGGCCAAGTTTTGGGCAAAAAATAAATTATTTATTTATTTTGAGATTTTTGGTCAATTTATTAATTAAAATAATTAATAAATAGGGAAATAATGTTTAAATAAGATTTAAACATTTTTGGGAGGGATTTCTTAATTAAATATTTTTAATTAAGATAAAGGGATTTAATGACATAAAAATAAATAAATAAATTAAATAATTAATTAATTAACAAATGATGATGTCATCAGAGATTTTTCAAAAAAATAAAAATACTTTATTTTCTAAAGGATTTTTAGGTGTCTACAGTTTCTATGCTTAGTTTAAGAATAAATAAATTAGTTTAATAAAATAATTGTTAGTTTCCTAGAAGTTATCTTCCCATAGTTTTAGAAAAGAAGGCTTTATAATGCCTTTTAGATATCAATGTAAATTATCCAATGCAAATTAGATTGAATCAAATGAATATCAATCAATAAATTTTTTGTCTTCTTCTTTCATCTTTCTTATTTGGTATTAGAGTCTGGTACATAGGAAATGAAGTGTCATCAATGAGACAATGGTGTGTTGTACATAACAATCAAGGTTTAAAGGAGTTTTATGAGTTGTAGTTGTTATAGACACATGAGAGACATATCTATTTACATGTTGATGCAAAGAGTAACTTCTCACACATTGATGCCAAAATGTTGAAGTCACCACAACCTTAGTTTTCATACAGAGATTTGAAATAATGGAAAATTCCCTATTTCTATGTCACTATGGGAGAGGATGGCATGAGGTAGTTACTTAATAATAATTTTCCTATCAAAATTATATTTGATTGGTATTAAAAATTTGTAAAATAACTCAGGTAATTTTAATGGCATATCCATACAATGATGAATGATACATAAGATATTGTACTTGATGCAAAGAGCTTCCACAAATCATTACTTGATATGAAGTCTACATACATAGGATTGAAAGAATGAATTGAATGAGTATCTAATTATTTGAGTGGTTGATCATTATATTCGGGAGTTTCATTTATGGTATTTGGTGATTGGATTAAACTTTATTCCTTGTAAATTTGGGATCTTTGTTAATTACATGAGGATTTTGTATTTAAAGATGAGTCTAAAGTTGTATGAGAGGTTGTGGAACTGATTGAGATTAATATCGGTAATATCATTGTATGTTTCTCCTTGGCACAAGATATTCTATCTATGTGTTCAGTCATCTAGAGTGGATTATTATATAGGGATAATAATAGTGATTGACTAGAACATTGCCAGATATCATATATACTACCTATGTTGGATGAAGTGTCCTTGAGTGGACTAGATTATCAGATTAAACGGAGCCATACTAATGAGAAGCCAGTTTGTAGGATTACTTCAGCTTGTTGGATGACTATAAGTCTTGTTATTTCTTTCTATTACTAAAGTTATTTATATAGTGGGGAAAAACATGTATTATATACATAGTTTTAACTATATTCTATTTTTTGATGCATCCATTCATGGTTGAATTGGTAAAGAGGAATCTAGGAAAGGATATACATGTATTTTGAATATGTAAGAAAAATTTCTATAATGACACTTTATGCTAGTAGTTATGGGCCTATTCATGCTACACTTTGTAGCCATGTCAAGTGTTACCCTCATCTTTTTCATTTCTCTCAGGTTCAGTCTTTGCCAATAAAAAGGTCCAAGTCAAAGTTGAACTTGAACTTTGTCAAGTTCAAGTTGAAGTTTAGGATCCATTGTAAGTTACTAAGTATGCCCCTACCCTCAAGGTTTCTGATTGTCAGTTTGTTAGTTTTTGAAAGTTGAGCCCGAACTTTCAACTTTGTCAAGTTCAAGTTTGAGTTCAAGTGTAAGGTCCAAAATATGGAATATTAAGGAAGTATGGTTCTTTCTTTCAATGGGAAGTTCCTTTTCAAAAAGCATCATTACCAAGTCATGTGAAGTTACCTAATTTTATGGGATAGTATGAGCATTGCTAAAATATAATGTATGATAGCTGAGGACTTACTACAAAAGGGGTCATCATTGCGAAAAGTGTGGTAATCAAGAGACGTGATTGGGAACTGATAATTTTGTGCCAATTTGACACAAAATTTAATGAGAAAGAGCTTAAAATGTCACATTAATGATTTTTACATAAATGCATTCATTACAACTATCTTGCATAAATCTATTCAGGATTTTTATCAACCTTGTTAATAAATTGAAGCCTTCATTAGCATTTGGTTATCATTTTCTTTCAAAGGAAGGGAGCAACAAAAACTTTGGTAAGGGAATTGCAGAGAATTTGTGCACAATCGACTGGTGAGTTATCCTCTTTCTACAACTTTCAATTTGTAAAGGGAGATAGTTACTATATTTTATGAAGTTTCATTTCTTTTCTGTTAAAATGGCTCTTTCCTGCCCCAATATTCCTAAAGCTGAAAGCAACACCCACTTGTTATTCTCTCTCCCAGAAATTTTTGACACTTCCCTAGTGAATGTGAGTTTGACGGAATTGAGTGAGAGGGTTAGTAATGTGTCAAAGGGTTCTTTTTCTAAAAGGTTGGCTGTAAGAGGATTAATGGAAGTTGTCACATTTCTCCCAACCCTAACCTTCTGTGAGCTTTTCATATAATGCATAAATTAATATGATGATAAGGGTACATGCATTAAGGATTCTTCAAGAGAAATTTTAGTGAGAATAAGTTGGGAAATGCTCATAGCGGCTCTAAAAGTCCCTTATAGAGAACCCTATGAGCCCTAGACTTTCATAGAAGCAACCCGTGTATATGAGGGAGATAAGAAAAAATAAAATTCTTTTATTGCTCAAAGTTGGTTAGCTAAGCTAGAGAAGGGAGGCTCACAGTTGCCCAAACACTTAACAATTGAACATTTCTGTAAGGAAATTGTAGACTGTTGGAGATTTGCCAGCAAGCCAGTGCTGACTGTATCTTTGTCATTGATGACAACATATGGTAAGTAGCATGCATTGAAGACTTATGTAGTAAGATTTGAGTATATTTTGCATGGACATGTTATTAGCATGATATCACAGATGTAGAGGTTAATTGTTAGTAGAGATAGTTATACAATAGCTTGTGTCAGTAGTGTTCCTGATAGAGTTATAGGTAGTATTCAGTGAATGATTATATGTATAGTTATCATGGAGCCTTGCATGTTTGGATATATGATGGAGACATTGTTAGAATAACTAAGAGGGGGATGAATTAGTTATCCAAGTCCCAAATACAAAATGTATATCCAAAAACAATTTAAACAAATTTTTGCAGCTTAGTAACATAGAATAGTAAACTATCTGTGCTTTTGTCGATTACTAGTTAATAACTTGTAGTAACTACTGATCAAATAAAATATGAAACATGTAAAATATGATATCCAACAATCATCACAATCAACACATAACACAAGAGATTTAATGTGGAAACCTTGTAAAGGAAAAAACCACTTGGGACCGGTAACCCAAAAATTGTTCACTCTTCTGAAGTGAGATTGGTGAAGACCCAACCCTGTTAAAGGTTATAAAACACACTATAAGGTATGACCTTGTTAGAGGATTTTAACCATTATCATCCAACCAACATTCACTATGGGGTTGATAGGATAACAAATGTACATTCTATGAATGACATTACAAGACTTTCTAGTCTACTTGATTAAGAGATTCTAGTATATCAATTTAGTTCAACAATATTTAGTAACTTACTGTCTCTTGGTTATAGCTTTTTGACACTCAATATTCTCTACAATTTGGTTCTCCTTAACCAGTTTGATCAAGCATACATGAAGCTTGTTCACACGATATCTCTACAGTATTCTTTCATTTGGCATAAGTTTCATAATGAAACCTTAGTCTCTTAAATAGACAAGTAAACCATTTTCCTTTCATCCATCAAATTTTTCTGCTTAATCTCCTTTGCTGATTTTGCCACTTAAACATTCCTCAGCTGATGTGTTAGTAATACATTTCAATTTTTTCATTTAGATCTTCCTTGAATTTTTCTAGCCATCGATCTTATAACAAACTTTATTTATCCACCTCGTGATCATACACTTTATAGCTTATCAACTCCTATCGGCTAAACTAATCATTTTATTCTTTTGTTCATTCTTGGTTAACAAAGAAATGCATCAGTGAACACAAGCTCAGTTTATACTATGCTCGGTATACACTACACTGCTTGGTGTATATTGGAATGCTTCATTAACAGACCACACTTCTTTGTAACATTTTGCTCCCAACTTCATAACAGATTAATGCAACATAATCAAGTCAACAATATGAAGTCATAGACTCATCAATAAGTTACCAAGAGTAATCCTTATCCTCATCTATCATATCCATCTTCCTCCATGTAGATATCTTGGTTCTTCATCTTTCTCTTCTCTTCTACAGATGTGTTAAATGTTTGCAACTCCATGATAAGTATTGTCAAAACTAGTTGACATCAATGACAACATAAAATTGATTCAATTATCTTACATAATAGTTCAGTGCTTGGTGATCTCTAATCACTTGAAGTTCTTCAATTAGGTTCTCGATAAGTTGTAGTTCATCAGACATGTTAGTGATGTTACATTCATGGACATAGAGTCTGATGATCAATAGAAGTGAAGTCATGTAGTCGCTATTTAGTAGTAGCAGTTTCATGTGTTTATTCAAAAGAGCTGACAAAGATTATATTGGTTCTAGAGTTGCGCCTATCATTTCGGTATGCACCCTTGGATTAGTGCTTGGAGAAGAGTTATTAATATATGGTTAAGAGGGAATTATGTAATTCATCTTGTGGAGAAAGTTTCAGTTACTTTGGTAGAGCAAAAAGTGTGTAGCATGTGTCTACACTTATTAATATTGGACAGGTCCCAAATTGTATTGTGTTCTTAGTAGACCCAACAAAATTATTATTGGAGTATGTTATGGTTTCTCTAATATGATTTCAAGGTGGTTCTAATAGGACAACTTGATTATATAATTTAGAGGAAAGATATTTATAGGCAATCATTTGTGATTGCTAAAGTGTGGTTCAGAGTTGCTTGTGAAGAGAAGAGAAGAGTGTGCGAAGTGTTGAGCCATCAGAATAAGGTCTATGTGACCAAGTAAAGTATTTTTTCTATACATTGGAACTGATCCAGATAATAGGTCAAAGCACAGTTCACCAAGATCCAGATATAGTGTGTATTTGTTATTCTTAAGGTTGTAGCCTTCACCTATTTGAGCAATGTGCTCTTGGATAATGCATCCTTACCCATAATAGGGTTAATTGTAAAACACTCCTAACAAGGTTTGACCCTTGACCAGGTCACTATACTAAATATATTATAAAGAAACTCCTAATAGCGTTAAGGATCTTCTAACAAGGATCATAAAATACTAGTGTAGATTATTAGTGGGTGTCAATTCCCACTAGGGTTTTCACCTATTTGGGTTTCCCCATAACCAAAATATCGGTGTTGTGTTCAAGTGTTCTTTCATTGTGTTTATGCTTTATGTTTAAGTATACTTAATTGGATAAATAATTGAAACTAGTAGATAACTGATTCACACCCCCCCCCCCCCCCCCCCGCGCGCCCCCTCTTAGTTATCTCTTGGGACTATTCCTAACAATTGGTATCAGAGCCAAGTGCCTTGAAGAGAAATTTTAATAGCTTGAGGTTGATTAGATGGCATTTTTTAGAAAAGGCAGTCTTAAATTTGATGGAGAGAATTATCTTGATTGGAAGAACAAGATGATGACACATTTGCAGTGCATTGCTTTTAAAGTTTTTGAAGTGGATATCAAGGAAGTTGAGGTTCCCTCTCTAGAAGATCTTGCAAAGGATGATGCTACAAGCAAGCAAAAGGATTTGTTCCATCAGAATGAAATAGAAAAAGGAGCCCTTATCAGTGCCCTATCTGATAGTGAGTTTTCAGAGATAAAGAAAATAGACATAGCCTACAAGATATGGAAGCACCTAGAAGACATGTTTGAAGGAGATAAATAAGCAAAGGATCCACATAGAAAAACTTGGAAGAAAAGATACAATGCATTAGAGATGCTACCTAAAGAGAACATTAGATCTTACAACCAAAGGATTAATGAAGCAATTGCAGGAATCAGGAACAATGGTGGAGAGATCTTGGAAGAAGACATTATGGATAAATTGATGACCACTCTCATAGAAGAGTATGAAAACAAGATCAACATACTTGACAAGAGCATGCAACTTACATCAAATTTCAAAAGAGAGACCTTGATCAGAAAAATTTTAGCTTTTGAGATTTCAAGATTAAAGACAGAACCTAAAAGTGAAACAACCTTTAAAGCATCGATCCATGGTAAGAAATCTACAAAAACCTATGGTAATTTTGATGACGATGATGAGGAGAAAACACTAGATGATTTCATTGCTATGATTGCTAAAAGAGAAAAGAAAGGAAAAGGAAAATATGAAGGTTAATTTCCATTCAAATTCTTTTCATGTAATAAGATTGGTCACTTTGCATCTAAGTGTCCTACAAGAGTTAAAAATTTCAACAACAACTACAAGCCTAAGTATACAAAGGAATGCTACTATGCTGGAGATGTAGTTTCAGATGAAGAATTAGGAGAAGAGGAGATTGGATTCATTTCTCTTGAAGATGAAAAGAATTCAAAAGAGTTAGTATTGATTTCACAAGTAGACATCAGGACAGATTGGATCATTGACAGTGGTTGCTCACATCACATGACAGGTGAAAAAGATAGATTTGTTCATTTGGATAGATACAAAGGAGGCATGGTCAGATTTGAAGATAACACTCCTAAACCTATCATTGGTAGAGGACCCATCACCCTGGATGGAAAGAATAGCACTGATGATGTTCTTTATGTTGATGGTTTGAAACCTAACCTACTGAGTGTTGGGAAGTTTCTTGATAAAGGCTACAGATTGGAGTTCAATGGAAATTAGTGTATCATTAACAAAAAGGAATGAGAAATAATTGCATCAGGATCAAAGACTAAAGGTAATGTTTTTTAGCTTAATCTAGAAGCAAGTTGTTTTGTTGCTAAAGTAGATGATGATTGGCTATGGCACAAAAGACTATGTCATATCAACTTTGACAACATTGTTAAGGCAGTTAGAGACCTACCTTGCATAGAGAAGCCAGTTGATACTATATGCAGGGAATGTATAATGGGAAAGCATGTGAGGAATTCATTCAGGAGAAAGCATAATTTAGCAGAGAACAAGCTAGATCTGATTCATACAGACCTATGTGGACCAACTCAAACAAGATCATACTATGGTGAAAGGTATTTCATTTTTTTGTAGATGATTATTCTAGAATGATGTGGGTTGCATTCTTGAAAGATAAGTTAGAAGCATTTGAGAAGTTCAAAATATTCAAAGCTAAGGTTGAGAATGAATCTGGACTTAAGATAAAATGTCTAAGGTTGGATAGAGGAGGAGAATTCACCTCTGATAGATTCTATGAGTACTGTGAAGAACATTGCATAAATAGATAATTAAGTGCACCTAGAACACCTCAGTAGAATGAGATTACAAAGAGAAGAAATAGGATTATCCTTGACATTGCATGCACCATCATGATTAAAGAAAAATTTGTACATACCTATTGGAGAGATGCGGTCAATACAATAGTCTATACAATCAATATAATACAATTAAGGCCTAGCACTAACAAGACACCTTATGAGCTATGGTTTGGTAATGTTCCCACAATGAAATACTTTAGAATCTTTGGAAGCAAGTGCTACATCAAGAGGGATGAAGTAGTAGGCAAGTTTGATGCAAGAAGTGATGAAGGTATTTTTCTTGGTTACTCTACTAAAAGTAAATCTTATAGATGTTTTAACTTAAGATTGAAGAACATCATTGAAAGTGCTCATGTTAAGATTGATGAAAAGTTTATGGTTCAAGAAAGATATCATGATTACTCACCTATGATTGAAGAAGAGCCTAGACTTTCCACTAGTGAGACAAGTGTTTAAGAGATGTTTTATAGTATCAATGTACTATTCAATGACCCTAAAACAAGTGAAGAAGAAACTCAAAAGGAAGATGAGATAGTATCACCTAAAGTTCCAAAGTTTACATCTAGAAACCATTCCAAGAATGACATCATTAGATATCAGAGTGGCAAAGTCTTAACAAGATCATAAGAAAAGAATTCAGCTAGCAATGAGATGGTATGTTTACTATCTCAGATTGAACCTTTAAGTGTTGAAGATGCATGTGATGATTCAGATTGGCATGATGCTATGAAAGAAGAACTAGAGTAGATTATTAAGAATGACACTTGGGAACTGGTCCCAAGACCTAGTGATAGGAATGTGATTGGAACAAAGTGGATATTTAGAAACAAGATAAATGAAGATGGTACAGTAGTAAGAAATAAAGAAAGGTTAGTATGTAAGTGATATGCACAAAGAGAAGGCATTGATTATTCAAAAAAAATTTCACCTATGAGTAGATTAGAAGCTATTAAGCTATTTCTAGCTTATGCAATAGTCAAAAACTTGAAAGTCTATTAGATGGATGTCAAGTCAACATTCTTGAATGGAGATTTGAAATAAGAAGTATAAATTGATGGTGTCGGAGAACCTACTCTAAACTCATCAAAAAATGCACCTAAGAGTCCTAAACTCTCTACTTACTTTAGAAGTTATTAGTCAGGCACCTAGACCAAGTTGTAAGGCCTAGTATCAGGGTTGGCACAATTATAAGCCCCTAGCTAACTATGGTCAAAATGGTCAATGGACCTAAAAACCATAGGATCTTAGGATTTTTCATTTTTTTAAGGTTTTAGATCCATTTTGGATCATTAGCTTAAGTCTAGGACCAAGTTTGGTCTTTAGATTTGCAATTTTGCAAATTAGGCAAAAGTTGCTCTAAAAGTTGTCATGCAACTTTCGAGCAACTTTCTTAAAAGTTGTCAAACATGATAAACACAACTCCCAAATGGCTAGTTGGTTGAAAAAAGTTATGTAACCATTAGGATTGCCTACATAAGCCCTTATAGGTGGGTGGTAGGATATGAAGATGTAATTTGGCAATTTATCAATAAAATATCAACCATTTCCCTGCAATCCTCTAGAATAGTGCCCTAGTATGGATAGGTACAGACTAGTGTGCATGAGTTTTTTAGTTTAGAAGTTTTTGTATCCAATCCACTTTCAAATGAAGTAGGTTTCATGATCTAACTTATCCTAGATCAGAAGTTATCAAAGTTTCTTGTTTGCTTACCTAGATTGAGGGTTTCTAGTAGGTTTCTGATAGGGCTTGACCTTTTCACCCAATTCCACCATGGGAATCTGATGCCCCTTGGTGGAATTTAACCTTTGTTTATGTGCTTTCATAAAATGCAGGTTAGAGGTGGAGTTCTGCAGGAAGGTGTGTTTGCCACAAAGCCCTAGGTGTACAGACCCATATGTGCACCTACCAGTGACTTAGGATAGTCATGGTAAAAATTGGTTGGGGATTCATCAAGACCCAAGATTATAGATTTGGAGCCCTTATGCATGCCCTCAAAGGTTCCCATAATTGATCTTGACATTGGCTTGGAGGAAGAGGCACTTGTAGTGCAAACCAGACCTAATTAGGCCTAGTAGCCCTGTCCTAAATTGGATAAATCAGTGACCCCCATTTGGCTTCAAGTCCTAGTGCTTGGCTATGTTCCATAAGTCCCAAAAGGGTGTTAGGATCCTCAACCTGATTCATACTTTTTTTGGAAGGATTTTGACCTAGATTCAAAATACTAGTTTGGAAAGGCTATAAGCCAAATCCCTGGTTAATGAAGCAACTTAGTACTATGGGTTGCTTTTGGATGAAAGAACCATTGGAACTAGAAGAATAGGACCTAAGTAGGCCATAACAATGATTTTAGGTCACCCCTACTCCTATAAGTCATTTCATGGGGTTTGATTACTCATTGAGCTAAGGAGACTTCTTAGTGAATTCTTGGTTTTGGGTGCTTAGGACTTTGGTAGGACTTTGGTTACCTTAGATAGTTGGGGTTGTGATAACCTTCCTCCTAATCCTTTTGGATACTTGTGATAAGTATTGAGAACTTGACCCTATCATCTTGGTTTTGAAGACCTTAGAACTCACCTAACTGTCACCATTTGAAAGCTACTGCTTGCCATTGATGCATCAATTGAGCAACCAGAAGGATTCACCTTATTAGAAAGACTTGATCTAGTATGTAGATTGAAGAAGGCCCTCTATGGACTTAAGAAATCCCCTAGAGCATGGTATGAGAGACTAGATGGATATCTAACAAAGATTGGATTCAAGAAAGGAGCAACAGACTGTAATCTATTCATAAGAGAGACATCTGAAGGTTTACTACTTTTAGCTATATTTGTTGATGACATTATCTATGGAGGTAATGACAAACTTAGTGCTGAATTCGCTAAGGAGATGTAGAGTGAATTTGAGATGAGCATGCTTGGACCTATCAAATAATTTTTGGGATTGAATGTGAAGCAGACAGAGAAAGGAATTTTCATTAATCAATCCAAGTATGTGAAAGAGATATTAAAGAAATTCAAGATGGATGATTGCAAACTAGTAGGGACACCTATGATAACTAGATGCAAGATTACAAAAGAAGATGATTCACCAGTAGTGGATATAACATTGTACAAGTATATAATTGGCAAACTTATTTATCTTACTCAGACTAGACCTAATATTTCCAATGCAATTGGCATAGTTGGAAGATTTGCAGCAGAGCCTAAACAAAGTCACCTCATGGCAGTAAAAAGAATATTTAGATACTTGCAAGGCACTATAGACTATGGTTTATGGTATCCCAATTCAGAAAATGTTGAGCTTCATGTATATACTGATGTAGATTGGGAAAGATGCATTGATGATAAAAAGAGTACATCAGGAGGAGCAATGTTTCTTGGTGATAGACTTGTCAATTGGACAAGCAAGAAGAAAAATTGTATCTCTTAGTCAATAGCACAAGCGGAGTATGTTGTAGTAGCCTTGAATTGTTATACAATTGTTTGGATCAAGAAAATGATAAAGGATATTGGAATTTAGATTGACTATCCTATTGTTATACATTGTGATAACACTAGCACTATCAATATGGCAAAGAACCCTATGATGCATGCAAAGATAAAACACATTGAAATCAAGTATCACTTCCTAAGAGAGAAAGTATCACAAAAATAAGTTAAGTTGGATGATGTGAGTGTGTGCTATAATTGTGTCACACTTCTATGAATCATTACATTCAAGAACACTCAAGAATGAGGTCTCAAAAATTGATCCATAGCTCCCTAGGCATGGAGTGCAAGGGTTTTTAAGAATGCTCTCAGCTAGAGCTATTTAGCCTATAACCTTGCTAGTAAACCATGCAATGGGAGCTTCAATGAAGACAAGGGAAAGAATGCCAATATCCTCAAGAATCAAGAATGAAACTGCAATGCAATGATATGCTAGAAATGGAAATGCAAGCTAAGCTATGAAAGGAAATATGCAAGTGTTACAACCCAAGCTAATTAATCTATGTGAGCTAATCTAGAGCATAGAAATGAAGCTAATCTAAGAAAGCATAAATATGAAGCTAAGCTAAGAATGCAAGAATGAGATGTAGATGCTAAGAATTCTCCAAATCTTCAAAAGCTCCAAAGTGACCTAGAAATCCTGTAGCATAAAGTTAGCATAAAAAGTTGGGGATCTAGAATGAAGAAGAGAGCTCTCCTTTTAAAGGAAATGAGAAGGAATGGACCATGGAGATTAAGAGGAAAAAGATTTAATCAATGGTGGAGCTTGAAGAGGGATCAATCCATGTGCACAAATATCCTCCAATGAGAAAATAAGAGTTGACTTTTGTGTCCATGTGAGACAAAAAGTGTTTTTTCCCTTTTTATAAAATAAGAATAATGCTTTATTTGTGCAGCTTAGGATAAGAGGAAAAGTGGGGGCTTTTTATTTATTAAAAGGGGAGGGAATATTCATTTTAATCAAATAAAGACTTAGGATAAAATGATTAGCCCATAGAAAATAATCGAATAAATGATAGAACTAGAATTTGATCAAGAATAAGCAATTAGTGATTTAGCAAAATGGGCTAATAGTCTAGATGACCATTTTTAGGTGTATACAATGAGTACTAAAGATTAGCTAGTAGAAATATTCACAAATCCCTTGCCAAAGGATACTTTTGAGTATCTCAGCCTGAGAAGTTGGGAGTAATTCCCTTCCCTAATTCTGCCTAGAAGAAAGAAGAAAGAGCATCAGTCCTTAGGGACTGATGGATGGTTGACTAATCTACCTTAGGAGTAGTACCGATGCTTAAACTATTTGGTGCCATTTTCCATTGATGTCAAAGGGGGAGTAATATATAGTCATGAAAAACAAAAGTAAAAGAAGGAGTAATATACTAAGGGGGAGTAGTATTCAGTTATGGAAGTAGTTCAACTGAGGAAATAGAGAATGTTGAAGAATATTGCACCAGAAGGAGGATTCATCCTTGGGGGAGTTTTGAAGAGGAAATGGAGAATTTTATAAAATAAATGTTCATTTGGGTTGGTGGTATTTTTCATTCCATATGTTTCCATCAATGCCAAAGGGGGAGATTGTTGGAGATTTGCCAACAAGCTAGTGTTGACTGTATGTTTGTCATTGATGAAAACATATGGTAAGTAGAATGTGTTGAAGAATTATGTAGTAATATTTGAGTATATGTTGCATGGACATGTTATCAACATGATATCATGGACGTAGAGGTTAACTGTTAGCATAGATAGTTATACAACAGCTTGTGTCAGCAGTGTTCCTGATAGAGTTACAGGCAGTATTCAGTGAATGATCATCTGTATAGTTATCATGGAGCCTTACACATTTGGATATGTGACGGAGAGATTTTAGTGATGTTACATTCCTGGATTCAAAGTTTGATGATTAGTAGAAGTGAAGTTATGCAGTTGCTATTCAACAGTAGCAGTTTCCAATGTTTATTCAGAAGACCCGATAGAGATTATATTGGTTCTAGAGTTGTGTCTATCATTTTAGTATGAACCCTTGGATTAGTGCTTGGAGAAGAGTTATTAATGTTTGGTTAAGAGCACATGATGTAATTCATCTTGTGGAGAAAGTTTCAGTTACTTTGGTAGAGCTGATAGTGTGTAGTGTGCATCTACACTTATTAATATTGGACAGGTCCCAAATTGTGTTGTGTGCTTAGTAGAGCTGAAAAAATTATTATTGGAGTATGTTATGGTTTCTCTAATATTATTTAAACATGGTTCTAATAGGGAAAATTTATTATATCATTTAGAGGAAAGATATTTATAGGTAGTCATTTGTGATTGCTAAAGTGTGGTTCAGAGTTTATTGTGAAGAGAAGAGTAGAGTGTGCGAAGTGTTGAGCCATCAGAAGAAGGTCTATGTGACCAAGTAAAGTGTTTGTAATATACATTGGAACTGATCTAGACAATAGGTCAAATCTTAGTTCACCAAGATCCAAATATAGTGTCTATATGTTATTTTGAAGGTTGTAGCCTTCACCCATTTGAGCAGTGTTCTCTCAGACAATGCGTCCTCACCCCTAACAGGGTTAATTGTAAAAAACTCCTAACAAGGTTCAACCCTTGACCAGGTCACTATACTAAATATATTATAAAGAAACTCCTAACAAGGTTAAGGATCTTCTAAAAAGGATCATAAAACACTAGTGTAGATTATTAGTGGGTGTCAATTCCCACCAAATTTTTTACCTAGTTGGGTTTCCCCGTAACCAAAATATTGGTGTTGTGTTCAAGTGTTCTTTCATTGTGTTTATGTTTTATGTTTAAGTATACTTAATTGGATAAAGAATTGAAACTAGTAGATAATTGATTCAGCCCCCTACCTCTCAGTTATCTCTTGGGACTATTCCTAACATAGACATTGTTTCCCTTTTGAACAAAGTGAAGGGAAATGAGCATGCCTTCAACTAGGAAGACTGGATGTACTACTTCATTTAGAATACTTTAGGAGGGGAAAATTTTATCGATTGGACTGACTTGATTGCCGAGAAACTTCATAGAGAACTCTTAAATGTAACCAATTTGAATCCTTTTTATATGACTTCCTACCTGATATATATTCTCGCCTACTATTCAAAATATTCAATGATGTATTCTTAGATAGGCTGGTTGTTGAGCTGTGTGGGAAGGAAAATAATAGACTTTTAGAGGAAGCTATGCAAGTGGTTAATGCTTATGGGTGCTACTTAATCCAATTTCCTAATTTCACCTATATTAGGGTTGGGGCATTTGATGAAGAGCCTTTGAGATTGCCCAGATACTATTTAGACAACATGATTTTGATGGAAATCTATAGACAATTGCTTATTGTTGAACAGAAGTCCAGTAGTTCTACAAATTCCTTAGGTTTCCTATTTCCCATTGAATTAGGTCACTATAGGTGTAAAATTTTCCAAGATGCATTGGCAATAGAAGGCGAGCTTCACACCTTGAACTTAAAATCTTACTCCCATAGAGAAAATTTCAACTGCAGAGGTTTTGCCAAGTCAAACCTGAATGTTCCTTCCACATTCATGCATGTTCCAGAGCTTAAAGATTATTGGGCCAATTGCTCAAATGATCTGGAAGTTAGAAGGAGATTTTGGTCCAAGATGACCTTGAGGGAGGTTATCACTTTTAGTATCGATTTGGATATTGATGGTGTTGAGGAAGATGAAAATGTGGATGTGCTTGATTTCCAATATCTTGAACAAGTTAAGGCTCTTCCTATCCCATAGGTTGATTGGACAAAAGTAGAAGAGGATAACCTACAATCCAAGACGGTTAATGTGATAAGAAGATAGAAAAGTGGCTTCAAGAAAAGAAGACTCCTAAGATTATTTCTTAGACCTCAAGAAAACAAGTGAAATAAAAGAAATAAAATTCCTCGAAGAAAGCTTATGTTTAAACTAATCCCGTTGTTGGTAAATTTGTTGCAGGTAACCTTGAACTTGAAGTTGAACTAGCTGCCCTAGAAGTTCAACTTCAACTTAAAGTTGATCCTACCACATAGATGACCCATTCAAGTGCCCAGATAAAGACCAAAGATAAGGAACCAGTGGTGGATTCTAGTGTTGTAGCAGACTTGGATTCTCCTGAAACCAAACAACAAGAAGAGCTAGTTCCATATTTCAGTTCACCCAATATGTCTAATAACTAGCAGGTTCAGGGTAATTTAGAAAACACTCCAAATGATTCCCTTGCTCTTCTAAGTAGCTATGAAACACAAAAGAAAGCTACCATAACTCCACAATGGTTGGAAAAATCTATTGCTAAGAAATAGAGTGTCGTGTTATTGTCCTTTCCAATTGAAGATGTGGTAAGTAAATGCTTGGGTAAAACCCCAAAGGTCAAAAAACCCAATATAGAATCCAGGATTGAATTCGATGAGGATACAGGCCATTGGGTGGCAGAGATGGCTAAGCTAGTTAATAATAAAGGGAATGAAGACATATTTGCACATGATTATTAAGTGTCAAAGATCAACCTGAGGAAAGATAGTAGAGCAATAGATATGAAGATATTCAAAGTATCGAATAGGAAGATCGCTAACAGAGTATAGAAGGATACCAAAGATAAATAAGAAATGAAGGAAGAAATGAAAAATATGGCTTAGTAAATTCATGCTATTCAACATCCAGAACCTCTTCCATTGAGTGAGATACCACTGTCAATAGATGTGAAGTCTCATGTCAACCAAAAATTCCTAGATCAAGTGCAAAGAAATAAGGCAATTACCTAAACATTTGAAAACTGGATTGAATACATGAAATCTGAGGCCCACCTAGGTTTCTCAAATCAATCCCAGAATGAGGCCAGTAACCTTATTGAAAAGGTTGGCATGTGTTGAAAGATAGTAAAAAGAGAAGGGAAGCTAAGTGAAGGAAATCCAATGGATGGAAGAAACTACAGAATACAGCCTACAAAAGTTTCTTGTTGAAAGGCTAGTACCAGGTTTGTATGAAAAAACCTTATATGTTCTAAAGGAATGTATCGACTGGAGAAATGAAGCAATGGCATAGGGAATTTCTAAATTCAAAGATCTACTTAAAGAACTAGATATAATAAAGGATATAATCCTAAGTGATATTGACTGGATTGATAAACACTGTACTGAGGCAAAGGAGGAGTCAATCAGACTAGGTGAGAAGGTCATAAAAAATGTCTGAGTGAGATTTGATGAACTTAAAGAAATGAAAACACTGACTGTGTAGGACTTTTATAAAGTTGTGCACATGGAAACAATGCTCTTGCTCTAGCAAAAACATCTAGAAATGCATGATGGGAAAGTTTCACAAATCTGAAAGGATAAGGAATTGTGGAAGCAGAGAATTACTTACCTTAGACTACCACATTAGCAAGTCATCTCTACATTTACTACCATGTATGAGAACTGGAAAGTGGCCCAGTTGGTCACAGCCTCAATGCCTTAACTCTAGTGGACACTTGGATGGATTCAAAAGGCGTTTCACGCCACAGTCCCACTTTTTCTACTTTATGCTCTTAGTTATTTATTTTAACTAAAAACTATTTACCTCTAGTGAGGTAGTGTTAATTTTAGTTTGTTTCAAGCCCTGCGTGGCTATATATTGAAATAATTAAGACTTATGAAGGGTCAGCTCTCTGAGATTTTGAAAACTACTTTTGAAAATCTATGCTTTAGTTTCTCTAAAAACTGATATGATAGAATGTATATGAGATCCTATGGTTTTATATATATATTTTAAGCTTTCAAAGTTGTGAATATTGTTGTTCATCAATGCATGTGATATTTTTTCTTATGGAGATGAATCATTTGTGAAGAAGCTTAGCTGTTATATGATTTAATTTTACATCTAAAGTAACGAAGAGAATTTGTGTGTAAATCTTAGTTCCAAGAATGTAGATAATTATTATTATCATATTTGAATGGTTCTTTAACTTTCACATTCTTTTCATGTTGATGAAATGAATGTTTCACATTAAGTATTTTCTAGTAAAAAATACCCATAATTTATATTCTTTATTGAATAAGATTGTATTGAATATTCACTAGCAAGGCGGTTGCACCTTGAAAATATGCAGAGTTTGCTATTAAAGAAACTTAATTTTTAGTGTTGTGTTTAACTTTCCTTTCAGTTTAGTAAGAGTCTTTTAGACTAATCTTGAGGAAGGAAAAAATTGTTCACTAATAGGTTTTGGTGACTCTGTTGGGGAGTTGAAAGTTGATTCTATGATAAAATGGTTTTGCCTATCATAGATCAACAACCTCTATTACAACCAAATTTAGGTTTCCAAGACATACAAGAGGATCTCATTTCAGATTTGGATGCATGTTCTTGGATAAACTAAAGAAGTAATTAGAAATATCCTCAGATCCAACAAGTTCTAGAGAGAGAGGGAGAAATTAGCAAAAAATTGAGAGGTATACCCATTGCCAAAGAAGCTATTGTAGTAAATAGAATAGGTAGAGCCAATTAAGTTTTCTTGAAACTTGCAGATAAAAGGTACACTAGAGGAGACCAAGAAAGAGGTCTAATTGACACAGATTTTGAAGACCTAGAAAAACATGACTTTAAACCCCAAACTCCTTCCAAATAAAGATGTTACATGATAGATAGTATACCTTCCTCCCCCACCAAGGCATCTCTTGTAAGTTCTTTTCAATCCTTGGTGTCACCAGGAACCCTAGTTCCTTCCTTCATCAATTTGCAACCTTTAAACATCATCTTGCCTCTCATGGCCCAAAATCAACCTTGGGGTGTGGCAGTTGGCCCTTTAAGCTTAGGGGAAATTTTGGGTAATTTTCCTAAAGGTCAGGATATTCTCCTCAAATTTAGTGGTGATGGAAAGAAATCCCCTAAAGATTATTTAAATGCTTTTAATACAACATGTGGAATATGTTGGAGATTTTCTAGCAAGCCAGTGCTGACTGTAAGTTTGTCATTGATGACAATATATGGTAAGTATTGTGCATTGTAGTTATATGCTGAGAGCCTTGAGCATATACTGTATGGATATGTTATCAACATGATATCATAGATGCAAAGGTTGATTCTGAGTACAAATAGTTGTGTAGTTGTTTGCAATGGTAGTGTTCCTGATAGTGTTGCAAACTAATTTTTGTATGTAATTCACAGTATGGTTACTATGGAGCCTTGCATGTTTATTTTTTTTTTGTAGATATAATAATGAAGCTATGTTCATAAAAACAAATTTAGTTGTGTATTTGAAGTTGAGTTATGTTTTTTCTATTTTCCAGTCATAGTTCAAGAGATTATTTGTTGAGAGCCGGGAGTATTTATATTGTTTCTGTAGTTGTGCCTATCATTATGGTATGTGTGTTTGGTTTAGTGTTTGGTTATGAGCTAAGGTTTTTTGGTTACGAGTGCATAACGTATTTCAACTTGAGAGTTAAGTTTTAGTTAATTTGGTGGAGCTGACTATGTGAAGTGACATGTCTACTCATATTGGGTTGCACAGTCTTTTTTGTGTTGTGTGCTTAGCATAGCCATTGGAAGTGATTGTTGGAGAGTTGTATGATTTCAAGAAGGTCCTAATAGGATGACTTGATTATATATTTTGGAGAAGGCTACTTATAGCCGGTTAGTTGTGGTTGTTGATTGTTGATGATGGAGTGAGTATAAGAAAGTGTGAAAGTATTGAACTAGTAAAGCCATATCAATTATCAGTTGAAGATCTATGTGAAGAAGAAGAGTCTATATGCTATTCATTGAAACTGATCAAGATAGTAGGTCTAAGTCATAGTTCACCAAGATCTAGAGACAGTGTGTATCTATTGTGCAGAAGGTTGCAACCTTCACCATTTGAGCAGTATGCTCCCAGATAGTGTGTCCTCACCTTTAATAGGGTTATTTGTAAAAGACTCCTAATAGGGTCCAACCTTTGACCAGGTCACTATACTTCATATATTGTAAAGATCAAATCCTAATAGGGTTGTAAGATCTTCTAAGAGGGATCACTATACTCTAGTACAGTTTATAGTGGGTGCTAATTCCCATCGAGGTTTTTACCTACTTTGGGTTTCCTCGTAACCAAAATTTTGGTGTTGTGTTAAGTGTTATCTTGTTGTGTTTATGCTTAATGTTCTTCTATACTAATTTAGATAAAGAATTGAATCTTGTAGATAACTGATTCACCCCTCCCCTCTTAGTTATCTCTTGGGACTATTCTGAACAATTGGTATCAAATCCAACTACCTCAAAGAGAAAGTTTAACATCTTGAGGTTGATCAGGTGGCATTCTTTAGAAAAGAAATTCCTAAGTTTGATGGCGATAACTATCTATACTGGAAAAACAAAATGATGACACATTTGTAGTGCATTGGTTTTGAGATTTTTGAAGTAGCTAATCAAGATGTTTAGGTTCCCTCTCTAAAAGATCTTGCCAAAGATGATGCAACTATTAAAAAAGAAACATATTCACTCAAAATGAAATTTCCAAAGAATCCCTTATCAGTGCCTTATCTGACAGTGAGTTTTAAGAGATCAAGAAAGTAGATAAAGCCTACAAAATATAGAAGTATCTACAAGACATGTTTGAAGGAAATATCCAAGCCAAGAATGTGTGTAGAAAGACATGGAAGAAAAGATATAATAATTTGGAAATGATACCTAAAGAGAACATCAGAGCCTATAATCAAAGAATTAATCAAGCATTTGCAGGAATTAGAAACAATGGTGTAGAGATCTCTAAAAAAGATATAATGGACAAATTAATGACTACTCTGATAGTAGAATATGAGAACAAGATAAACATCCTAGATGAGACTATCTAATTTTCAAAAGACTTCAAAAGAGAGACCTTAATCAGTAAGATTTCAGCATTCAATATATCAAGATTGAAGATAGAGCCTAAAAGTGAAACAACATTCAAAGTTTTAAATCATGGTAAGAAATCTTTGAACACCTCTGGTAATTTTGATGACAAAGATGATGATAAAGAACTAGAAGAATTCATTACTATGGCTACTAAGAAAGAAAGAAAAGGAAAAGGGAAATATGAAGGTCAGTTACCATTTAAATTCTTTTCATGTAACAAGATTGGTCATTGTGCATCCAAGTGTCCTACAAGAGTCAAGAAGTACAAAACTAATTTCAATCCCAAGTATACAAAAGAATGTTACTATGTTGAAGATGGAGAAATAGATGAAGATTCGACAGAATATGAAATTGGATATATTGCAATTAAAGATATGGAGAAAATGTTTGATGACATAGATATTAAAGATAAAAAGAAAGCAGAAGAGCTAGCATTAATTTCACAAGAAGACATCAGAATAGACTAGATCATTAACAATAGATGTTCACATCACATGACAGGAGACAAAGATAGATTTGTACATCTGGATAAGTACAAAGGTGGCATGGTTAGATTTGGTGACAACGCTTTGAAACCTATCATAGGTAGAGGAGCTATCACTTTGGATGGAAAGAACAACACTGATGATGTTCTATATGTTGATGGCTTGAAGCATAGCTTACTAAGTGTTGGACAATTACTTGACAAAGGATATCGGTTGGAATTCAAAAACAACAAGTGCATCATTAGTAACAAAGAAGGAGTAATGATTGCATCAGGTTAAAAAACAAAAGGTAATGTTTTTTAGCTTAATTCATAAGCAATTTGTTTTGTTGAAAAAGTAGATGACAGTTGGTTATGGCACAAATGACTATGTCACATCAATTTTGACAATATAGTAAAGATAAGCAATGTAAAGGCAGTAAGAGACCTCCCTAGTATTGCAAGACCAATTGATACAATGTGTAGGGAATGTGTGATGGGAAAGCATGTCAAGAACTCATTCAGAAGTAAGAAGAATTTAGTAGAGAAGAAATTGGATCTAGTGCATACAGACCTATTTGGACCAACTCAAACAAGATCATACTATGGTGAAAGGTACTTTATTTTATTTATTGATGATTATTCTAGAATGATGTGGGTTGTCTTCTTAAGAGATAAATATGAAGCATTTGAGAAGTTCAAAATATTCAAAGCTAAAGTTGAAAATGAGTCTGGATTAAAGTTAAAATGTCTAAGATCAGATAGAGGAGGAGAATTTACTTTTGATAAATTTTATGAGTATTGTGAAGAACATGGAATAAAAAGACAACTAAGTGCACCTAGAACCCCTCAATAGAATGGAACTTCAGAAAGAAGAAATTAGATCATACTTGACATAGTGCACACTATCATGATTGAAGGAAAAGTTGCAGACACTTATTGGAGAGATGCAATCAATACTGCAGTCTATACTATCAATAGAATTTAATTAAAGCTAGGCATAGATAAAACACCTTATGAGCTATGGTTTGGGAATGTCCCTATAGTAAAATAATTTATAATCTTTGGAAGAAAGTGCTACATCAAAAGAGATGATGGTGTTGGTAATTTTGATGCAAGAAGTGATGAAGGTATTTTTCTTGGTTACTCTGCTAAAAGAAAAGCTTATAGATGTTTTAACTTGAGATTAAAGAAGATCATTGAAAGTGCACATGTAAAGATTGATGAAAATTTTATGATTCAAGAGATATTCTATAATTATGCACCTATGATCAAAGAAGAACCTAGACCTATCAGTACAGAACAAAATGTTGAAAAAATATTTGACACTATTAATGTATTAATCAGTGAACCTGAATTAAGTGAAGAAGAATCAGAGAAGAAAGATGACATAGTCACACCTAATATTCCAAAATTCACATCTAGATACCATTCAAAAGAAGATATCATTGGAGATCAAAACAACAAATTCATGACAAGATTAAAAGAAAAAATTTCAACAGTTGATGATGCGGTATGTTTACTTTCACAAATTGAATCGCTAAGTGTTGAAGATGGATGTAATGATTTAGATTGGCATGAAGAAATGAAAGAAGAATTAGATCAGATAGTTAAGAATGATACATGGGAATTGGTCCCCAGGACTAGTGACAAAAATGTGATTGGAACCAAGTGGATATTTAGAAACAAGATGAATGAAGAAGGTATAGTAGTAAGAAACAAAGCAAGACTAGCATGTAAAGGATATGCACAGAGAGAAGGAATTGATTACTCTGATAAATTTTCCCCTGTAAGAAGATTGGAAGCTATAAATTTATTTCTAGCCTATGCAACATTAAAATAATTTAAGGTATATTAGATGGATGTCAATTCAACATTCTTGAATGGAGAATTAAAGGAAGAAGTCTACATAGAGAATCTTGAAGGATTTAGTTTATCAGATAAACCTAACATGGTTTGTAGACTGAAGAAAGCCCTTTGTGGAATAAAGCAAGCCCCTAGAGCATGGTATGAAAGACTGGATGGTTACTTAACAAAGATTGGATTCAAGAAAGGAGCAATAGATTATAACTTATTCATAAGAGAGACCTCTGAAGGATTATTACTGGTTACTATTTTTGTTGATGACATTATTTTTGGTGGTAATGACAAGCTCATTGCAAATTTTGCTAAAGAGATGCAAAGTGAGTTTGAAATGAGCATGATTGGACCTATCAAGTACTTTTTGGATTGAATGTGCAATAGACAAACAAAGGTATATTCATTAATTAGTCTAAGTATGTGAAAGAGATATTGAAGAAATTCAAGATGGATGGTTGCAAGATAGTAAGTACCCCTATGATAATAGGAAGCAAGCTTTCAAGAGATGATAATTGTACATCATTAGATAAGACTCTATATAAGTCTATGATTGGTAAACTCATATATCTTACTCAATCTAGACTAGATATCTCTAATGCAGTTGGTATTGTTGGAAGATTTGTAGCTGAACCTAAACAAAGTCATCTTATGGTAGTGTTGTGACCTTCACAACATTGCCCATCAGATGGGATCCCCCTTCTCTCTCCCTGCTGGCTTGGCCCTATTTTTTGGGTTTTAGGTGCTCTATTAGCAGTAGTCTCAAGAAAAGGCTCTGCCTCTTGAGAATAATGGAGTAGCATAATAACTGAAGGATAGAAATTTGCAAAGAAAAAATCCTTCACACCCTAAAATCCTACTTATGTTCTTTCTTATGCATGTATGTGAGTCGGTCAAGGAATGTTTGTAGAAGAACAAATCCTTCACACACTTCAAATCCCGCTCCCAGCATCCTTGGAGCGCAAGTCAACATGGTCAATGGAGGACTACAAAGTGAAGACTCCGTTACTCACTCCCAATCTTGAATACTCCTTTGCTCGGGCATATTTTCAAGCGCATGAAGGAATGAGTGTTGAGGATGAAGTCTAACACCTAGGAAAAATACCACTCTAGTTTCTTTGCAAGAAGAAATGAGATGAAGTCATGGAAGGAATGCTTAAGGAAAGAATCCTTCACTATGCCAAAATCCTGATTCCTATTTCCTTGGAGTGTGAGTCAATGTGGTCAACGGACACTGCAGAATAGGAAAATCTGCCACAAGAAGAAAATCCAGCTCTCGCACATTTTGGAGCGCAAGTTTCATGTGGTCATGGATTTGTATGTTGACGGATAGAATCTGTTACTTACCCAAAATCCCACTCTGAACTTCTCTCAAGCGCAAATGTAGGCTAATGGAGGAATGAATGTTAAGGATAAAATTAGTTACTACAAAAAATCTCACCCAAGCATATTCCCAGGGCAAGTAACATGGACTTGTGGACTGTGTGCCTTGGACAAAGTCCGTGACACATCCAAAATCCCACTCAAGGGTCTTTGCGAGCACACATTTATTCTAGTCATGAAATGCCAATCTTAGACGTAATCCTCGTAATCTTGTCGTGCTAAAAAAAAATTGGAAATAAATGAACTTGGTATTAAATCGACATGGATTTGAAATGAAAATTAATTAATATTGTTTTTATCAATATTTAATAAAAACACAAAAAAATCGATAAAAATAAAAAAGCAATTAAAGAATGGAAAATTAAAAAATTGGAAATTGCTTTAAAAATGATTTTTTTTTATTTTATGCTTTTTTTAAGAATTGAAATGTGCTAAAGATTGATTTTATTAATCTTTAATTAATTAACTTCCCAAAATCAAAATCATAAAAACAAAAAAATTGGAAAATTTTGGGAAAAGGAAGACTTCTTCATGAAGAAAAGGTGCTTAAATAGGCAGATTCTAAAAAGCGGGAGCAAAACACAAACAACTAGCAAGGGATCTTTTCAAAAAATGGAAACTTGTGCTAAAACGGGCAGCTACCTAATTTTAGCCTACAATCTTTAAAGCAACTTTTTGAGTTTTTGAGAGGCTATAAGAGAATGCTTTGCTCATTTCATTCTCACGCAAATTGAGAGAGCATTCTTGAAGAGAGAGAAGGATTATTTCTAGAGAAGTGTGAAGAAATTTGTGAGATTTTCAAAATTTTCTTCAGTAAGTTGATCACAGGTAAAAATCTCCATGAGGAGAGAGAAAATTGAATTTCAGACAAGATGAAGAAATTCTGGCAGATCTTTGAATTTTGGGATGAACTACTTTTCTCTGCTTTTTCTTTATGCTCTTATAAGTTTTTTTTTCTCTTTCTATTTTGCAGATGGTTGAACCCAGAGGAACCAGCATAAGTAGAAGGTAACTGATCAAGAATGAATAGAGAGAATTATACTCAGAATCCAAGATTGTCTCAAAGTGGATTGATGTGAAAGACATGAATTTTGGATGCCTCAATTTGAGCAAGTTCCAGAGGAGGATGTTTGGATACAAAGATCATCACCTAACACACCTGGCTACCCAGATTATGAATAGTGGAATTGTAGCTGGAGCCAAATTCCCTCCTGCCTTTTAGCATGTTGATTTGATCATGGAATGTGCAAAACATTATCATTCCAATGATAAAATGATCAAGGACTCAGATGGGAATATCATTACAGATCTCTCTCCTCTAGCCATTATTGAAGCATTCAAGATCCCTTCATCTCAAAGGTTGGTCTCGAAGACAAAGGAGTAGGTGCACAAAGTCTACACAATAGGAGTTCAACATTGTGATGAGATCATCAATAGCAAATGGATGAGGAGGAATAAAACCCACTACTCTAAGTTGCCCAATGAGCTTGTGTGGATGGATTTCCACCATGAATATAGTGATCTAATAATGATGCTCAACGGGATATTTGGCTTACCCCACTCTTACCTTTTTGAGACATGGATGTGGTACTTTGTTCAATAGGTAGTAGAGGATTTCAATCACATTGATTGGGCTGGGTTGATTAGCGACAACCTTGATGAGCAACTGAGGAATCTGGAGCATATGAAGAAATTCTTCATGAGCTCATATGTAATATATATGCTATCATGAAATACAAGGTATGAAGGACTGAGGTACAAGGGAGTCCTTTGAAGTGGAAATCCAAGGTTAAGGGTCCATGACTATTACCCACAGCTGCATCTACATTCTATAGATTACTACACCTAGGTTAATGATGCATTTGCAATGCGCATCATGAGAACCTTGTAGAAGGGATTGTATATGAGATTGTCTTAAGAAGCAATGAAGCTAGTGGAGGAATTTGGGGCATGGTTCATTCCCACCTTCTCCTATATCAAATTGCAAGGATTCTCCAAGAAACCATTCAAGCTTCCACGGTAACCTACTGATAAAATGGTCCTGTTGGAAGTCACTAGGAAGTTGATAGCTTACAATAAAGTTATGAAGAAGAAGAAGAAGCTAGGACTAGAGTTCCCCTTGTCCATTAGAGGTGATGAATTTGAAGTGTGTCCTTGTCTTCCAATAGTTGAGAGGTCATTTGATGGGCTAAAATTCTTTCATCTACCACTCTATTGAGGAAGGTTGACTTTTGACCCATATAATAAGATTATAGTAGTGGTAGGGATGAGGCATCAACACAAGGCTCACCTCAAGGATTTTTGGGAAAATGCAATTGATGAGAATGAGGTTAGGAAGAGAATGTGCTCCTAATTTCCATTGGACTTGATCAGGGCATGTAAGACTATCCACGTTCCTAATTAGATGGAAGAGGACCAAAATGTGCTACAGAGAGGTTTTAACCTAGATAAAGAAAATGTCATTCATCCTTACAATTGGCAAAGAAAAGAGATCGTGGATCTTGATGTATTGACAAAGCCATGTGTGGACTTCACAAGGTGGTGGGTAGAACAAAAACTTGAAAGGATGACTGTGTCAAAAGAAGATTGGACCTACAAGTTGATAGGTCATCCATAGCTACAAGATGAGAGGATAAGGCAGCCATCTAGAGAAAGAGTAGAAGAAAGAGACATCCCATCGGGGAGTGCAAAACATAGAAAGGAGAAGGGTGCATTTCAGGAAATGCATATAAAGAGGGGATTGGATCTTCATGTTGAAGAACCACAATAGAAAAGATTAAGGTCTGAAGGTGCACCATCTTCACCTAGTCAGACTCCGAGTGTGCAGGAAATTGGAGCATTCACCTGAAATGAAGGAGAAGTAGGTGAAAGAAGAACAGAACAAGGGGAGAAACACATGACTAGACCAATACAAGATAGATTGAGCATTAATTCCAATGAGAGGTTCATGCCAGGAACAAGCATAGAACAAGATGTGTTGATAGAGGAGAGTCTTGGTGTCTTCTTTAGGAAGATAATTGAGGAAGAAATCCCTGAGGTAGAAGTAGAGATCCTAGTGGTAGAAGAGGAGATGCCTGCGATAGTGGCACTTGCTCTTGAAGCAATGGCAAAAAGTCCTGGAGCTAAGGAGATTGATACTAGGGTAGTGCAATGACAAGAGGAGCTAGTAGTATAGAGGGACCCAAATCCAAATGTTCCATAGTGGCTCAAGTAGAGGATTCAGAGAAGCTAGGAAAAGGAGATAGACCCTGCAGTTGAGTTACAAGAGATTCTTGATCGAATTGACCGATCAGGAGAAAAGGGAAAAGCCAAGAAATTTACTAAGCTCATCAGAGGAGAATCCAAATCTAGAATTTTGTAGATAGTAACTCCAGTAGTCAAGAAGACCAAAGATTAAATTACTCCTAAGGAGTATCACATAACAAAGGTAGATCTGGGTCAGGCCTCTCGAGCACAAGTCATGGAGGAATTTGCTAATTCGACACAAGCTGTTAAGGATAAGATGAGGAGGCTAGAATAAAAATATCAAAGGATGAAGGAAGAGAACAAGCCTTTATGTGCATACATTGATAGCTTGCCTCACCCAGTTCGAGAGGAGGACCCATCCTTTGTTCCACCAATAGTTGTTCCAACTAAGTCAGTTGAGGCCATCGACCAGATTAGGAGGATTGCGTGGGGTGAAAAGACTTGGATTAAGGGGATTGAGGATGAGGCCTACATCCACACCAAGGAGTTAGTATGAATTCACTATAAGGCATTGGCCATTCTTTCTTGAATTCATTGCATAGAGGAGACTTGGGAAGATGAGCATATCTATGAGGATGAGGTAATCTCTGACTTGCGGGAGCTAATGGAAACCCCAAGGCAGGTCTTGGTTAATGGAAAGGTCATCAGAGAAGGAGCATATCATTTCTCTTGGTGCTATTGTGTAGTTCTTCTAGCAAAGGACATGTTTGAACATTTCAGTAAGGATTCAACTCGATTAAAGGGGATAGTTGAGAATATCCCACAGGAGCTCTCCAATACTATTGCATCACTATGGTTGCAAAGGTTGGCCGAGGAGGAAATAATAATAGACAACATGAAGGAGAAATTGGAGGATTTCTTTAGGCTTAACTCTTTTGCAAAGGATGATTTTGGGAACCTCTACCTTCTCAAACAACATGCACACAACCCAGGATCTATTGCTAGAATGGGAGGATAGCCTGAAGAGGTTAGAGTGAGTAGTGTTGGGGCTGGAATTTAGATAGGAATCAGCACCGAGTGTTAGCATTGATGAGTTGGAGGCCATATTGGGTAGATTCTAGGAATTCAAACGTAGAGATCAATGGTAGATGCATTTAATGCATAGTGGACATTCATGTAGTGGTCATTTATGACACCTCACTCTCTTCTTGAGCATGCATGCATAGTGGGCATTTATTACCCCCTACAGTAGTGGCTTCTTCCTTGTATTAATTTAGATTCCCTCTTCTGTGCCCTAACCCTAATTAGGGCTGAGGTGGCAAAATCTAGGCCATCGGTTATTGTTTTGATTCAGGCACTCATTGATTTCAAGGACCTATATAAAGGCCTCTTCTTCTCATTTGTAAGGAGTGAATTTTGAGATTTTTGCTTATGAGCTATTGAGACAATAGAATTTTCATTGAAGTGTGGTGAACATTTGATGTGTCTTAATGCTTGCTTGGTTTCATTATTCTCTCAATTAGATTATGTTTAGTAAATGAAGTGTTGTGATTGTGTTTTGGAGAATATAATGATGTTTTGATGAGTTCTCATGGTTCATACTTTTCATGTTTTAGTGATTCTAAATCATCATGTAAAGTTAGCATGAACCCCTTATCCATGTGCTTAAATTTAATCATTTGTACAAAACTTTGAATATTGCACCAGTCTATGTGTAGTTGTAGCTTGACTTGGCGAAGTGTGACTTAGTAATTAAGGAACTCATCCACCACCATACTTTCCTTGGCTATCATTACCCTTAGAATTAGATTAGGATCTCTGAACCCTAAACCCTTTTCATTTTCACATATCTGGTGAAAACCAAAAAAAAAAGCACTTAATTGAAAATCTTTTGATAAGACCCTATCTATCATGATATAAAGGATTGAAAACATAAGGCCCCTTGCAATGATCAGCAAATCACATCAACATCGATTATATCCACAAGTTGAAGAACCTTGGAGTTATCATATGATCTTTTTTCAATCTTAGCATATGTGATACTTTGTTCAAGAGAGGATAATATATCTCAGTATTTTGTTCTACTGTTTGGTGAGTCATAAAACACACATCAACAAAAACTGGCACTAGAAGGAGGGCCTATACTACAAGACATAATTTTTCATATCATGAATTGATATGGTGATTCCACATAGAGACATCATACCAATTTTACAACCAAATCTTGGTTTTGGAGATGACCAAGAAGACATCATCATAGGATTGAACTCACTTGCTTGGAAAGTTAAGAGAAGTGTAGCTGAATATATGTGAGTGAGCTTTGTGTTAGAAGAAGAAGAAGAAAAGGCTCAAAGAATTGAAGCAATTTTTCAAAGATCATTGGTCATTCAGAGGAATCAATAGCCTCTAGCACCTGTAAGAAGGAATTAAAGTAGATTTCACATACTGGAGCACATTAATTCATTCTTGCCTGAGGTGCACTGAAGAATCTTGAGATCCACTTCAGGAGAAAACAAACTAGAAGAACTAAATTTTGATCCAAAGCCTAGGTGAGGCAAGAAAGAAACATCTACAAGTTAGAACTCACCAAGTGTAGCTAATCTTATGAGACAATTTCAAACTCCACCACAACAACGTCAGACGCAAGGGACCACTCAAGGATTTCAACAAGGAGCTACACAAATTCAACAATTAATAGTACAAATTCCTATAAAAGCCATTGTACCTCCAGCTTCCCAACAACAAGTTCTAGCAATGGCATAGCAATGGTGACTGCAGAATGCATCACCTCTTGCAACATTTACTACTTAAAATCGTATGCCAAAGAATCCTGAGCATTTCTACTCTAAGTTCTTTGTGAACAACATCAACCGCACTGTTGATGAACATGTGAATATTTTTGATGATGCTCTATAGAATAGAAATATTCAAGATGAAGATGTGGCATGCTGATTTTTCCCATATTTTCTGGAGGAAGAAGCATTTTATTGGTATATTAATTTACCCACAAATTCAATCCAAACATGGCAAGAGATGAAGGATGCATTCTTGGGGAAGTTTAGATTACCTATCACCCCTATTGAATTGTATAGGCAATTCATCGAGATAAGAAGACAAGAGTGTGAACCTATTGGTGCCTTCAACAATAGATTTTAGAGGGCCTATTCTTGTTTGTGTGATCCTTTCTACATAAATGATGATGTTGCAAGGCCTGTTTACTATGCAGCCTTGGATTGTTTCACTTCCATGTTCATCCAGAAGACCCATCCTGCCCCCACCAATTTGATCCAAGCATATATTGAGGTTGAGAAGATTAGTTTACAGTCACCAACAACCATTGTTGGAGCACCTAGTTACTTTGGGAATGCTAATCAAGGGATTTTGGGCTATGCTCCTACTTTTAATCCCATTCCTGCTCCTTCTAATCAGCTAGTGCCACATTGGGGAGCTCTGATTTCTCACACATCACCTACACAATTAGTCTATCTTTAGAATATGACCACTTCCACAAGGACTCAGGAAGAATGAGATGAAATGAAAGACTTAATAGAACAAGTTAAGAAGTTGTCTACTGAGGTTACTTACCTTAGAAATCAGAATAATCAATTGCAAAACTCAAAAAGAAATTATCAGTCACATCAAGGAAATAACCGAGGGTATCAAGGAAATCCTCTAGCTCACCAAGAGAATCATCAAGATAATAATCAAGGATACCGGAACAACAATCAAGGTTATCAAGAAAATAGTTCTAGGTATCAAAATAACAATCAAGGATACCATAAAAGATCATGTAATACAAATCCAAACAATGGTAGAGTTCCTTCACCATTGGACAATCCACCAGCTTCTGAAAGTTGACCTGCTGATAAAGTTTTCCTAGCAGAAGCAGCATTGTCTAGATGGTGTAGACTGCATGAAACTAATCAGCATTCTAAGTTACAATGCCAAGATTTTCAAAGAGCAGCTTATATATTCAAAGGAGAAGTAAGAAACACTACTACACCTAAAAATCCTCCACCTACAAGATATGAGTTAGTGCTCGCTCCCAGATATGACTAGGCATTGGTCTTTGATGATTTCAAGTTTCCATCTCCTGATTCTCAAGATTACATGCCCATAAAAACTAATCAAAAATTCCTACCTACATCAGCAAATGGTCTCGTGGAGGTGCCATGATATAGATTTCCACCAGAGAATCAACCTCCACCTATTTCCCCAAATGAGCCACTGCAGAGGGACGAATTTATTTTCCCTTCACTTTACAATAGTGTCCTAGTGGAAGGAGTAAATGAAGTTCAAGCTTTTCAATAGACATCTAGAAATGCTCCATTGAGGAATTATCAAAGAAATTATAGAAATCATGACCCATTGACAACGTCAACTCCTCCAAATAACTTTACAACTCCTCCACATCCCAATGCAAGTAATACTCCAAGTCCTCTCAAGGATTCATCTGAGTATCGATAGCCTGTTAGTGAACATGGAGAAAGAGGTTAGTCTATTGTGACCAATGCTCCAAAAAATCAAAAAGGGAAACATGTGACACCTTCTACTATAGAAAATGGAGGACAAAAGAAAAATCAAGAAAAAGGGAAAAAAGAAAATCCTCCTAGGGAGGTATTCAAGAGGTTGAGCTCTTGCATAATAGAGGAATTCAAGAAGATAAAAGTAAGTTTACCATTGTATGAACTAATGAAAATTCTTGAGATAAGGGATGCATTGTTGGGAAGTCTGAATGACTCACCTCTGAAGATCATCTCACAAAATGCCTTATACCCACCCAGAGGTCCCCCTAGTAATCCTCAATCTAGTTTTGTACAAAACACAAATGTTGTTGAAAATGCACAAAGTTCAAGCTTCATCAGGGTGGTGCAAAACTATTCTAAGGAAGGAATCTCACAAAATGATCCTTCATGTCAAGAAGAAGAAACAACCAGAGATCTCAGCGCTCTCATAGAACAAACAAGTGCTATTCAGAATGGGAGAAACACCTGAAGAAATGTGAACAATGAGGAATTCAACCCTAGAGCACCAAAACCTATGGTTTTCTACTAGGGAAAAGAAGAGTCTGCCCCTTTCCTTTTGTCAGTCCAAATTTTTGGGAAAATGTTACATAACTATCTAATTGACTCTAGAGCATCAAGTAATGTAATGCCCCTCGATATATGTAGAAAATTGGGATTAGTCCCATTATAAATAGATAAGAAGGTGACTTAGCTAGATAAAATAGAAGTTCCAGTTGTAGGAGAACTAAATAATATTCATATGCAATTGGCTTCAGATCCACGAGTTCAGAGTTGTATCAACATATCAATTGTGGACATTTTAGAAGGGTATGGAATGCTTTTAACTAGAGAATGGGCAAGGAAATTAAATGGATACATAGCGACTAATTTTTCACACATGTGGCTCCCATGGAGAGGAATCCCAAATTAGATAAGGATTGAGAGCACACCAAGGCTCTGATTGTTGATAACAAAATATGGAGAAGATAATCAGATCCTATTCATGGAAACAAGTCTGGGCTCTTATGCACCTAAAACTAGGGAAATTTTGATGTTACAAGGTTACAAACAAGGAGGATGCCCAGACATGATGCCCAAGTTTGTAGAGGCACCAACTGATAACAAATCAGAACCATCAATGATAGAAGGAATGTTTGAAAATTTTAGGAATTTTGTCCTGAAAAGTGTTAAGCAAGAAGTTGAGCTAGGGAAAGATGCTCATATTCAGAATTTGTTACTTCCTAATTAGTGTAGAATACATAATGCTTTTCATTCTAAAATATCATGCACAATGTTGCAAAGCTGAATTTGCACAAGTTTCAAAGATGGTCCCACAAGTATCAGTTGCAAAAAATTTTGAAGTTGTCAATGTGGAATATTGTTAGAAATGGAAAAAGAAATATGTAAAAATAAGCAATACCAGGAAAGAATCTAAGCAAGTGAATGCATGAAAAAATATTACCATAAGCAAGGAGAGAGAAAGCTTCATGATCCAACATAATGAGGGAAGATATTTGAAAGGGGAAAGAAAGAAAACCCCTTGTGACATTATGAATGAGGCATAAAAAATCCTAAAGAGAGAGAAGAGAGAAAGAGAGCAACATGCTCATTACAATAACTTCATCATCCTATATGAAATGAGAGAGAGGAGCATCTCTTAAATAGAGATGAGAGAGAGGAGTTGGAATGTAACTCCCAAGTCTATGAATGCCACCATTCATAAGTGTGTGTGGGCCAAGTGTGAGATTCCTCTTAAGGAGGAATAAACTAATTTACAAATTATAATAAATATTTGTCCTCACATATTCCACTAGAGGATGAAATAGAATGTAGTGGAAAGAAAACAAAAAAGGAAGTATATTAGGATACCTTGGCTTATATCCTAATCTATTACAATAAGTAAGATTAATAGCCTAACCTTGGTTTATAAATACACCAAGGAAAGATTACAACTTCTAACACCCCCCTTTAATCTTTACTTGGGGTGATTACAATAAGGGGTATTAAACCCATAATTTACAACAATCTGCAACTTGATCTTCAAGATGAAGTAATTTGATTGTCTTCAAGTGTGCAAGAAGCCATATGGTACATTAGTCTTTGATAGGAGTATAGGGGTCCTTTGGATGTGCCTTGATTAATCACCTGAAAGAGAAACATAGAAACAAGAACAAGACAACTATCCACAAGTAGAATTTTATCTTATATACAAGTTAGAAGATCTTTCAAGTTGAGTGATTATAATAAATTCTCATAGAGGAATAAAAATAAATGTACTTGTTCACCAACATGCAATGGAGTTAACATGATATCTAAAATCAATCATAAGCTCAAAAGATAGGAACAATAATGCTCTCATAAAAAATATATAATAATGCACAAATGACCACAGACAAGGCCAACTAATGAAACCTACATCAACATTGCATCAATCACATGGATATAGACAATCCACTAATGAATCATCCCACTGCAAGTGAATGGGTCATGACTCCATCACCTATATGACTCACGATCTAAGCAATGAAGTATGCAGAGCATTATCACATTAGTATAATTATCAAAGAAGTATAAGAGAGACAAAGATAACACATGTGCCAAAAGAATTAGATCAATTCAAGATTCAAATTTTCCAAGCATGATTATTAAAGCAGATCAATGAATGGTTTATGAGGAGAAACAACATATTACCTTCAAATAAGAAATCCATCATGGACAAGCAACATCATTGCCATGAGGAAGAAGATCAAGATGGGTCAAAACAAATTTTTCAAACAAGAGTCTCCTATATTGGAGTGCCCCAAGATATGGTACTCGTGTCACCTTATATACTCAAGGTGAAACTCATACCATGAATCAATCAATTCTTAGAGCATACACCAGGAAGACAAAGAATATTGAAGGGGAAATCCCCATAAAATATCATCCTCATACTGAGGAACAAAGAGGAAGAAATGGAGGGAAACTCCATTGAGTAAGTGCACACCAATTATAGGATGGAGGGATACTCCACAGGCCAGATAAGGCAACTATGGGTCAGTTAAAACTATTGGGTCCACCATAGTTAACCTTGAAAAATTGGCTCCCGATGCAACTTACAAGATAAAAGAATGGTATCAAACCATAAAATGCTACCATGAGCATAAAGAGATGCTATAAAAGCATAAAACTACAACTATGTGTAGATAGATCATTAGAACATAATAATCAAATCACTGAATAATGAAGGCTATAGTGTAAGATAACTCATAAACCTGAAGAATTTGAGATAAAAAAAATATTGGAAGAGCAATGAGCATAAATTATTGATATCAATTAAAATCTCCATGAAGTGAACATAAGTGTGGATACAGAAAGGATGGGCCCATTAAGGAAATATACGAAAGAACAAAAACAAGTATCCAAAATTTTGAAAACATGAAGAAAGAGGCTAGAGAGATTTGAACAAGGCAAGGATCCAACAATGAATTAGGAATAGTGAAGTCAGTTTAAAGTGAGAATTAGTTTAAAGTGCATCATAGTTGAAAGTGCAAAATCAATTTAACGATCAAGTCAGTTTAACAGAATGTTAAACAAGGATTAAGTGAGAAGCTTATAAAAGGTTAGATACACCAAGTTCAAGGATTCATGTGACCTCGGGTGATATGGGGCCAGCCTAATACATATAATTGCAACTCATAGCATCACCGTCATAAAATATGTTTTACATGTGCATAAAATTATATTAAAAGTTTTGAATCAATAAACACTATTCATTTATAACTTATGGTTTTAACCACATTGAAATACACTCACAAAATTATAAGACAAAGCTACGATCAAGCTATATTGAACTTATACCAAGGACTCACCTAAACTTTTCATAATAATCATAAAGATAATTTTGTTAGATAACCATGTGATATATATAACTTTTCTTCATAAAAATAAACATAATTGAAAAACTTGAACATAAGGCTAGTTAGAAAAATTACCCCCTTTGTTTAATGAACATAATCTCCTTCCACGCTTAGTAGTGAGAAGATTTAATTTAAACATGATTATAATAAGGAAAATAATAATAATAAAAAATAACCCCTTTACTTAAAATATTTAAAATTTTAAATAAATACCTCTTTAACTCAATTAAATTTGAATTATTTATCTACGAAATTTTTTTTAAAAAAATGATTAATGCAACAAAAGAATGTAATACAAATTTATTAAACATTAATTTAAAAAAAAAAGAAATTGAAAAAAAAATATTTTAATTTTTATTTAAAAAGTACTCAAGGAAAATGTTTTAAAAAAAATCAAAGAAATTCAAAAAGAAAAAGAAACTAAAACATAACTTATAACTATTTAATGAAAAGCCTTATACTTTTTTTTAACTAAACTTAATGATTCGTGAGAAGAATTTCAAATTTTTATGAAAGGAATATTAGGAATATCTTTGAAATGTTTTTTAGAGTCGTGTAAAAAAAAATTGGAAATAATATGAGGCAAAGGAAATGATGGGTAAACGCATGATTTGAATTTTTTTAACTAATAAAAAATAACTGTAATCAATATAAAGAAAACATACCATAAATAAAAAAGGGCAATCAATTAATAGGTGTAATTAAATTATGAATAATAGAAGTCAAACGGACAAACAAAGTTTAAACTTTCCAACCACAAATACATATAAACTATTTAATAATTGAGTGCAGATAAAGATGGAGCACAGGAATGGAGAAACAAACTGGACAAAACAAAGAATAAACTATACAAAGCTAAGGAAAATGAGATAAGATATACTTTAAACATAAGCTGGAAAGAATGGAATAAACATTGAAGAATGACAGATAAATCAGAGAATATAATGAAAAAGAGAAACAGTAGAAAAGATGCTTTGAATCTATAAAAAAGATCTAAATATAAATAGAGAGCCAGACAAATGTAAGAAAAAAATAACAAAATGAAAGAGCTGGGAGGGAAAATACACAGAGTTGCAGCAAGATATAGGTTGGCTGCGTATTGCAACTCCATTTACAGACTGATATAATTATAGAAAAGGTTGCGCATGAAATGATTGAAATGATTGGTGAACTGCAAGAGAGGGTGAACAGAACCTCTGATTCATAGGAAACAAATGTTAAAGGAGAAGAGGATTTCTCATATTACTAGTACATCTTATCTTTGCTTAAATGAATAATCAATCAGTGGTATTATTAAACACATATATTATTAAGGCGGCACATAGATTTTAATAGCTGAAAGTTGGGAGGAGGTTTAAAAAAATCAAAGTTAAATTCTAAATGTGATAGAATGTTAATTGCTGCTCATTCATACAAAACTGAATATGTAAAATTGGATGATTCAATGTTAAATTCATATAAGAATATATATTATGATGGAGCACAATAGGAATGAAGAAAAAGAAAAACATATGGAAGGATGTGATAGGTGGGAGCTGGTTCCAATAATAAAAAACTGCTTTAACTGTCAAATAAAATCCAAGGAATCTAAATGATTAATCTGATTAAATGTGATTAATAATAGAACTGTAAGAAATGGTTTAAAAATTGCAAGAACTCTACATAAATTAGAAGTTTGCAACTCAATAATGAAATGAGAATAGAGATAACCAAAATTAGTGCCAAATGGAAGAAACATTATAAAAATTTTTGATCTAAATGCGAATATAAGAGACAAATAAATTTCATGCAAGACTATGTGTTAAAGAACAAACCACCTAAAATGATTGATAGGAAGCAGCGATAGATTTTGAATGGGATTTCTTACCATGCTCCTCTCAAACTTGCTAACTGGAGTCTACAATCTAACTGGAGTCTACAAGATGACAAAAGGGCTTGATAGGCTGCCCATCCAGATTAAAAAACAAAGCCACAGTTGTATCATATGGAATATCTGAGGGACGAGATGCCTCAAGAACAATGTCACTAGTTGCCAACTCATAACTTGCAAAAAACACCAACACCGCTGACTAGTTTAAAAATATTATTCGAACATCAAAAGAGGAATAAATGAGTTTCAGCTAAAATAGAACATAGAGATGGCATTTGGTTTGAGGGTTCTTCATTCATTTCTTCAGATATTATGCTTCAGCTGAAATAGAGCACAGAGAGGGCATTTGGTTGTGCTTCAGAATAACAGAGAGAATAAAGAGGCTATTTGGGTGTGCTTTGTTATTTTGGAAAGTTAAAGTTTAAATCAATATAGCAAAAGGAATGCATAAAAGGGCTATTTGGATTTTCTATGCCATCTTGGAGAGTTGGCATGCTGAAACATACCAAAAATAATGTATTAAGCCATTTGTGTGTGATTCAAGAATTAGGCTACATCATTTCTATGGATAGCACAAGTTAAAAAAAAAGTAAAAAAGAAAATATAATAACTAACAAGTGTAAATGAAAAGGATTATTGAAACCTCCAAATAACCAATCCTTATTTTGTGGCAGTGAATTGAAAATGGTTGAATGCTGAAAATAATAAATAAACTAGGAAAGGCGTTACCAGGTGTTACTAGAACATAGTGCTATTTGTCTCTGTCAAACATTTCTAAATTTGTTGAACAAATTTAAATGCAAATATATTTTGAATCTAATAGAAACTTTACAAATGAATAAAAGGAATATTGAAGACAAAAAAGATATGATTTTTTAAAGAAATGCAGATTTCAGTAAAGAAGTTATAAATGAAAAGAGGAAACTGATGTATTACAGCAAAGACGAGCGACAATAATAAAAGGAAGAGACGTTATGAAAAAAAGAGATGAAGTAATGAGATGGAAGAGATGTTATAATAAAGATCAAATGCAATCGACAAGTAACCTTTAAATCACTTTAAATGAAATGGCTTTAAATCACGGGTTCTCAGGTTTTGGGAATATGTAACCTTTTACGGTATTTTGTAGACAAGTAAAAATTGTTACATTTTAGGTACATCACACCAAAAATTTTACAAATAACTCCACCCTTCCACAAGCGAGAACATACATTCAGATTTTCCTTGGAGATTCAAGATGTTTATAAGGCAATTACCTTAGTCGATTATTACTTTAAGCTTCCTCAACATGACAAAATACTAAATATATGCTAGCAAATTTATGAAATACGCAACAAGAGACTTATTACACAAAAGTTCACCTCAAAATGGAGTTGAGTTTGAAAAATTGATGGAGGGATTCATTATGGACTGATGTTGATATGGTTACTTGGTAAGGGACATAATTGGTTTCGAGTATTGAAATGTTCTTCTCTGATTTAGCAAGCAATCAGTTGCAGGCTAGAAATGGCTGAAGATACACAGGATAGCACTATTTTGAAGACAAAAGAAAGCTAGTAAGAATAGTAATACAATGTATTTAATCTGAGAAATTTGCTTTCAATTGAAAAGAATGTAGCTTTCAAAACCAAATAAATAGTAGATTAACTATTTTTTTTTTAAAAATAGATATTCATACATAAGGATGAAAACGTGTTTAGTATTCCCCAGATATGAGTCTAAAAAAAAGATTGAACAACAGATAGAATGAAAAAAATAAAGGATATAAAAGAACTGCAAGACACGTTAGATTTAGAATATGAAATCTCTAATAACCAGAGATAAAATATGAAATCTGTAAAAAATAGAGATAAACCACCTGCAAGGAGTTAGATACATATGAAAAAAATTTTGCAGAGAACTAGCAAAGATTCACTTCTACTAAATGTCTGCATGTACAGATTTAAAACTAGAGATAGAATTTTTCATGAAACCTACACAAACAAAATAATGAATAACAATAAAGAGATCTAAAATCTATGCAAAAGATAAATCGGGTTTGGTGGTAAACTAGCCAAACCCAAAAAAATTTCAATTTTTTTCAAACACTCTCTCAAGAATCTCCTTCAAATTGTACCTTCATGCAAACACTCAAAAATAAAGATTAAACCTCTCTGATACCATGTTAGAAATGGAAAAAGAAATATGTAAAAATAAGCAATACCAGGAAAGAATCTAAGCAAGTGAATGCATGAAAAAATATTACCATAAGCAAGGAGAGAGAAAGCTTCATGATCCAACACAATGAGGCAAGATATTTGAAAGGGGAAAGCAAAGAAAACCCCTTGTGACATTATGAATGAGGCATAAAAAAGCCTAAAAAGAGAGAAGAGAGAAAGAGAGCAACATGCTCAATACAATAACTTCATCATCCTATATGAAATGAGAGAGAGGAGCATCTCTTAAATAGAGATGAGAGAGAGGAGTTGGAATGTAACTCCCAAGTCTATGAATGCCACCATTCATAAGTGTGTGTGGGCCAAGTGTGAGATTCCTCTTAAGGAGGAATAAACTAATTTACAAATTATAATAAATATTTGTCCTCACATATTCCACTAGAGGACGAAATAGAATGTAGTGGAAAGAAGACAAAAAAGGAAGTATATTAGGATACCTTGGCTTATATCCTAATATATTACAATAATTAAGATTAATAGCCTAACCTTGGTTTATAAATACACCAAGGAAAGATTACAACTTCTAACAAATATCCAAGTCAAGTAGCGACCTTAGAACCACAATATAAAGAAGTTAAAAAAGACGAGAAGAAATTTTTTGAAGAACATGAGAAAAAAGTCAAGAAATTAGAGGGTGAACCTTCCAGTACTCAAGGTGATGATGAAGTCTGGACTTTATCATTCGATGGATCAAAATCAAAGAAATGAAGAGGAGCTGGTGTTGAACTTGTTATCCCAATAGGGGAAGCCTATCCTCCAGTACATGGATTGCAGTTTCCTTGCACAAATAATGTTGTTGAGTATGAATCACTGGTTATTGGTTTGCTCGTCGCTATCCAAAAAGGTGCCAAGATCCTATATGTACATGGAGATTCAGACATAGTGGTAGGACAAGTTCCAAAATAGTATGCATGTCATGATAAAAGATCGGGTCGGTATCGAAACAAAGTTTGGGACTTGATTGAAAGCTTTGATGCCATCAACATTAAAAGAATAAATCAGACATGCAATCCAGTAGCAAATGCATTGGCTCAATCTGAAAGTTCTTTGGAAGCATTAGCCATGGATTGTGTGAAGAAGGTCATAGTTGAATTGACTTCGGTGCCATCTGTTCTAGACAACATAACGAACTTCCAAGTATTTGAAGATGATAAGAATATCCTTGATTTCCTAACAAGTTCAAGGGTCTTTGAAGAATAAGTCATTGATGAGGGAGAACCACGAAAAGCTCAGTTCGAATTAGATGAGATAATGAAATTGAGGACAAATACTATTCCTAAGGGGATGACTGAGCTAGAAAGAATTTTTTATTCAAATAGATTGAGTGCCCTCAAGTATCAGACAATTGAAGGAGGGGAATGTGAAAAAGTGAACTTAGGAACTAAAGAAAATGTCAAGAATGTTTTTACTGGTAAAGTTTGTACTCCTTAGGAAAAGGAAGATATTCTGAAGCTTATGAGGGAATTACCAAATGTGATTGCTTGGGGATACGAAGATTTGAAGACTTATGATACCTCCCTCATCACACACACAATTCTATTAAAGCCAAATAGTAAACCATTTCAGCAAAGGAAAAGACCGATAAATCCCTTGTTAGAGCCACTAATCCATCAAGAAGTGATGAAATTGCTTTCTGCTAGAATAATTTTTCCAGTCAGACACTCAATGTGGGTCACCAACTTGGTTCATGTTAGAAAAAAGAGTGGAGAAATAAGATTGTGTGTGGATTTCTACAATCTTAATAGAGCTTCAGAAGAGGACAATTATCTAGTGCCATCGCTAGATGAAGTTATACAAGTTGTAAATGGATCCCAAATGATGTCTTTTTTAGATGGTTATTCTGGGTATAACTAGGTGATGGTAGAAGAAGAAGACAGATTCAAAACTACATTCACCACAAAGTGGGGCACATTTTCATACAGAAGAATGCCCTTTGGTTTGATTAATGTTGGGGCCACTTTTAAGAGAGCCATGGACTATGCTTTCAAGGATTTGGTTGGTAAATGCATTATTATATACATGGATGATCTCACTGTGTTTTCTTGGCACAGAGAGGATCATATGACTGATTTAAAGAGAATCTTTTAGAGATGCAGAAGATATGGAATTTCATTGAACCTAAAGAAGTGCATGTTCTTAGTCACAGAGGGAAAATTGTTGGGACATGTGATTTCAGAGCATGGAATCTCAATCGATCCTGAGCACATCGAAGCAATTTCAAAGTTGGGACTTCCAGCTAGTCAGAAAGAGTTAAAGTCATTCTTCGGCAAAATCAAATTTCTAAGGAAGTTCATATCAGGATTTGTAGAAATAGTCAAGCCACTAAACAACATGTTAAAGAAGGGTGCAAAGATAGATTGGACACCTATAGAAAAAAGGGCTTTCAAGGAGATAAAGCAAGCAATTGTGGATGCTCCTTTTTTTATCAATATAGATTACACTAGACCATTCTACATCTATTCATTTGCATCAGAGCATACCTGTGTAGCTATCCTTACTCAGAAGATGGAGGAGAAAGATGAGCATCCTATTGCCTTTATGAGCTGACCATTAAAGGATGCAGAATTGAAATATCCAAACATAGAGAAGCAAGCCTATGCTTTGGTGAAGGTAATCAAGAAATTTTGACATTATATTTTGAGAAGCAAGGTCTATGCAATTGTCCCAGATGCAATAGTAAAGACACTATTGATGCAGAATGAATTGGGAGAAAGAAGAGGAAAATGGATGTCTATCATTCCATAATATGATATGGAGATACAACCTATGAAGCTAGTTCATGGACAAGCTCTGACACAAACAATCACAACAACTGGTCCCAGGTTGGTTCAACAAGTATATGTGATGGAAGAAGTATCCCTAGATGAATGGTATGATGACATTTTTTACTACCTCCTGAATCACAAGTCTCCTATGCACCTAAATTCTATCCAAAAGTGTGCTTTGAGAATGAAGAGTCAACAATTTATGTTTCAAGGAGCAGTTCTATATAGATAGAATCATGATGGAATCTATTTGAGATGTGCCAAAAAAGAAGAAGCAAAGCAGATACTTGAACATTTTCATAGCAAGTATGGGACCAATCACAGAAGTAGTCTCTCTATGGCCTACAAGATTTCAAGTGTAAGATATTATTGGCCTACATTGTTTAAAGATGCCTATGAACATGTAAAAACCTATCACACTTGTCAAGTAGCCACAACGCGTGAGAGAAATCATGCAATACCTTTGCAACCCATTATCGAAGTAAGACCTTTTGCAAAGTGGGGGTTAGAATTTATTGGTCCAATTAATCCACCCTCTTCAGAACAACATAGCTACATCCTAGCAACCACTGATTATGGCACTCGCTAGACAGAAGCTCAAGCACTAAAGAATTGCACAACAGAAGTTGTGATCAAGTTTCTTGAAGAAAATATTTTCACGAGATTTGGACATCCACATGCTCTTGTATGGGACAATGGTACTACATTTAAATCTCTAAAGTTTTCAAACTTGGCATTTGATTATGGGGTCACCCTAAAGTTCTCATCAAATTACTATCCTCAAGGAAATGGGTTAGCTGAGTCAACAAACAAGAATCTGCTAAGTGCTATCAAGAAGTTATTTGACAAAAATCCTAGGGACTGGCATATGCAGCTAAGATTTGCACTTTGGGCAGACATAATAAGAATCAAGAGCTCTATAGGGACATCTCCCTATCATTTGGTTTATGGACAAGATCCAATCTTTCCCATTCAATTGAGGATCCCGACATTGTAGTTTATGCAGGAATACATGGAAGGAGAAGACCTAGCATGTACATGACTAGCACAATTGCTTCTCCTAGAAGAGAAAAGAGATCAGGCACTGGAAAATTTTGCAAAACATCATGCTGTGGCAAAAAGATGGTTCGACAGAATGGCTAGAGTTAAGGATTTTTGAATTTCAGATCTAGTACTTTGCTGGGATAAGGCCCATGAAAAGAAAGGTGACCATGACAAGTTTGATAATTTATGGATGGAGCCTTTTCAAATTTCTAAGAGATTGGGAGATAATGCATTCAAGCTGAGAACTCTGATAGGAAAGGAAGTCCCATTGCCTATCAATGGGAAATTCCTCAAGCATTATTTTTGCCCTTAGGTTTCCTTCTAGAAGCCTACCATGTACATAGTTAGTCTAGGTTTCCCTTCCTTTCCTTCATTTTAGTTTTCCCTTAGGTTCTTTCATTTTGGTTTTCTTCTAGCTTAGAGGGGAATTTGGTTTTCTTCCCCTATTTCCTTTCCCTTCATTTCTTTCCCGGCAGTGGGATTTTGGCTTTCTATAATTTAGGTTTTTAGTTTAGGGTTTTGTTTCCCCTAAGCCTAGTTTGCTTAGGCAGTTTTGGTTTTCTTTTGTTTTGGTTGTGGTTTTGGTTTTTTCCAAGTGGCTTGGAGGTTTGGGTATTCCCATTTGTGTGGAGGGTGTTGTGTGATTTCATACTTCATTTGAAGATTCCACCAAGTCTTGTTTAATTCATTTCCTCGATAACTATTTATGAAGATCCCTAGAAACTAAGGTTGTCTTTCTTATGTTCATCATTAGGTTGGAACATAGACTTGACTCAAGAGGTTAATCATGCACTGTATCTTGACACTTGAACTTTGAGATTGCTATATTTTTCACACCTAACTATTTCTCCGAATCCATCTTAGTTTCTTTAGGAGAGGTCATGGCTTGTGAAAATTTTAAAATCTTGCTTCAGTGCCACTATAATTCCTAAACCCATAGTGAGCTTCACTGCTCACAAGCCAAAAGAAAATAAAGAAATGAAATATCAATGGAAAAGGATAAAACAGAAAATAAAAGAAAAGATGAAATAATTGGATTTTGGGGGTACACAGAAATCTCCATAGGTGTAAGAAAGAATAATTCACTGGAAGTGGAGCAATCTCTATTGGTTTATAGTCACAACTCCATCAGGGCTATGGATGCCTGACTGGTAGTGGGCCAATGTCTAGGATGCTTTTGGAGTTAAGAAGAATATATAGCTTTTCATGGCCAATCTTAGGGTTTCTAAATTGTCTTGTTGAGTGGGAATTAATGTTGTTGGGAGTTCCCTTTGATCTTCAACTTGTAGATTTATACTTTGATGGATAAATTTAATATAACTTTGACTCTATCACCACTCCAAAGTCTAAAAAGAAGAGGGCCAATTAACAAGGATCAAGAGAGATCCTCCTACACTTTGAGCCTTATTGCTCAGGCGGGTGTACCCTTGATTCACTTCTTCAAAGGAATCACTAAATGATATACAGCTATATACTCTTTACTAACTGCTTTAAGATTTTATCATTTGAATGTTTTTGTGTGTGGTTGATGATAATGAAATGCCTCCAGAGTATGGACCAGTGCCTTAACCTAGGGCAAAGAGTCATCCAATTACATACATCAGCTGAATACCTTAATTCAAACACAGTTGAATCCAGGATAAGTGCTTTGCCTATTACCCCTCTCCCTCAGACATAAGGACATCAGATTCCTACTTGGTTGCAAACTCACTGAACCCACCTAAAAGACTTTAATCTTAACTTTATTAGGAACTCAGAGATTACTTCACAATACTCTTTGCTTACCATATGCTAATACACTTTGTGACATTAACATATATGAGCTTAGAATCGAAACAAGAAGACATGCACAAATGCAAGATTGGAACTCAATAACATCCTTATTAACATATTCAAGATCAATATACAATCAAAATAACACAAAGATAGGAAAATATACAAAATCTAGCTCCTCTATTAGTATAACACTATCAACAACCAGCTGGGACCAAAGAAAGTTTGGAACCCCTACAAAATCAAAATTTCTGCAACTTATACTCCCTAGTCATCTTGGAATTCTCAAAGAGAATGCAACAAGCTATAGATAACTTAGGGTTAGGGTTTCAACCACCCAACCAACTGGAAATGGTCAAAAATTTATTACAAGGGTGGAAACCTAGGCAACCAAGAGAAAGAAAATCTTGGAATGATCCTCAACCATGAAAATTTCTCTGTGAAGGTACTGAGAATCATGAACAATGCTCAAAATGTCAACCCTGTGTTGGTTAATAGTTTTTCCTCTCTTAATATTTTCAATCTTTGACTCTCTATACACCCAAGGTGAGAGAACAAAAGAATGTCCACCAACAAATGGGTCAGTGTAAGTCTTCTATCACTACCCTCTAAATTGATAGGTACAGCTCCCTGATTGTGTATGATATGCAATGAATATGTTTTTATCTTGATCACCAGGTTGTCTCTTATGTGTTTTCAACCAAATTGCTTGTAGACACAAACAACCTATGCAAGGACATATGAAGATGATTTTGACATCTAACTAATTCTATCGTACTCTATATGAAAAATAGATTCTACTTGGTGAATAGAAACAAACTTATATCATGAGTGGTAAATAGAATCACTAGTACTACAATTACTTAGCAAGAAATAGAATTTAGGAAGACATCACAGTATCAGAATATAAGTGTGCTTTCCATTAAAAAAGGAAACTAAAATGAAGAATGAATGGACAAAGGGTTATACACAAGAAAGTGAATAGAATCACTTACACTACACTCCCTAATATGAATTAGAATTCAGCAAGAAAATGCAGCTCTACATACAACTGTTCATTCCATTCATCGTGCAAAAAGAACTATCACTGGAACAAAAAACAAGAAGCAAGCTAAGTAAAATAGAATTACTTTTCTACATTCACTAGTTTTCCGACCTCCTACATTGAGCTCTTTGACAGTATATATAGAGTTCACAACATACAATGCTCATAGGAAGTAATGACCTTCCAATTACTTGAATACAAAAAGGTAGAGAACAAGCCTCTATGAAAAAAATGATGAATATGAATCAATTTAACTCTATCCCTTCATCTTCTCTAGCTTCTTTAAGAAGAACTAAACAGTCCTTTGTTAGATCAATGTGATCTAACTTTAATAGCAAACTGCTCGACATATAATTGCAAGCCTCCCCTAAATATCATGTTCCCTCATCTATTATATTATGTGTTGCTGAAAATAAAAGTATGCTTGTGCCTGAACTTGAAATTCCTACAATAACCTTTTATAGCACCGAATTTATACTCTGTTTCCCTTTTATGATCATAGTGGCCTGATCTCCTGGTAACATGCCGTACTAGCTTGGGAGTCAACATATATCTCCTTCATGACATGGAACCTCTATGCTAAGTCTCCCTAGATTTGTTTCTTTATGCCAAAGTGGAGTTTATAAAACATGTCATGGACACATGTTGTCGCATGATCGCATGGGTATTATTTTATTCATTTGATCATGCGACCACTCTATCATTGGAGCATGTGGGTTCCAGCTGGTCTTCCATTGTCGCATGATCACATGGGTGTTATTTTATTTATGTGATCATGCAACCACACACATACTGCAAGGCTTTACATCATTCGATCCCTTAATCTATGTGGGCCCCCCTCCTTTCACCTTTTCACATCATCGCATAACACTTTTTTAATCTATGCGATCATGCGACCGCTTTGTTATTGGTGCTTGATATAATATCAAAAAAACTTAAAAATTTCACTTGCCCGGTCTATGTTGTCACATTTGCACTATTGACATATGTGGGTCCCAATAGAGCATATTCACCGGCCCGAGTTCCCATTGTCGCATGATCACAAGGCATTATTTTATTCCATGTGATCATGTGACCTCTCTATGATTGGCACACGTGGATTCTCGCTATGTCATGACTCAGGTCCCACTGAGAAACAGGGCCCACTAATCTACCTTTTTTTATTTTTCACATGATCGCATGGCTCATATTTAGTTTATGTGATCATGCGACAGCCACAATTTTCTTCCTTGTTTCATGATTGGTGCACGTGGATCCAACATCATGAATTTATTTAATCTTTCCTATCTTTGATTTTTCTAACCTACCTGAGCTTCCATTTCACATGATTGCATAGCTATTTTTAACCTCTTGTGATCATGCGATTGAGTACAAGTAGAGCATCTCCCTTTCTTTCATATGGCTATAAACTTGCTTCAAGGTTAATCAATGGGAAATCCCAGGTACCAAAAATGAAATCCTTAACATCCTTGCCATTCTGTAATCTTCTAAGAACACTCTTGGGACCCCTTTAGCAGGGTTACTATGATGTGGAACTCTAAATAATTCATTGTAAGTTTCTGTTATTACAACATTCATATGAGGAATCTTCTCTCTGATTTCTTGTAAATATCTATAGATCACGGCTTTCAAACATCATCCTGCTTTGAAAAGAACATCAATTGAAACACCATAATCTTTGCCGGATTGGGAGCTACAACCTACCCAAACAATAAGACCTTAAAACAACCCACTCGGCTAAACCATGAAGGCAAATTGAAGGGAAACCCAACAAAGATTTTCCTATCTTAGAGGAAATCTAGACCTAGACATTAACATGACCAGACCTGACTTGCAACATCAAGACTACCACTTTGGCATTATAGGAATAGGATAAAAAGTGGGGCAACACCCTACAACATGCCTTGAGCACAAAACTACACAGTACAAACCCTGCAGATGATCACTCAACACCCTGGACCACACTGCAACAACAAGCACCACCAAACCAATCAAAATCAGCTGTTAAAACCATAAATTCTGGTACTTCCTATCACTGGAAACCCTTCAAAAATTCAAATTTGAAATCAAATGGCTACTTTATGGTGCCCTCAGCAAATCGACAATCGATATTTGAAATCAAGTTTACTTTAAGTCATGACCGTCCAATCTTCATGTTTCATGGGCTTTATGATTTACTTCTTAAAAGGGCCCCAGTCAAATTTACTGAACCGATGACAAAGGTTTCCACCATGATTTAGTGATTACATGACCTTGTTCGCTAAATCGCCAAGACTATTAGAATGTCACCATTTTATCATGCGAATGAGCGAACCCTTTTGAAAATTTATCAGCCTGCTAAACATTTTGTCAGGACCGCTATACCTTTAGACCAAAACCTAGGCCCGCTTTATGCCACATGTCATTACCTCATTCAAGGTTCATGCTCGGTCACCACTAACACAGGACCCACTTTCTGTAAGATTTATAATCGAATGGCAGGCATAAGATCTCATAGCTCTAACAAAACTCATGAGAACTTACGCCGACCGTAGATCTTTTCCTCATCACCGATCTCTTTGACAATGACCCCACCTTGCTGCATCATCCATGTCGACCAATAAAATTTGAACAATCCTGCACCACCTGGCTAATGGCCCCACTAAGAACATTGAGCCACTTGGAAGATCAGATGGCTAGCACAAGATCTGAAAGGCTCAAAAGATTCTATGCACTTACACACCAACCGTCGATGAAGAATCTCCTCCCATCTCTGACAACCTACTGACAAGAAAAAAAATCAATGGATGGTGCATAATCTTAAGCCTCTGACAAAGCCCATAAGATTATACATCATTTTTCAATTCACTAACAGGATTAGGACCCACTTACACACCAAAAACTAGGTCCCACTGACAGGTGCTAAGTTGGATTCGAAATCAACAGATGGCACATGATCTCAAAGGGGAAGAATATTCCTTAAGATCATGCACCGACCATAGATTGAAAAGCCTTCTCTGTAGGCTCCACTGACAGGATCCCTCTCAGCAACACATAGACCAATGAGAGAATGCCAACTGTGCCAACATGGCAAGGGACCTGCCTATTTGAGAAGCTCTGTCATAAAGGAGAATCAATGGACGTCTTAAGTTCGCAAGCCTCTGACACATCTCATGAGAAGATACGCCCACCATCAAATGGAGATGGTGTCAGAGAGCTAGACCTAGGAAAACATAAAGTTGAAACATTGGGAAGTATTAAAGCTTAGGACTTAGGAAAATTAAAACTTGTAGGGCGCTAGGAACTTAGGAAAGATTAACTGGTGACTTAGGAAATATTAAAAGGGGACCCGCCGACACATGAAACCTAACTGTGAACATGGTAAAGTAGGTCATTTAAATATCACATGCAGAATATAAGGTTTAAGTGACCAATGAAAAGGTAATGCAACATTAGAACAAGGCCAGGGTATTTTTAAATTTTTGGACCCAACGGCTAGATTTTTGAAATTTTTTGCCTTAGGGTTTATGCCAGGGACCTAAAAACAATTGCAGAGACTGGCAGAAAATTGTTAAAGCCATGAAATTTTTTGTGCGTGCTAACAGTGGCTCTATATGGGGATGTATGCCTCCTGCAGGCATAGCAAGGACTCAGAATCACTGGTTTAAAGTAGACCATCCCACTGGAAAAAATTGTAGACAATAGGGAACAAGCAAGGCAGAGCAAGCAACAGGACCAAAAACTAACAGACCAAGACAAAACAGGGCAGGGGCAAGCAGCTTATTTACAGAAATTACAAAATGTGCAAACCTGACTACTGTTCATGGAAAATAGAATACCTCAATTGAAGTATTTCTTCAAGAATTGTCCATGAACTGGCAATTCCTGAATACCACCATTTAATTCTTTGATAATGTATGAATCTTGGCCCCATTTCTCATGAATTAGATATGGCCCTAGCTAGATGGGATCAAATTTACCATGTTTCCCCTTATCCTCCAGTCTGGCATTCCAAACTAACACCAAATCACCAGGTTCAAACTTTCTGTCAACAGTCTTCTTATCATATAAATTCTTAACCTACAATTGCAATTTACCATTCATTGTGACTGATTCTCTACTAGTCTCATCCACCCTAATGAGGTCCTCAATTCTCAACTGCATCTCATTATCTATGTCATCATCATATAGCTGAACAAATTTATACATTTTTGATAAGTTCTTCTGAGGCATTCTTGCATGAATTCCATATACTAGGTCAAATGGTGCACAACCAATTTCCCTCTTCACAGTTACCCTATCAGCCCATAGAGCTAAAGACAGCTTTGAATTCCATGCCCTCTTATTCTTTTCAAGAATTCTCTTTAATATTTTAATCAAACTCTTATTAGTAGATTCTACATGACCATTTCCTTGTGGATGATAAGCTGAGGAATTAGAAATCTGAATTCCCAAACCTTTGCAAAAGTCCTTATATTTAGCAGACCTAAAGCACATGGCATTATCACTTACTATTCTCTCAGGGCACCCAAACCTTGTAACAATATTATTCATCATAAAATCAACTACCACCTTACTAGTTGCATTTCTTGTAGGTATAGCTTCTACCCACTTTGTAAAGTATTCAGTGGCAACTAAAATCCATGAGTGTCCTCCACTTGACTTGTTCGGTATCTCCCCTATGAAATCAATTCCCCATTGTTGGAAAGGAACTTGAACTTCTACTAGTCTTAATGGCACATTACCTAAAAATTTAAGCTTACCAGAGAACCTTTGACAAGCATCACATCTCCTCACCAATTGTTCTGCATCCTTGAAGATTGTGGGCCAGCAGAATCTTGCTCTCAAGATCTTATGAGCAGTTTTTTTAACCCATATAATGCCCACCACAAACTCCCTCATGCATTTCTTTCAACAAATTATTAGCCTGGTCTTCATCTACACACTTCAAAAGTATGAAATCCAAATTCTTTCTATACAATTTACACTTCACAATTACATACTTGATGGCCTATAATTTTAATGTCCTCTTTTGATTATCATTCATACTATCTAGACATTTCATGTTTCTCAAGTAATAGATGATATCCTGATACCAGATATAATCATCCATGTCACATGTGTAATCAATTTCAGAATGATTTACCTAATTTGCATCAAGATTGGATTGGGGCCATCAGTTTTTCCAATCCTTGTCCTCTAACCAACTTAGTAATCTAGACCTCAACATTGAATTCTTGGATCCTATTGATCCATTTGCATCTTCTTCCAGACACCTCTTACTGTGAGAAGATATCCTTCACAACTGCACTTGGCACAAAAGCAATCACAGCTGCTCCCATCATGTAACACCTAAAAGCCTTGATTGCCTTCACAAGTGCATAAGCCTATTTTTCATTTATGTCATACTTCAATTTTGTAGCCTGCAAAGATTTACTGAAAAATGCAATAAGCTGCTCAAAACCATCCTTATTCTTTTGTAACAAAACTGCAGCAATAGTGTGAAAAGATGCAAAGGAAAAGATATGCATTGGGACATTATAATTAGGTGCCTTAAGCACTAGTGCATCTTTGATAGCCTACTTGATACTTTTGAAAGCCTCATTAGGCTCACCCTCCCAATTGATTGCAGATCCCTTCTTCAACATCTTAGAAATAGGTCTAGTAACCTCTACAAAATTTGTCACAAACCTCCTTAAGAAATTGACCTGACCAAAGAAGGACTGAATTCCTTTAACATTCTTTGGTCTCTGAATTTTATCAATGGCTGCTACCCTCTCAGGGTCAATTGTCACTCCTTGCTTCCCAACTAAGTGACCAAGTAGCTTACCTTCAATGACACCAAAGCACATTTCCTTGGGTTCAAAGAAATGTCAAATTCCAAGGCCCTCACAAATATACTTTCTAGATGAGTGCAATGGTCTTCTTCCTCCTTGGAATAGGCAGTTAGATCATCTTGATATACAACAAGGAAATCATTTATGAAATCTAAAAAGGCAACATCCATTGCCCTCTGAAAAGTAGCACCAGCATTTGTGAGGCCAAAAGGCATCCTCACATAAACATATGTCCCCCAAGGTGTTGTGAAATTTGTCTTGAATTGCTCTGATTCCTTGACAATGATTTGATTGTAGCCAGAGAAACCATCCATCATAGACATCAATTCTAATCTAGTTACTCTCTACAACATAGCTTCCATATTGGGCAGACAATAATTATCCTTTAATGAGCTGATGTTCAGATTCCTGAAGTCCACACAGAGCCTGATGTCACCATTCTTTTTTCTCACAGGAACAAGGTTTGACACCCAAGAAGAATGCCTTATAGGCTTGATAATTCTAGCATCTCTCAACTTCATTAACTCTTCTTGCATCTTGGGTGCCAAAGTGGGATTAATAGGCCTTTGTTTTTGCCGGAAAGGTTTAGCATCTTCTTTCAATGGAATAATATGCTGAAACAAATCTTCTTTATAAACCTTCAGGTCATCATATGACCATGCAAAAACATGCCTAAATTTTCTCAATAATTCAATCAAAGATTTCTTTACCTTTCGAGATATATCTCTACCAATGTATACCTTCTTAGGTGCCTCATGTGTTCCAAAATTTATCTCCTCTAGATCAGCATGATCTTCTCTTTTGATATTCTTTTGAACTCTATCCTGGTTATCAAAGACAGTCTCAAAAACAACAAGCCCCTTGGGCACCTTATTAGTTCTAAGCTAAATGACCTCATTGCCAAAGACAACCTCCCTTCCTTCTACTGACTCAACCAAGGGTAAACAATCAAATTCCTGACCATGATACTGATCCTCACAACATATAAACTTTAAGATATCATTATCATCATCACAAACTTGCCAATTCTCAATATTATCTGGTATGCTAGGCCTAGCCTGAATTTCAACTTTAGAGATACCAGAAAATGTAATATCATTGGGATTGATTGCAATATTGGCTAACAAGTCAGCCATCTTATTATTACTCCTATCCTTCCACTCAATATTGAAGGCATCAAAATGTTCAATCAAATTCCAATTTGCATTCCTATATTGCTCCAACCTCCTATTCTTGGAAGCATATATTGACCTGACTTGGGACACCACCAACTCAGAATCACCAACAACACTTAAACACTTAATACCATGCTTTTGTGCCAACCTCAATCCTAACAACAAAGCCTCATATTCTTCTATATTTTTGGTACAAAAGAAACTCAATGTGAAAGAAAACTTGTAGGTGTTTCCATCAGGAGAAATGAGTAAAATACCTGCTCCTGCACCATCTTTGCAATTTGCACCATCAAAGTACATTACCCACAAATCACCCTTCATAGAATTAACACTTACCTCAACAGATCTAGGTGACAAAATAGGTTCCTCTTCAAATACAGGGATCTCTTTTCTAAAAGCATTAATATTAGTATGCATAAAACATGTAGTTTCATTATCAATATTTCTCTCAATCATGTGGCATACTCTTGGCTCTCATTCAATCTTGATAAATTGATCATCAATTTTGAAAGTGGCATAGGACAGATCACACTGTAAACTTCCACCCATGGTAGGCCTCCACCTTCTACACAATAGCATCCCATAATGAGGAGGGATATCCACCACCAAAACACTCATTGTTAACTCTTTCTTTGGATATGCTTCCAGCCTATATGGCATTGCATTGATAGTCTCAATAACTGGTACCTCCCTCTGATCCATTGCACAACATCTGCCTTGCACTGTATCAACTTTAAGGCCCAACTTCTCCATGATTTTAAAAGGCATGATAGTATTAGAGGCACCACTATCAATCATAAAATTTCTCAATTTCATTCCATTCACAAGAACACTTAAAAAGAATGGATCAATATTTTCAAGGCTGGCATTGACAGAACTATCCAAGTATATTAGAGGAATTTGAGAGACAATTCCCTAAGCAGCAACACCTTTCAAAGCCTTATCTTGAGATCCATTGCATGCAACATCATTTTTATGAACATTACCTACCCATGCAATAGCTTTGTCTTTGTGTTAAGGGATCCTCAACAATTCTAACAATGGAACCTTAACTATAATTTGGGACAATATAGATAACATATCAATAGGAGCAGAAGAAGGAATCTCAATCTGCACTGCCTTAATATCCTTTTTCTTATCTAACACATTAGGTGTATTGGCCAACCTCATTTTTTCAATCTTATCCATTGTGTTAATTTGCCTCTCAATCTCACTAGAAATCTTTTCAATTCCAACTCCCTTAGGCTCACAATTCTTACCTTTTACATTCTTGAATTTCACCATGTGATCACCTTTTGATTTTTTCTCACTAGGTTCTCCGAAGTTGGTACTCTTTATAAACATTCCTACAGCTTTCTCATTTGTATTCCTTGCCACCATGCTTGGGAAATCATTTCTACAGTAATCCTATCCATCTCTTCTCTAGAAGGTCTTCTCAAATTTATTGGCTCAGAAGAAGAGTTCATATTACATGTCTTCCTATCAATGTCTTCACTATCAGAAAAAACTTCTTAATGAAAAAGGACCTGATTGTGTCTCTTTTCATTTACATCTTCCTCTTCATCAAAATCAAAATCATCTTCATATCCTAGATATGAAGAAGCCATGTTGCATCCAACATCATCTTGATCTTCTTCTTGATCTATCTCCTCATTGCCACAATCTTGATTTGCAGCCATAGAATGTGCAACTACACAATGCTCTACAGAATGAGGGGACTGGAATGCAACACACCAAGGTATGTCCTCCATGACATTTATTGAAGCCTTTTTTAGAGGTTCAAGGACACCTCTATCATTGTTTCCTCTCATAGTAGGGACAATAGGCTTGCCATCCTTCCATTGGGTGTTGTAGGGGTAGTTCTGCAATCTATTCTATTTGTTAAAATTGTTGTTGAATTGAGGCCTTTCATTGGTAGGGGCACTAATGTTCCTATTTGTAGGTGCCTTGAAATCCTTCAATGCATTAAGCACCTTATCCAATTTATCTTCCTCTTGCCTCCTAGCTCCAACATTCTTATCATTTTCCTTTTTGTATTTCTTGTCCCCAAACAACTTTGGGTCATCTCTCTTTCCCCCCAATTTCCCTGATATTTTCATATTATTCTCAATGTTGACAGCAATCCTAAAAGCATCCCAAAGATTTCTTGGTTCTTTTTCCCTCAACAAATATCCCATCTTTCCATCAAATGCGTTGAAGTATGTGGTCAAACAGACATTGTCATCTAACCGCATAACTTGGAACAACTTATGCATACCTTTCTAAAATCTCATGTTGAATTCAGCTGCAGTCTCATTCTAATTTTTCCTTATGGTATTGAATTCATTCAACATGAAACTAGCATTAGGCCTATCACCATACTGCTCTTTAAAACATCTCTCAAAAGAGTCCCAAGTATGAATACATTTGTCAGGAAGTCTCTTAAACCAATCTCTAGCATCCTCCATTAGAGATTGAACAAATAATTTCATGACTACATCCTCATGCTCTACCTCATAATCATTAAGCATATCAACAAATAACCTAAGATGCTCCTCAAAACTAATAGCATTATTACCAGCAAAATTATGTACCTTATCTCTTATATCATTTGGAAAAGCATTCGGATAACTAGAAATTCCATCAAAACTAATTTTTCTATAGCCTTCTAATTGCATAGGTCTTCTTTGAAAACTTGAACTAGTGTTAACCCTAGGATCAACATTAGCAACTCAATTTATTTGTGCATTTGACTGCTACCTAGGATCAACACCTATCCTAGCAGATGAAGAAGGAATTGAACTAGTAGCATTACTAATTGGAATAGTAGTAGTCATAGATGGCATACCTAGTTCAGTAGTAGATAGGCCAAGAGCATTAGATGATGAAGACTTTAAGAACTAGATCTTTCTTCTTTTTTATGCAATGGAAGCTTCAATTTCAGCCCTCTCTAATGCTCTTGCAAGGTCCTCATCTTCTTTTCTTATTCTCTCCATTTCTGTGTCCTTATTTAAATTGGGTGATGGGACCCCAGGTATTGTCAATGATTTACTTGTTTGATGTCCCACCATCTTTTTCTTTCCTTTCTCACCAACGGCAACATCAGGCCTAGTGATCTCACGCCCATCTTTATCTCTAGGAAAAGGAACATAACTTTGCACTTGTCTAACCATAGGGCCCTCCCTATCAAATTCTTGATCTTGCAGTAAGCGTTCTTGCTCACTCCTCAAGGCATCAAGATCACCAAAGACATCATGTTGTAAAGTTTTAGGAGCAGAAGCAAGCATCTTGTTTCTCTCCTTCATTTCATGAATCTTTCTAAGGAGAGACTATCTTTCTATTAGAGCATTCACCTTTTTAGCCTCTCTTTCTTCTTGTAACCTCTTATGTATAGCATCCTACTCTACCAATTGCAACCTTAATGCATTTAAATCATTGGGATCTACCATAATGTCATCAGAACCTGATGACACATCCATATCAGAAAGATTTTGATATGGGAAGTGGACTTGCCTTGGTCTCATGGGTTCTCTTCTGAAATTGTCCTCATCAAGATCTAAATCAATCTCCAAACCCATCTCTCTCATTTGTTCATCTTGACCTGTAGGCAATGGACCCTTGTCCTGAAATACAACTTCTGGGGTATCATAAAATCTATCTTCAGAGCGACCACCCTCTGATCTAAAAACTCTGGCCTGTGAACCTTCCTCACTTGATGAAACATGTGGTGCTCTACCTCTAGTGCTTCTTTGTTCTCTGATGGGAGCACTAGTAGACTCACCATTCCTTCTAATCCAACTCTTCTTCTCCTATCTAGGCAATTGCTCCAGAGTGACCTCCAGATTCTTTCTGACAAAGGACCTAGAATTCCTCCTCTTGTCCATGATTTACAATATATAGCACTGGTTCTTAACCTTTTGAGTCACCACCCACCTAGATGGGAAATCTTTACTTGAAATACAACAGGAAAAAAAGAGTGCACTTACAACCTTTATCTCTAGACTCTCCCCAGCAAAGTTGCCATTTTGTTGGGAGTTCCCTTTGATCTTCAACTTGCAGATTTATACTTTGATGGATAACTTTAATATAAATTTGACTCTATCACCACTTCAAAGTCTACAAGGAAGAGGTCCAATTAACAAGAATCAAGAGAGATCCTCCTACACTTTGAGCCTTATTGCTTAGGTGGGTGTACCCTTGATTCACTTCTTGAAAGGAATCACTAAATGATATACAACTATATACTCTTTACTAACTGCTTTAAGATTTTATCATTTGAATGTTTGTGTGTGTGGTTGATGACAATGAAATGCCTCCAGAGGATGGACTAGTGCCTTAACCTAGGGAAAAGAGTCATCTAATTACATACATCAGCCGAATACCTTAATTCAAACACAGTTGAATCTAGGATAAGTGCTTTGCCTATTACCCATATCCCTCAGACACAAGGACATCAGATTCCTGCTTGGTTGCAAACTCACTAAACCCACCTAAAAGACTTTAATCCTAACTTTGTTAGGAACTCATAGATGACTTCACAATACTCTTTGTTTACCATATGCTAATACACTTTGTGACATTAACATATATGAGCTTAGAACCGAAACAAGAAGACATGCATAAATACAAGATTGGAACTCAATAACATCCTTATTAACATATTCAAGATCAATATACAATCAAAACCACACAAAGATAGGAAAATATAAAAAATCTAGCTCCTCTATTAGTATAACACTATCAACAACCAGCTGGGACCAAAGAAAGTTTGGAACCCCTACAAAATCAAAATTTCTACAACTTATACTCCCTAGTCATCTTGGAATTCTCAAAGAGAATGCAACAAGCTATAGATGACTTAGGGTTAGTGTTTCAACCACCCAACCAACTGAAAATGGTCAAAAAGTTATTACACATGTGGAAACCCAGGCAACCAAGAGAAAGAAAATCCTAGAATGATCCTCAATCATGAAAATTTCTCTGTGAAGGTACTGAGAATCATGAACAATGCTCAAAATGTCAACCTTGCAACACGCCTTGAGCACAAAACCACACAGTACAAACCCTACATACGATCACTCAACACCCTGGACCACACTGCAATAGCAAGTGCCACCAAATCAATCAAAATTAGCTGTTAAAACCATAAAGTATGGTACTTCCTGTCGCCGGAAACCCTTCAAAAATTCAAATTTGAAATCAAATGGCTACTTTATTGCACCCTCAGCAAATCGGTGGTCGATAATTGAAATCAGGTTTACTTTAAGTCGTGACCATCCGATCTTCATGTTTTGTGGGCTTTATGATTTACCTCTTAAAAGGGCCCCAGTCAAATTTAGCAAATCGGTGACAAAGGTTTCCACCAGATGATTTAGCGATTACACGACCTTGTTCGCTGAGTCACCAAGACTATTAGAATGTCACCATATTATCATGTGAATGAGTGAACCCTTTTGAAAATTTATTAGGCCCCTAAACATTTTGTCAGGACCGCTATACCTTTAGACCAAAACCTTGGCCTGCTTTATGCCACATGTCATTACCTCATTCGCAGTTCATGCTTGGTCACCACTGACATAGGACCCACTTTTTGTAAGCCTTATAATCGGATGGCACGCGTAAGATCTCATAGCTCTGACAAAACTCATGAGAACTTACGCCGACCATAGATCTTTTCCTCGTCACTAATCTCTTTGACAATGACCCCACCTTGCTGTATCATCCATGTCAACCAATAAAATTTGAACAATCCTGCACCACCTAGCTAATGGCCCCACTGAGAACATTGAGCTACCTGGAAGATCAGATGGCTGGCACAAGATCTGAAAGGCTCAAAAGATTCTATGTGCTTACATGCCAATCATCGATGAAGAATCTCCTCCCATCTCTGACAACCTACTGACAAGAAACAAAATCAATAGATGGTGCATAATCTTAAGCCTCTGATAAAACCCATAATATTATATGTCGTTCATCGATTCACTAACAGGATCAGGACCCACTGACACACCGGAAACTAGGTCCCACTGACAGGTGCTGAGTTGGATTCAAAATCAATGGATGGCGCATGATCTCAAAGGGGAAGAATATTCCTTAAGATCATGCACCAACCATAGATTGAAAAGCCTTCACTATAGGCCCCACTGACAGGATCCCTCTCAGCAACACACGGACCAATGAGAGAACGCCAATTGTGCCAACATGGCAGGGGACCCACCTATTTGAGAAGCTCTATCATAAAGGAGAATCAATGGGCATCTTAAGTTCACAAGCCTTTGACACATCTCATGAGAAGATACACCCATCATCGGATGGAGATGGTGTCAAAGAGTGGGGCCCAGGAAAACACAATGCTAAAACATTAGGAAGTATTAAAGCTTAGGACTTAGGAAAATTAAAACTTGCAGGGCGCTGGGAACTTAGGAAAGATTAACCAGTGACTTAGAAAATAATAAAAGGGGACCCACCGACACATGAAACCTAACCGTGAACAAGGTAAAGTAGGTCATTTAAATAGCACATGCAGAATATAAGGTTTAAGTGACCCGCAAAAAGGTAATGCAACATTAGAACAAGGCCAGGGTATTTTTAAATTTTTGGACCCAACGGCTAGATTTTTGAAATTTTTTGCCTTAGGGTTTATGCCAGGGACCTAAAAAAAATTGCAGAGACCGGCAAAAAATTTCTAAAGCCATGAAATTTTTTGCACGTGCTAACAAATGCATTTGCACACACATAGGTAATTGAAGGATGACAGTGTCTTGATCCAATATATGATTCTCCTCCCCTTTCAAGTTATGTTTTCTCTCTTCGTGATAGCGTAAGTTTGTTAATCAAGGAATCTAGGTTCCAAGTAAATTTTTATCCTTGAAATGTTTTCAACATTTCACTCATGGAGTCGCCAGATGTTGTGACCTGTTGGGACTAAAAATGCAACATGGGTTGTGAGTACCATGTTAAATTTTTATAGTTTGAAACCCTTTAGGTGCTTTTCATGCATATGTACCCAACTATCATTTTGAAACCTATGAGGTGTTCTAGGTGTTTAACACACTCCATTCATTATATGCATGTATTCTCTGATGTTATTTTATCATCCCGAATCATTCGGTGAAGTCCCATTTTGAGCAAGTGTCAAATAGAGTATAGTAGTCCAATTTTCCTTTGAATATCTTAAGTCCAAAAATGTTTCATGACCTGCCAATTTGAGGATGTTTAGTATGCATATCAAAGAACCTATATTCCAATTTTCAAGTCATTTCAAATCCATTTGATTAGGTTTTGAACCTCTCAAAGTTGGTAGTTTGTTCTTGTCATGCATTTGTGTAATGGTTCAGAATTCTGAAAGGGCATGTTTGACCAATCATATCTTTGACCCAGTTTACCCTATCAATAAAATTCCTTTTGCATCATATTCCAGGGTTCAAATACTTCCTATGTTTCAATTTTGAGGTCATGACAAATCCGTTGGCTCAGTTTACAAATGTGATTCCAAATACAACTTCTGTTGTTTTGCAAGTTGTGAAATGTGTAGATTAATCTGTACACTTGTTCGTGATGTTATAACTTTTGATCCGTGATTGATGAGCCTAAATGAGTTGTGCCACTGTGTCCTACTCTAAAAGTACTACAAGTATGCCAAGTTTGAAGTCTTGATGAATCTTTTAGCATACTTTCCTAGGGTCATTCTGTATGTACAAATCACTGTTTTGCTATGTTTCCCAGTTTGCAATTATGAGAGCCTATCTTTGCCTGATTGCCAAATGCACCCTGTTATTCATCATGAGCCTTAATTATGGATTCATACTCCTTGTGTGAGGGTTAATCAGTGCATGTGATTTCAATTCCTGAAAGTTTCGGTAGGTTAGTTTTCAAAGCCAGTTTCGAAAGAAACTTTTGTGATTCTGGTAGTGCGAACAGGAAGTGTTTCTAAGTGGCCATGATTGGTCATTATTATCTTTCAGCTCAAATCTTTTTGTGAATTTTCCTTTGACCGACATGTTGAGATGTTGGAATTCAGTGTGTGCTCTATATAGTGTGTCTCTATAAGGCTATTTGGTTAGTTTTCATGGCTACTTCTGAAGGGGTTTTAATACAAATTGATGGTGCGCCAAAGTCAGTATTATGGAAAGCTATGTTTGGTTTATATTAACTTTTGGCACAAATTTCTTCATGAATTTTCCTCTGGCACACATACCTACATGATTGAAATCAACTTAAATCTTTGATGGCGCACTCCTGTGAGGCCTTTTGGTCATTTTTTTGGAGCTAATCTTGGATGCCAGTTTGTGTTGATTGGCAATTTTGTGAAAGATGGAAAAAGAGTTTTGGAGGCTTGAGGAATATGGAGGAATGCGGATGGACAAACATGGAAGTTAATATGAATGAAAAATGGTCTGATGATTTTCAACTCTCTTTCAACAATCACTTTGGGACCATGAAGTTATAGTAGTTTTCATACCAATAAGTGAACTCCCTACTTCCGAGAACTGCTAATAAGAGTCACTTTTGAATTCCATTACAATCTTGTGTTTGTTTGCAAAAGTCAGAATGCTATGGTTGACAATAGTAAGTTTTGTCAAATTAGAATAAGTTTTGGGAAGTCTACTCTGAAGAAGTTGGAGATTCTCCAGCACACTTACTGGATTGTGGCAATGTTGTTCTCCTTACAGTTGCTTCCATTGGAGGACAACCTTTTGGGTCATTGTTTTAGAATATTACTGCAAATGTTAGTGGACCTGCCCAACAAGGTAAAGTTTGGCATCAACCAATTCCTAGGAATTTGTAGGGATCTCTTGTTATAGATCCATCTGTTGGGAGCATCTGGTCCAATGTTGAAGTGTGATCTTTCAAATCATGATTCTAACAATGGTATATCATTAAGAAGGGGGCCATTGAATAACATGAAACAAATCTATTCAAGCAGGTCACCAAAGGGGGTAGGCTCGTTTATGTTTGTGGGTACCTTGCATAAAGGGGGTCACACATTTACATCAATGGAGCCCTCATGTGTTAACACAAGGGGCCTGCACATTTTTTAAATGCCAAAGGGACTTGGGGCAATGAAGGACCAGCTTCAAATGACGGGGTCTATCAATATGAGGAAAAGACAAGCAAAGGGCCAGTGTGAGGTAGAAGATATGTGTTTCAAAAGAAAGGGTAGGGGCCTCACGTAAGAAAAAAGTAGGCCTTGCACAAGTGGCTAGATGCCTGCGTAAGTGGAAGCTTACGTGAGTGAAAAGGGGACTCATGAGGGGGCTAGAGTTGCAATAATAAGGAAGGCCAGTGCACATGTAAGTCAAAGAAGATGTTATCATGATGCATCTTTTAAATGCAATGCCAGGACCATGAGAGGACGCATGCACTAGAAAGAAAGGGAAGTCAAATGAACAAAGATGTTACCGGATGTATTAAAACAATGTAATGGGAGGTTGCTTAAATATTTGCAGGCTCACGCACCTGGCCTGTGTAAGACAATGGAAGTTCTTGTCAAATTGAAGGGTGAATGAGGGCCTATGCAAGGTATCTGAAGCCTCTTGAAATACCATTGGGGGCCCATGTATGAAATGGTCCCTATGTGAAACTAAAAGAGGACTTAGGAAAGTTATATCTCCAACCAGGGTGCGTTGGATAAATGGGTATAAGCTAGCAATATAAACACTAGCACACCTTGAAGAAAGCTTGTGTGTGGATGTTTATGACCAGCACATAAGCCAAATAGATTGAAAAGTGGGTGCATGAACAGAGCAAGTTGGGTATGCAGATGGAATGATGTGCAAGCCAAGCAAGAGGGGAGTTGTTTGCAGCCAAGAGAGGCCAAGTGTCATGAAGGAGGGACTGTGCGTTCTTTAAAATCAATTTATCCCACATGCATGCCAAAATGGGTCTTTCAAATGTTTAAATGCAAACCTCCACACATATGAAGTAAGATGAAGTGCCGGAGGCTATGCACGTGACCCCCATGTTGATGCCTTGATTTTCATGCTTGGGCCCACTAATAAGGTAACTTTGCAGGAATGGACACGTGACGGTGACTAGACAGAGATGACACATGGCACGAGGTCATGCATTCACGGGATGAGGTCAGCAGTTAGTCCAAACATTCTGAGACCATGAGGTAGCCTTGTTCACCAGTTCTCTAGACCCTGACGGTTAGTAAAGATGCATTTGGAGAATTGGAGAATCAGCTTAGTCACCCATTCTCCAGATGTTAACTCTGGTCAAGGTCACATTTTGAGAATTGGAGAATGTCTCTTTCGCCAGGTCACCAAGCTTAATCGTAGTTAAGAAATGGATTCAGAGATTCAAAGATCATAGCCATTCGCCAGATCTCCAAGTCAAATGGTCAACCTGAGGTCAAGTTTGAGCAACCAATGAGATGAGGACACTTGGCGGACTCTAGTGTCTTCTATGGAAAAGTGCTTAAAATAATTAAAAATTATGGGCTTAAAAAGATCTAAAAATTTAATATAAGTTCAACCTATGGAGAAAAATGCAAAAATTTAAATGGTCAAGCTTGGTCACTAAATAATGTCCTAGGAATTCATTTTTTATCAGAATATGCAAGTGTTATATGTTTTCAAAAATGGGAAGAGACAAGGAATCTCATGGTGATGATGATTTTCAATTTCAGTGAAGTGGATGAGAGCAGTTTGGGTTCAAATTTTGAGGATAAGAATCAAGATCAGTTGAGTTTGGAAATGATTGTAGAATGTGGTTCAGTTTGTGGAATTAGTTGCAGGTCATGGTGGAGAGGAATTGTGGAGATATTTTGTGCTAAATGGACATCTGTCAGTGGGTTTTTGAACTAACTCAATTCTACTATATCTCTTATTTTCTCTCATTTTGAAAGGATGTAGAAAATTTTACTATATAGAGAGGCTTGGCTCCATTGTTAATCTTCTTGGAAATGTTTGCCAGATCTTGAATGTATTGATATATTGATTTCTACCTAAATACAATAGAATTCCCTTGCATGATTTTGGTTGTCTTCCTATTTTAATTCTGATGCTTTTGTGTCTTGAATCTATAAGGCAGTTTTAGGACACCATTTATAAGGTATTTGTGAATTTAGTCTTTAGTTCCTTTCAAGGAAAGGGTTAAATCTTTAGATGAATTTCTAAAAGCTCGATATTGATATGAGAATTTGATGATTAAATATGTTTAAGAAAGGGTGACTTGTAAGGCTATTCATCTGGGTTCTATTTGTGTCTCATTTAGAATATTTCTATGGATATATGTTTCTCTTTTTGACTCTCTGCCCTAGGATAAGGCACTGGTCTATCCTCAATTTGTAGGGACTTCATCATACACCAAAACTTAAATGACTTTTTACTTTTCATGTATGTTTGAAAGAGCAGATAAGAATAAGTTTGTATCAAGGATATAAACTAGTGTTATGATCCTTTGAAGAAGTGAATGAAATAGGTACACCCGCCTGTAGCCTAGAGCTCAAAGTGAAGAAGGAGTTTCTCCTTGTTAATTAGTCTTTTTCTTGTGTGAGCCAGGAGTCTAGGAATGAGAGAGTTCTACATAAGCACTCAGGGCTGTGTATTAGCATTCAACAAGAAAATGCTCTAACATGACCTTCACAACACTGCCCATCAGATGGGATCCCCCTTCTCTCTCCCTACTAGCTTGGCCCTATTTTTTGGGTTTTAGGTGCTTTGTTAGCAGTAGTCTCAAGCAAAGGCTCTACCTCCCAAGAATAATGGAGTAGAAGAATAACTAAAGGATAGAAATTTGCAAAGAAAAAATCCTTCACACCCTAAAATCCCGCTTATGCTCTTTCTTGTGCATGTATGTGAGTTGGTCAAGGAATGTTGCAGAAGAAAAAATCCTTCACACCCTTCAAATCCCACTCCCAGCATCCTTGGAGTGCAAGTCAACATTGTCAATGGAGGACTGCAAAGTGAAGAATCCGTTACTCACTCCCAATCCTGAATTCTCCTTCGCTCAGGCATATTTTCAAGCACATGAAGGAATGAGTGTTGAGGACTAAGTCCGACACCCAGGACAAATCCCACTCTGGTTTCTTTGTGAGTGGATATGAGATGAAGTCACGGAAGGTGTGCTTAAGAAAAGAATCCTTCACTATGCCAAAATCTTGATTCCAGCTTCCTTGGAGTGTGAGTCAACATGGTCAACAGACACTACAGAATAGGAAAATCTGCCACAAGAACAAAATCCCGCTCCCACACTTTCTGGAGCACATGTTTCATGCAGTCATGGATTTGTATGTTGATGGTTAGAATCTGTTAGTTACCTAAAATCCCACTCCAAACTTCTCTCAAGCGCAAATGCAGGCCGGTGGAGGAATGAATGTTAAGGATAAGATTCATTACTACAAAAAACCTCACCCAAGGATATTCCCAGCACAAGTAACATGGACTCACGGACTATGTGCCTTGGACAAATTCCATGACACATCCAAAATCCTGCTCAAAGGTCTTTGTGAGCACACATTTGTCCTAGTCACGAAATGCCAGTCTTGGACGCAATCCTCATAATCTCACCCTGCTAAAAAAAATTGGAAATAAATGAACTTGGTATTAAATCAACATGGATTTGAAATGAAAATTAATTAATATTAATTTTTATCAATATTTAATTAAAACACAAAAAAAATGATAACAATAAAAAAGCAATTAAAGAATGGAAAATTAAAAAATTGGAAATTGCTTTAAAAAGGATTTTATTTTTTTTTATTTTTTTTTTAAGAATTGAAATTAGTTAAAGATTGATTTTATTAATCTTTAATTAATTAACTTCCCAAAATCAAAATCATAAAAACAAAAAAATTGGAAATTTTTTTGAAAAGGAAGACTTCTTCATGAAGACAAGGTGCTTAAATTGGCAAATTCTAAAAAGTGGGAGAAAAACACAAACAAGTGGCAAGGAATCTTTTCAAAAAATGGAAACTTGTGCTAAAATGGGCAGCTACCTAATTTTAGCCTGCAATCTTTAAAGTAGCCTTTCAAGTTTTTGAGAGGCTATAAGAGAAGGCTTTGTTCATTTCATTCTCACATAAATCGAGAGAGCATTCTTGAAGAGAGAGAAGGATTATTTCTAGGGAAGTGTGAAGAAATTTGTGAGATTTTCAAAATTTTCTTCAGTAAGTTGATCACAAGTAAAAATCTCCACGAGGAGAGAGAAAATTGAATTTCTGACAAGATGAAGAAATTCTGGTAGATCTTTGAATTTTGGGATGAACTGCTTTTCTCTGCTTTTTCTTTATGCTCTTATAAGTTTTTTTTTCTCTTTCTATTTTGTAGATGGTTGAACCAAGAGGAACCGGCATAAGTAGAAGGCAACTAATAAAGAATGAGTAGAGAAAATTCTACCCATAATCCAAGATTGTCTCGAAGTGGATTGATGTTAAGGACGCGAATCTTGGATGCCTCTATTTGAGCAAGTTCCAGAGGAGGATGTTTAGATACAAAGATCATCACCCGACACACCTGGCTGCCTAGATTATGAACAGTGGAATTGTAGCTGCAGATGGATTCCCTCCTTCCTTTTAGCATGTTGAGTTGATCATGGAATGTGCAAAACATTATCATTCCACTGATAGAACGATCAAGGACTCAGACTAGAATATCATTATAGATCTCTCTCCTCCAACCATTACTAAAGCATTCGAGATCCCTTCATCTTGGAGGTTGGTCCCGAAAACAAAGGAGAAAATGCACAGAGTCTACATAGTAGGAGTTCAACATTGTGATGAGATCATCAATAGCAAATAGACGAGGAGGAAAAAAACCCACTACTCTAAGTTTCCCAAGGAGCTTGTGTGGATGGATTTCCACTATGAATATAGTGATCTAATAATGATGCTCAGTAAGATATTTGCCTTACCCCACTCTTACCTATTCGAGACATGGATGTGGTACTTTGGTCAACAGGTAGTAGAGGAGTTCAATCACATTGATTGGGCTGGGTTGATTAGCGACAACCTCGATGAGAAGCTGAGGAATCTGGAGCATATGAAGAAATTCTAAATGAACTCATATATAATATATATGATGGCACAAAATACAAGGTATGAAGGAATGAGGTACAAGGGAGTCCTCAAAAGTTGAAATCTAAGATTAAGGGTCCATGACTATTACCCACAACTGTATCTACATGCTATAGATGACTACACCTGGGTTAACGATGCATTTGCAATGCGCATTGTGAGAACCTTGCAAAAGGGAATGCATATGAGATTGTCTTCAGAGGCAATGAAGCTGGTGAAGGAATTTGGGGCATGGTTCATTTAGTTTCCCACCTTCTCCTATATTAGATTGTAAGGATTCTCTGGGCAGCCATTCAAGCTTCCATGGTACCCTACCAATAAAATGGTCTTGTTGGAAGTCAGTAGGTAGTTGATAGCTTATGACAAAGTCCTGAAGAAGAAGAAGAAGAAGCTAGGACTAGAGTTCCCCTTGTCCATTGGAGGTGATGGAATTGAAATATGTCCTTATCTTCTAGTAGCTGAGAGGTCATCTGATGAGCTAAAAATCTTTCATCTACCACTCTATCTAGGAAGGTTGACTTTTGACCCATATAATAAGATTAGAGTAGTGGCAGGGATGAGACATCAACACAAGGCTCACCTTGAGGATTTTTAGGCAAATGCAGTTGATGAGAATGAGATCAGGAAGAGAATGTGCTCCCGATTGCCCTTGGACCTAATCAGGGCATGTAAGATTCTCCATGTTCCTGATCAGATGGAAGAGGACCCAAATGTGTTATAGATAGGTTTTAACCTAGATAAAGAAAAGGTCATTCATCCTTACAATTGGAAGAGAAAAGAGATCATGGATCTTGATGTATTGACAAAGCCATGTGTGGACTTCACAAGGTGGTGGGTAGAATGAAAACTTGGAAGGATGACTGTGTCAAAAGAAGATTGGACCTACAAGTTGATAGGTCATCCACAGCTATGAGATGAGAGGCCAAGGCAGCCATCTAGAGAAAGAGTAGAAGAAAGGTACATCCCATCAGGGAGTGCAGAACATAAAAAGGAGAAGGGTGTAGCTCAAGAAATGCATATAAAGAGGAGATTGGATCTTCATGTTGAAGAACCACAACATAAGAGATTAAGGTTTGAGGGTGCATCATCTTCACCTAGTCAGACTCCCAGTGTGGAGGAAATTGGAGCATTCACCCAATAGGTAGGAGAAGTAGGTGAAAGAAGAACAAAACAAGGAGAGCAACGCATGACTAGACCAATACAAGATAAATTGAGCATTAATGCCAATGAGAGGTTCATGCCAAGAACAAGCAGGGAACAAGATGTGTTAACAAAGGAGAGTCTCGATGTCTTCTTTAGGAAGATAATTGAGGAAGAAATCCTTGAGGTAGAAGTAGAGGCCCTAGCGGTAGAAGAGGAGATCCCTACGACAAAGGCACTTGCTCCTAAAGCAATGGTAGAAAGTCCTGGAGCTAAGGAGATTGATACTAGGGTAGTGCAAGGATAAGAGGAGCTAGTATTATAGAGGGACCCAAATCCAAATGTTCTAGAGTGGCTCAAGCAGAGGATTCATAGAAGCCAGGAAAAGGAGATAGACCCCGTAGTTGAGTTACAAGAGATTCTTGATCGAATTGACCGATCAGGAGAAAAGGGAAAAGCCAAGAAATTTACTAAGGTCATCAGAGGAGAATTCAGATCTAGAATTTTGTAGATAGAAACTCTAGCAGTCGACAAGAACAAAGATCAAATTGCTCCTGAGGAGTATCACATAATAGAAGTAGATCTTGGTCAGGCCTCTTGAGCACAAGTCATGGAGGAATTTGATGATTTGACACAAGCCATTAAAGATAAGATGAGGATGCTTGAAGAAAAATATCATAGGATGAAGGAAGAGAATAGGGCTTGATGTGCATACATTGATAGGTTGCCTTGCCCAGTTTGAGAGGAGGACCCATCCTTTGTTCCACCAATAGCTATTCCAACTAAGTCAGTTGAGGCCATCGATGAGATTAGGAGGATTGCGTAGGGTGCAAAGACTTGGATTAAGGGGATCGAGGATGAGGCCTACATCCACACAAAGGATTTAGTATGAATTCACGATAAGGCATTGGCCATTCTTTCTCAAATTTTTTGAATAAAGGAGACTTGGGAAGATGACCATATCTATGAGGATGAGGCAATCTCTAACTTGTAGGAGCTAATGGAAACCCCAATGCAGGTCTTGGTTGACAACAAGGTCATCAGAGAAGGAGCATATGATTTCTCTCAGTGGTATTGTGTAGTTCTTATGGCAAAGGACATGTTTGAACATTTCAGTAAGGAGTTAGCTCGATTAAAGGGGATAGTTTTGAATATCCGGCAGGAGCTCTCCAATACCATTGCATCATTGTGGTTGCAAAGGTTGGTTGAGGAGGAAATAACAATAGATAACATGAAGGAGAAATTGGAGGAGTTCTTTAGGCTTAACTCTTTCACAAAGGATGATTTTGAGAACCTCTCTACCTTGTCAAACAACATGCACACAGCCCATGATCTATTGCTAGAATGGGAGGATAGCCTGAAGAGGTCAGAGCGATTTTTAGGACTTTTTCCAATTTTTAAGATTTTTTTAGGACATTTTACCATAGATTGAATGCCTTAGGTGTAGAATTTCTTCAGATGGAGAATGTTGATTGGTTCTCAGAGCTGTTCTCCTTCAGTTGTTGAGAGTTGATAGGTGTCAGAGCCAAAAGTAGTAGTGATTACAAAAGGACCTAGCTAGTTGGGTTCGAACTTCCCCTTTCATTCTTGATGTGATTGATTTTTAAGATTCTCTCTCAAGACTAGATCGCCAACCTAAAATTCTCTATGTCTGACTTTCTTGTTGTAGCCTCTAGACATTCTTTTCTGATATACTCTGAGATGATCATATGTTGCTTGTCTGTGCTCATCTAGTAGTTCAAGTTCTTGCAACCTAGACACTCTGTAGTCATCAATAGTTACTAGACCATGCATTCTAATTCTTAGTGATGGGATTTTGACCTCAATAGGTAGTACCACTTCAAACCCATAAACTAAAGCAAAAGGTGTAGCCCCAATAGGTGTTCTGATACTTGTTCTAATACTAGTTCTAATACTTATTCTGATACTTGGTATATTTGATAGCATCTTTTTCCATTTGCAAACTCCCAAACAAGATCATATCATACAGTCCCAGTGTCTAGCAAGGTGGAGAACAAGAGGGATTGGCAAGCTGGTGGAAGAGATGGAAGACAAGAGAATGAAGGAGAATGAAGAGAAGAAATCCTTAAGGGAAAACTCCTCAAGAATACCCAAGCTAGGGAAAATTTTCATGTAAAGTGCATTTGGACAAGCAATGAAAGGCCAGCATAGGATAAGTCACAAAAGCGTAATGCCAAAGAAGGAAAGGATGCAGTCCAAAGGAGTAGACATGTCAAGAGGCTTCATAGCACCATATTTTACTCTTTCTTTCTTTTTTTCTTAGATCAAGACCAAAGGGAAAAAGGATAGCGATAGGAAAAAATGAATGGAGGAAGATAGACATGAAGGCTAAACATGAAAAGAATGAAAGCAAGATCGTCGTAAGATAGCTCACAAGATAGCCAAATGTTCATGTATAGATCAAAATTGTCAAGATCAAAGAGAGAAGATGGAATGGATGAAAGATGTAGAAGAACTACGCATGATGCCTTATTGCTAGGTTTCCATCATGGTACTTATCTAAGGTACCACAAGGGAGTAGTTTTCACCATAGGATGAATTTATTTCTATTTACTTTTGCTACCAAGGCACCTATTTCTAGGTTTTCACCAAGGCACATTTTTAATTTTTTCATTTTTTTTTAATTTCTTTTTGAATTCTTAGAAGGCAAGCTTTTTAGATAGTGCTCCTTGAAAGGATAAATCATGATATGCCAAGGATTCAAAATGATATGCTCAAAGATGCTGATAGGGAAAGGGAGATGGAAGAGAAAAATGGAGGATAAGGTTTTATGTAAAGCGAGTGAGGTTGGAAGATAGGAGGAATAGGAAAATGAGGAAAAAGGGGAGAAGGTAGAAGGATAATGCATGAAAATATTGCAAAAGGGTAGATGGAAAGGAAGGAAAGATCAACATCAACACACACCTTGAAGGGTGGTGAGAGGATGGAGGAAATGTGAATGAAGGAATACATGAAGGAATATGGTGAATGGATAGTAGAGGTTGTGGTTTAGGCACATAGAATGAAAGAATATTTTTGGAAGAAGATGAAGTGGAAGCCTTTGGAAGCTTGAATGTCAATTTCACTTTTTGTTCAACACCAGACTCTTTCAAGAGAGACTTTGGAATCCATATAGATGTAGGCTTTTCATTTCTTTTTGTTAATTTGGAGAGAATATCTTTAATGATGGATTTTGGAACCCATACTTGTCTTGTAGTTTTTTTCTTAGATATCTCTTTTGACTTTATGTTTCCATGTCGTTTAGAGGAGACATGGTCATCTTCTCTTTTAGATGGATTATTGTATTGCTTCTTTTTATTCTATTGAACATTCAAGTTACTTCCAAAAGACTTGGGACTTGTGGAAGAAGGAGGATATGACTAGTTTAGATGGGTGGGTGGAAGAAAAAGATTCAAGGGTGTGCATCTATGTTGATCTTGAGGGAAGATGGGAGATAGAGGTATGTAAGGACCCAAGATGGATGGTGAATTAGGAGATTTAGGAGGGGAAAGTGAAGGGACATAAGGACCCAAGATGGAAGGAAGGTGTGAAGCCTTTAGTAGTAGTGGAAGAGGTCCAAGGATGGAAGTGGAAGATGCAAAAGGATAATCAATAAGTTCATTAGCATCTATATGACAACCAAAGATATCAACATCTTTAGAGTGAGCATTAGGATTTTCAATAGAATCATGGATATCTTGAATATGAGCACCTTCTTTGATAGGATTGTTCAAAGCTTGCAAAGACTTAGGAAGAGTAGAAAGTGGAAGCGAACATGGAGTGGTAGAACAAGAAGATGGAAGACTTTGATCTTGACAAGGATCTTTGGATAGCATAAGCGCATAATTTTTCTCTTGATTTTCAATAGGCTTAACATTGGAAGTAGTAGCTTGATCTTGTTTAGGAGAAGACTTAAGACATGGTGGAATGCATGAAAAAGGGGGTGCAGGATCAAAAGAACCATGAAGCGGATAAGAGACATCACAAAATGGATTGGATGACATGGAGGGTTCTTGATCTTGATCTTTCTTTATGTTCTTTTCTTCATCATTTTTAGAGTCCTCTTGACATGGAGCCACTTCTAAGGACAAGGAAGCATGTTGGGATTGTATGGAAGACTTTGGAGGAGATGGTGAAGGACTAGCTGAAGTAGGCATTATAGCATATGAAGGCTTAGGCTCTTTAGGTTTATCATTATTGAAAGTATTTGTAGCCAAGTGAAGGTTAGCTTGAGTTTCTTTAAGAGGTATCCATGGAGGATAACTATAGGGAACCGCATAAAAAGTATCAGAGCTTGTGTCAGATGAAGGCTCTGTGAAAGATTTGAAAGACTCAGAAGCTTTAGGAAATGTACGGGTATTGGAAGAAGTAGGGGATGGAAGGGAAGCATTACAAGACAAAGGTCCAACATTAACATGATCTTGCTTGAGAGTGCAATCTTTATTTTCAGCCTGAGAGTTCTTAGAGGAGAGATCCTTATAGTATTGACATTTCAAATCAACATGGTACATTTTATATTCTTTAATAGAAGTAGATGTATCATTGAGATATTGTCCACAAAAGCCATCAAAGTCTCTTTCAAAATCAAAATCATATGGATCACCATCACGATCTATCTAATGTGACGGCCCATTTGTAGTAAGTAGGAACACACGATGAGGAGGACTCTTAGGAACAAAGGTGTCATAGGTATCATTACATTGTCTGTCATCATAGTCATCAGAGTCTCCAAAGTTGGATGTGTCACTCTCCATGGAAGAGGTATCATAAGGGTTATCATGTTGCTCAAATTCTATCTAGAGGCATGGTGACATGTACAAGTCTTTATCAAATGGAAAAGGGCATAGATCTTCCATGGAGAACTCTTTAGGTTCCTTTTCTTTCTCAAGTTTGTTAATCTTGACTTGCATAGCATGCATCTGTTTCATCATGGACCTCATTAGAGTTTCTTCCTCATGTGTACTGATTCTCAATAGCTACTGCTCTATTCTTGACATAGTGATTTGTATGACAGATTCTGGAAATAGGTTGTAAAAGTTGAAGTATCTGGCAATTTTGACAATTTTCTGACAACTTTTCAAAATTTTCCCAAATGACACTCTGCAGACTCGTACGATAGTTGCAAGTAGGATTTGACTTTTGAATTTGACTGGTAGAAAGACTCGTATGACACTGGGTTCTTTACCATACGACAGATGGGCAGTAATAAAATGACACTTAATAGAAACTCATATGACTTTCTGACCTTTTGAGATAACTTTTGACTCCATAAAAGAATTTCACTTCAAATTTTGCAAATTTAGGGTTTTCAGATTCGGATTGTTTGCAAATTTCAATGTCCAAATTTGAGAATTGTAACAGATTTGTTCATTTTCAGTAACCAGATAGATAAACAAGCACGCAAAATAGCAAGCAAGTGATTTCAAGCATGTTTGAAAACAATGAACAAGGGAAAAAGCAACCTTGCGCATGAACAATCAAGTGACTTATTCGTTCTAATCCTCAGAAGTGCTAATTGTGTATGTTCCAAAAATGTTTTGCAATGATGCACATATACCCTAGAAAATAAAAATTTGGCATCACTAGGGTTTTTAGTAATGGTTTGACTCTACAACTTTTATGATCCAAAGGGGTGAACTCTAATCCTGGCACACCAGGATTTTGACACAGTCTAAGAACTTAATCTTCAGGAGCTGCTAGGGAGATCTAACAACCTGACAATGAACCATACCTGTGGAGATTTCTTCCACAAGGACATTTATATAGCGGCTGTCACTACCACGTCTAAAATGGCTATGACTACTTGAGGTTTCATCAACGCAATTTGCCCAGTGAAGGGATTGTCCACTATGGTTAACCCTCTCTAAACATGACTCACAGATTTATACCACAAGGGGACTTGGCTCCAGATCCAAGGTTTTGACGCCTCTTCACTTTTAACCCAAACAAAGCAAGCAGATGAATCTGACACGCTATGACAAAGTTTGTTTCACCAAGGTCTGTGATTTCAACCCCACATGATCTATCAACCTCTCCGAGGAGAGAATGTATCGATCAATAAGAAAAGATGCACTGACCAATTTTGATTCACCAAAGCTCGTGATGTCAACCCCATGTGATCTATCAACCTCTCCGAAGAGAGAATGTGTCGATCAATAAGAGAAGATGCACTAACCAAGTTGAATGTGAAATGCACTAAGTATCCTCCCTACCTATGCGGATTCTGTCATCAAGGAAGGATTTTGCTAGGAATCCAATCTCTCAAGAATCATGAATAGTGTTCATAAGGCCTAATTACTATGTGAGCACAGATGTATGTTTCCAAAAGAAAATCTACCAAAAGTACCCAAAAAGCAGAAAGAGGAACACTTAACGCTTAAAGTGAATATGAGATGAGTCCACAAGGTGGAACACTTAACACCTCACACAAGCTGAAAATGAGTCCCCAACTTATAAAATAAGTGAGTTCCTAAAAGCACAAATGGGTTGCCAAGTGGAACACTTAACGCTTCTGTCCTGTTAACCCCTCCCCTTTAATGTGGCGCTGACCTTGCAACCACGGGGTGGAATGAGGGGTCGGTGGATTAGCGAGTCCAATAACCCAAAATAGCAATCAATATCAATCACAAGTATCTAAGACTACTTAATGAATCCTTAAGGGGTCACAACCTAGTATCAATTATGCAAGTGTGTAGAAATAGATCAAAAGCATGAAAAGATGCACACAAGCTTGACACATAAGAGATTTATTTTAAGTCCAAATTGAAATTTTATTAGATGAAGGAGAATACCTGGGATCCTCGCAATGTGCTTAATAGATTTTACCTAATTTTTAGCAAATCTTGTTGAGTTTTTCCATGCAAACAAGTGACGAACTCTCCAACAAGCAAACAAGATATGCAACATATATTCAACTTATGAAAACCATAGGGTTAGCTCTAAAAATAAATTATTATTAGTAATAATAACCAACAATTAACCCAAATGACAACTCATATCATTCATTGAACCATGTAAAAAAAATAAGTGCATACCCATCACAAAACTTTATTTTTTTTGCTGCATTTGACCTAGTCAACAAGATCTAATTTTTTTTTATGATTTTTGTCACAAAATAAGAAATTCAAAATAGAGAACCTTGCTAAAAAATAAAGAGCTTTCCAAAAATGTAAAAAATTTTGAAAATTCTCTTCATTTGTGCCTTAGAGACTTGTTTTATCAAATAGACCAATTTTTGTAAATTGACTATTTGAGCTATTATATTGCATCCAAATTTAAAACACAAAGAATGGACCCCCTATATAATTTAAAGATATTTTTGAAAATATAAATTTTTTGAAAAATATGCTGATTTGCGTCAAATATTAATTTTTTCTAGAATTTCAAGAAAAAATTATTAAAAATTCAAAAAATCTCAAAAAATTCTAAATTTTTTACTGTAGCTTCTTTAATATGTGTCCAACCTACCAAAAAAATTTTAGAGCAAAAATCAAAGCTGTTTGAGAGATAAAATTAAATCTTTGAAACTTTAGGGTTTTAGCTCCCCAAAAAAATCAAAACTAGCATGTAAAGGTGGGTTGCCCCACGGTGGGCACCAGAAATGTGTGTGTGAATTTTGTACCTAATCTGTAGACACAACACTTCAGTAAAACATTAGAGGTTAGCAAAATCAAAATTGTGCACTAAATTGAAAGCTAAACTAACCAGGCGATTTACTGCCTTATAATAGGTGTGAGATCGATGTTCTCAGATTGCTATCGAGATTAGTGACCTAGACGACACCTAAATGAAGGATTTGAATGAAAAATTGATATGAAATATGAATGCAATTAATCTATTTTTTTGGATTTTAGATGCAATGATATGATGAAAACTGATATGAATCTATGCTAATATGGAAATTGATATGCTAAAATGATCTAACAATGATATGAAAAAGAATCTAAAACAAACAAATTAATCTCCCAATAGCCTTGATTCGCAATAAGCTTTGATTCTCCAAATTCCAATTCTTCAAAATAGTTGTGCAATTCGTAGACGACTTTGGCAAAGTAAGCTTGCAAAATTATGAGATGAATTGAGATGAGCTAAAGCATTAATTAATAGAAATCCAGGGCTTTAGAGGTGCATGGATAAAAGCCATAAATCACTCAAATAACTCAGGTTGATTTTTGAGTTATTTTTAAATAATAGATAATTAACTCACAAAAACATGCAAAAGCTAAGTTTTAACTCAAAATAGAAGTTTAGATCAACTTTAAAACTCAAAAATGATGTTGAGTTCCAAAAAGTCAATAACTTGCATTGATTTTCTGATTTGGAGTTTAACTGTTTCTTTTGAATGTGCATAATAATTATGAATTAATTAAATAAATAAAGTGATTTATGCTCAACTTAACTGATTTTTTAAAATAAATAATTAATTTATGGGTTAATCAATCATTTAATCAAACTTTTATTCAAAAGTAATATCATTAAATATGACAACTTGCTTTAATTAATTAAATAAGAATTTAATCAATTAATAATAGAAATTTTGATTTATTGTCAAATTTAAATAATAATAATTAAGAATAAATATAATTAAATTCAATTAAATAATTAAGTGGCCAAATTAAATCTAATTAATTAAATATTGAGAATATTCAATTAATCAAACTTTAGGATAAATATGATTTATCACTAAATAATTATAAAATTAAAGATAATTGAGATAATTAGGAATATCACTAGGAAATTCCCCAATGCAGAATTTGAGATAATCAATTAGGATTCGATGATGTTCAGATGTGCCTTTTGTCAGGACTTTGATGTCGATTTCATTCGATATGTCGATATAGGAGGTTAATGAACTTATAGCCCATTTTTGGGGTATTACACTTTAGGCTTAACTCTTTCGCAAAGGATGATTTTGAGAACCTCTCTACCTTGTCAAACAACATGCACACAACCCATGATCTATTGCTAGAATGGGAGGATAGCCTGAAGAGGATAGAGCGAGCAGTGTTGGCGCTGGAATTCAGACAGGAATCAGCACCGAGTGTCAACATTGATGAGTTGGAGGCCATATTGGGTAAATTCTAGGAATTCAAATGCAGAGGTCAATGGTAGATGCATTTAATGCATAGTGGACATTCATGTAGTGGTCATTTATGACACCTCACTCTCTTCTTGAGCATGCATGCACAGTGGGCATTTATTACCCCCTATAGTATTGGTTTCTTCCTTGCATTAATTTAGATTCCCTCTTATGTGCCCTAACCCTAATTAGGGCCAAGGTGGCAAAATCTAGGCCATCCATTATTGTTTTGATCCAGGCCACTCATTGATTTCAAGGACCTATATAAAGGCCTTTTCTTCTCATTTGTAAGGAGAGAATTTTGAGATTGTTGCTTATGAGCTATTGAGACAATAGAATTTTCATTGAAGTTTGGTGAACATTTGATGTGTCTTAATGCTTGCTTGGTTTCATTATTCTCTCAATTAGATTAAGTTTAGTAAATGAAGTGTTGTGATTATTTTTTGGAGAATATAATGATGTTTTGATGAGTTCCCGTGGTTCATACTTTTGATGTTTTAGTGATTCTAAATCATTGTGTAAAGTTAGCCTAAACCCCTTATCCATGTGCTTAAATTCAATCATTTGTACAAACCTTTGAAGATTGCACTGGTCTACATGTAGTTGTAGGTTGACTTGGTGAAGCGTGACTTGGTAATTAAGGAACTCATCCATCAACATACTTTCCTTGGCTATCATTACCCTTAGAATTAGATTAGGATCTCTAAACCCTAAACCCTTTTCATTTCTTCATATCTAGTGAAAACCAAAAAAAAGCGCACTTAATTGAAAATCTTTTGATAAGACCCTATCCATCATGATATAAAGGATTGAAAACATAAGGCCCCTTGTGATCATTAGCAAATCACAACAAAACTGAGTATATCCATGAGTTGAGAAACCTTGGAGTTATCCTATGATCTTTTTGCAATCTTAGCATACCCGATACTTTGTTCAAGAGAGGATAATATATCTCGGTATGTTGTTCTACTCTTTGGTGAGTCATAAAACACACATCAACAGGTAGTAAAAAGGATATTCAGATATTTGAAAGGAACTATAGACTATGGTTTATCATATCCTAACTCAAAGAATGTAGAACTTCATGTGTATATGGATGCAGATTGAGCAGGTTGCATTGATGACAAAAAGAGCACCTTAGGAGGAGCAATATTTCTTGGAGATAGACTAGTTACTTAGACAAGCAAGAAGTAGAATTGTATTTCTCTATCAACAATAGAAGCAAAGTATGTAGAAGTAGCATTAAATTGTTCTATAATTATTTGGATCAAGCAGATGATAAAATATTTTGGAATCTAGATTTATTATGCTATTGTTATTCATTGTGAAAATACTAGCACTATTAATATGTTAAAGAACCCTGTGACGCATGCAAAGACAAAACACATTGAGATAAAATATCATTTTCTAAGAGAGAAAGTTACAGAGAAAGAAGTAAAGTTGGATTATGTGAGTACTAAAGAATAGTTAGCAGACATATTCACAAAGCCATTTCCTAAGGATACATTTGAGTATCTCAGGGAGAAGTTGGGAGTAATTCCCTTCCTAGATTTGATCAGAGTTTAAATAAGTCCATTAGTCATCAGTGACTGATGAATGGTGGATTAATCTACTTCCGTAGTAGTACCTGTGCTTATTTATTTTTGGCACCCTTTTCCATTGATGTCAAAGGGGAAGTATATAGTCATGAAAAACAATATAGTTAATCTATTTTAAGAATAAGTATGAAGTAAGGAGAAGTATATAGTAAGAAGATGTAGCAGCAGATATTTAGTGCATTCAGTAGTAGATGGAGAATTCATTTTTGGGAGAGTATGTTTTTGAGGAAATGGAGAATGTTATTATATTTTTGGATTGATGGTGTTTTTCATTTTATATGTTGCCATCAATGCTAGAGGGGGAGATTGTTCAAGATTTTCTAGCAAGTCAGTGTTGATTGTATGTTTGTCATTGATGACAACATATGGTAAGAAGCATGCACTGTAGTTATATGTAGAGAGCCTTGACCATATTTTGTATGGATATGTTATCAGCAAGATATCATACACACAAAGGTTGATTCAGAGTATAGGAAGTTGTGCAGTTGTTTGTAACAACAATGTTCCTAACAGTGTTGCAAGTTGAGTTTTGTATGTAATTCACAGTATGGTTACTATGGAGCCTTAAGCATTTATTTTTGTGTTGTAGAGATAATAATGAAACTATGTTCATAAACATAGAGTTAGTTGTGCAATTAAAGATGAGTTATGATGTTTCTATTTGCCAATCATAGTTCAGGAGATTATTTTTTGAGAGCCGACGATATTTATATTTTTTCTGTAGTTCTGCCTATCATTACAGTATGGATGTTTGGTTTAGTTTTTGGTTATGAGCTAAGGTTGTTTGGTTAAGAGTGCATGATGTATTTCAGCTTGACAATTAAGTTTTAGTTAATTTCTAGTGGAGCTGACTATGTGAAGTGACGTGTCTACTCATATTGGGTTGCATGGTCCTATTTGTGTTGTGTGCTTAGTATAGCCCTTGGAAGTGGTTGTTGGAGATTTTTATTATTTCACTACTATGTGTAATACCCCAAAAATGGGCTATATGTTCATTAACCTCCTACATCGACAAATCGAACAAAATCGACATCAAAGTCCTAACCTAAGGCACATCTAAACATCATCGAATCATAATTGATTATCTTAAATTCTGCATCGGGGAATATTCCTGGTAATATTCCTAATCATCATAATTATCTTTAATTTTATAATTATTTGGCAATAAATCACATTTATCCTAAAGCTTGATTAATTGAATATTTTTATATTTAATTAATTAGATTTAATATCTTGCCACTTAATTGTGTAATTAAATTTAATTCTATCTATTATTAATTGTATTATTTAATTTTGACAATAAATCCAAATATCCTATGAATAATTGATTAAATTCTTATTTAATTAATTAAAGAAAATTGTCATTATTTTATAATATAGTTTTTAATAAAAGTTTGATTAAATAATTGATTAACCCATAAATCAATTGTTTTATTTTTAAAAGCAGTTAAGTTGGAAATAAATCACTTTATTATTAAATTAATTCATAAATAAAACATGCACAATCATAAAAGCAAACAACTATCAATTATCAATTAAAGCTAAACTCTATTTTGAATTAAAACTTAGCTTTTGCATGTTTTTGTGAGTTAATTATCCTTTATTTAAAAATAACTCAAAAATCAACCTGAGTTATTTGAGTGATTTATGGCTTTTATCCATGCACCTCCAAAGCCCTGGATTTCTATAAAAACAAGGCTTCAGCTCATCTCTCAATCATCTCTCAAATTTGCATCCAAGCAATCTCATATTTTTGCACAATCACGCTGGAGAATTGAAGGCTGAGGAATCAACTTGCAAACTCAAAGCGTTGTGAGATCAATTTCAATTGCATATTTTTCATATCATAGCATAGAATTTCATAGCTTTGCATATCATTGTTAGATAGATCAATTCATAGCATATCAATTTCATCTAGCATAGATTCATATCGATTTTTATCATTTTTATTGCATAGAAAATATCAAAAATATAGATTAATTGCATTCAATTTCATATCCATCTTTTTCATTCAAATCTTTCATTTAGGTGTCGTCTAGGTCACTGATCTCGATTACAATATGAGAACATCAATCTCACACCTACTAGAAGGCAGTAAATCACTTGGTTAGATTAGATTTCAATTTTGTACGATTTTGATTTTAGCTAACCTCTAATGTTTTATGAAGTGTTGTTTCTACAGATCAGGTACAATTTTCACACATATTTTTGGTGCCCACCGTGGGGCAACCCACCTTTGCATGCTGATTTTGATTCTTGGAGCTAAAACCCTAAAGTTTCAAAGATTTAATTTTATCTCCCAAACGGCTTGGATTTTTGTTCTAAAAATTTTTTTTCAGTTTGGAGACATCTCAGGGAAGCTTCAAAAAAAAAATTCAGAATTTTTTGAATTATTTTGAATTTTTAATAAATTTTTTTTATTTTTCATAAAAAATTAATATCTGATGCAAATCAGCATTATTTTCTAAAATTTTTACATTTTCAGAAAGCTCTTCAAATTCTACAGTGGGTCTATTATTTGTGTTTTAAATTTGGATGCAATTTAATACTCAAATAGTCAATTTGCAAAAACTAGTCTGTTTTGATAAAATGGGTCTCTAGGGCACAAATGAAGAGATTTTTCTAAAAAAATTTCATTTTTGGAAAGCTCTCTATTTTTTAGTAGGGGTCTCTATTCTAAATTTCTATTTTTGTGGCCAAAATCATATCAAAAAAATTAGATCTTGTTGACTAGGTCAAATGTAGTGCAAAAAAATTAAAATTTTATGATGGGTATGCACTTATTTTTCATATGATTCAATGCACGATATGAGTTTTCCTTTGGATTAATTTATGGTTATTATTGCTCCTAAAAATTGATTTTTAGAGCTAACCCTATGGTTTTCATAAGTTGAATATATTTTGCATATCTTGTTTGCTTGTTTGCTTGTTGGAGAGTTCGTCACTTGCTTGCATGGAAAAGCTCAACAAAAATTGCTAAAAATCAGGTAGAATCTACTAAGCGCGTTGCAAAGATCATGAGGTATTCTCTTTGTTCTGAAAACATTTTGATTTGGACTTAAAATAAATCTCTTATGTGTCAAGCTTGTGTGCATCTTTTCATGCTTTTGATCTATTTCTACACACTTGCATAATTTGATACTAGGTTGTGATCCCTTAAGGATTCATTAAGTAGTCTTAGAATACTTGTGATTGATCTTGATTGCTATCTTGGGTTATTGGACTCGCTAATCCACCAGCCCCTCATTTTCACCCCGTGGTTGCAATCTCAGTGCCATAAAGGGGAGGGGTCAATAGGACAGAAGCGTTAAGTGTTCCACTTGGCAACCCTTTTGTGCTTTTAGGAACTCACTTGTTTTCTAAGTTGTGGACTCATTTTCAACTTGTGTGAGGTGTTAAGTGTTCCACCTTGTGGACTCATCTCATATTTTCTTTAAGCGTTAAGTGTTCCTCTTTCTACTTTTTGGATGCTTTTGGTAGATTTGCTTTCGGGAATATATCTATGCTCACATAGTAATTAGGCCCTATGAACACTATTCATGATTCTTGAGAGATTGGATTCCTAGAGAAATCTTTCTTGATGACAGAATCCTTGTAGGTAGGGAGGATACTTAGTGCGTTTCACATTCAACTTGGTTAGTGCATCTTCTCTTATTGATCGACACATTCTCTCTCCGGAGAGGTTGATAGATCACGTAGGGTTGATATCACGAGCTTTGGTTAATCAAAATTGGTTAGTGCATCTTCTCTTATTGATTGATACATTCTCTCCCCGAAGAGGTTGATAGATCACGTGGAGTTGATATCACAGACCTTGGTGGAACAAAACTTTGTCTTAACGTGTCGGATTAATCTGCTTGCTTTGTTTGGGTTAAAAGTGAAGAGGTGTCAAAACTTTGAATCTGGAGCCAAGTCACCTTGTGGTATAAATCTGTGAGTCACCTTTCAAGAGGGTTAACCATAGCAGAAAATCCCTTCATAGGGAAAACTACGTTGACGGAACCTCAAGCGGTCATAGCCATTTTCGCCGTGGTAGTGACAGCCGCTATATAAATGTCCTTGTGGAAGAAATCTCCATGGGTATGGTTCATTGTTGGGTTGTCAGATCTCCCTAGCAGCTCTTGAAGATTAAGTTCTCAGACTGTGTCAAAACCCTAGTGCACCGGGATTGGATTTCACCCTTTTGAATCATAAAAGTTGCAGAGTCAAACCATTACTAAAAACCCTAGAGAGGCCAATTTTTCACTTTCAGGTATATGTGTGTTATTGCAAAACTTTTCAGAACATACACAATTAGTACTCTCAGGGATTAGCACAATTTGGTCACTTGATTGTTCATGCGCAAGGTTGCTTTTTCCCTTGTTCATTGTTTTCAGACGTGCTTGGAATCACTTGCTTGCTGTTCTGCGTGTTTGTTTATCTACTTGGCTATTAAAAATGATCAAATCTGGTATAACCTTCAAAATCTGGACAATACAATTTGCAAACAATCCAGAACTGAAAACCTTAAAATTGACGTAAAATTCTTTCTGGAGTCAAAAGTCATTTTAGGAAGTCAAGAGTCGTACAAATTTTTGTCAAATGTCATTTCAGTATTGTCCATCTGTCGTATGATTGAGAACCCAGTGTCGTATGAGTTTTCATGCTAGCAAATCCAAGGAAGTCAAAATCTTGTTAGCAACTATCGTATGATATTTACAACTGTCATTTCATTGCTACCCAACTATCGTACGAGTTTAGCAACTGTCATTTCATAGACTACCCAGTGTCGTACGAGTTTGCAGAGTGTCATTTGGAAAAATTTGAGAGAGTTGTCAGAAATTGTCAAATTGCAAGATATCCAATGTTTCCAGCCTAGTTCCAGAATTTGTCAAAAATATCATTGTGTCAAGAACAAATCAGTAGCTATTGAAAATTAGTACACATGTCTAAAAGAATTAGTACACATGAGGAAGAAGTTCTGATCACCGCTATGATGAAGCAGCTGCAAGCTATGCAAGTTGAACTTAACAATCTTAAGAAAGAGAAGGAATCTAGAGAGTTCTCCATGGAATCTCTATACTCTTTTCCATTTGATAAAGACTTGTACACGTCACCATGCCCCCAGACAAAATATGAGCAACGTGACAATCCTTATGATACCTCTTCCACAAAGAGTGACACATCCAGCTTTGGAGACTATGATGACTATGATGACTATGATGATAGACGATGTAATGATACCTATGACACCTCCATTCCTAAGAATCCTCCTCATCATTCATTCCTGCTTACTACAAATGGGCCGTCACATTGGATAGATCGTGATGGTGATCCATATAATTCTGATTTTGAAAGAGACTTTGATGGCTTTTGTGGACAATACCTTGATGATGATCCATTTACTACCATTGAGGACTATAAAATACATCGCGCTAGCTTGAAACATCAATACTATAAGGATCTCTCCTCTAAGAACTCTCAGGCTGAAAATAAAGATTACACTCTCAAGCAAGATCATGTTAATGTTGGACCTTTGTCTAGCGATGGTTCCCTTCCATCCCCTACTTCCTCCAATACCCGTACATTTCCTAAAGCTTTCGAGTCTTCCAAATCTTTCACAGAACCTTCATCTGACACAAGCCCTGATACTTTTCATGCGGTTTCCTATAGTTATCCTCCAGAGCTACCTCTTAAAGAAACTCAAGCTAACCTTCACTTGGCTGCAAATACTTTCAATAATGATAAACCTAAAGAGCCTAAGCCTTCATATGCTATAATCCCTACTTCAGCTAGTCCTCCACCATCTCTTCCAAAGTCTTCCATACAATCCCAACATGCTTCCTTGTCCTTAGAAGTGGCTCCATGTCAAGAGGATTCCAGAAATAATAAAGAAAATAACATAAAAAAAGATCAAGATCAAGAACTCTCCATGTCATCCACTCCTTTTTCCGATGTCTCTTATCTGCCTCAGGGTTCTTTTGATCCTGCACACCCTTTTTCATGCATTCCACCATGTCTTAAGTCTTCTCCTAAGCAAGATCAAGCTACTACTTACACTGTTGAGCTTATTGAAAATCAAAATAACCTTACCCCACTTCCAATTTTCAAAGATGATACTTCCATTAAGGTTGGTAAAAATGGTGTTCCTTCCAATGTTAAGCCTATTGAAAAATAAGAGAAGGATTATGCACTTATGCTATCTGAATATCCTTGTCAAGATTAAAGTCTTTCATCTTCTTGTTCTACCACTCTATGTTCACTTCCACTTTCTACTCTTCCTAAGTCTTTGCAAGCTTTGAACAATCCTATCAAAGAAGGTGCTCCTATTCAAGACATCCATGATTCTATTGAAAATCCTAGTGCTCACTCTAAAGATGTTGATATCCTTGGTTGTCATATAGATGCTGATGAACTTATTGATTATCATTTTGCATCTTCAACTTCCATCCTTGGACCTCTTTCACCACTACTAAGGGCTTCACGTCTGCCTTCCATCTTGGGTCCTTATGTCCCTTCACTTTCCCCTCCTAACTCTCCTGATTCATCATCCATCTTTGGTCCTTACATACCTCCATCTCCCATCTTTCCTCAAGATCAACATAGATGCATACCCTTGAATCCTTTTCATCCACCCACCCATCTAAACCAGTCATATCCTCCCTCTTCCACAAATCCCAAGACTTTTGGAAGTAACTTGAATGTTCAATACAAGAAAAAGAAGCAATACAAGAATCCATCAAAAAGAGAAGATCACCATGTATCCTCTAATAGACATGGAAGCATAAAGTCCAAAGAGATATCTAAGAAAAAAACTACAAGACAAGTATGGGTTCCAAAATCCATCATTGAAGATATTATCTCTAGATCATCAAAAGAAAATAAAAAGCCTACGGCTATATGGATTCCAAAATCTCTCTTGAAAGAGTCTGGTGTTGAGCAACAAGTGAAGTTGACATTCAAGCTTCCAAAGGCTTCCACTTCATCTCCCTCCAAAAATATTCTTCCATTCCATGTGCCTAAACCACAACCTCTGCTATCCATTCGCCATATTCCTTCACGTATTCCCTCATTCACATTTCCTCCACCCTCTCGCCACCCTTCAAGGTATGTGTTGATGTTGAGCTTGCCTTCCTTTCCATCTACCCTTTCACAATCTTTCCATGCATTATCCTTCTACCTCCTATCCTTTTTCCTCACTTGCCTATTCCTCCTATCTTCCAACCTCACTCGCTTTACATAAAACCATATCCTCCATTTTTCTCTTTCATCTCCCTTTCCCTATCAGCATCTTTGAGCATGTCATTTTGAATCCTTGGCATATCATGGTTTATCCTTTCAAGGAGCATTATCTAAAAAGCTTTCCTTCTTCCAAAAAAAGAAATGAAAAATTAAAAAAAAATTGAAAATGTGCCTTGGTGAAAACTTGGAAACAGGCACCTTGGTAGCAAAAGTAAAAAGAAATAAATTCATCCTATGGTGAAAACCACTCCCTTGTGGCACCTTGGATAAGTACCATGATGAAAACCTAGCAATTAGGCATCATGCGTAGTTCTTCTACATATTTCATCCATTCCATCTTCTCTCTTTGATCTTGACAATGTTGATCTATACACGAATATTTGGCTATTTTGTGAGCTATCTTATGGTGATCTTGCTTTCATTCCTTCCATGTTTAGCCTTCATATCCATCTTCCTCCATTCATTTTCACCTATCGCTATCCTTTTCCCCTTTGGTCTTGATCTAATAAAAAAAGAAAGAAAGAGTAAAACACAGTGCTATGAAGCCTCTTGACATGTCTACTCCTTTGGATTGCATTCTTTTCTGCTCTTGCACTATGCTTTTGTGACTTATCCTATACTAGCCTTTCCCTACTTATCCAAATATGCTTTACATGATGATTTTTCCCTAGCTTGAGTATTCTTGAGGAGTTTTCCCTTGAGGATTTCTTCCCTTCATTCTTCTTCATTCTCTTGTCTTCCATCTCTTCCACCAGCTTGCTAATCCCTCTTATTCTCCACCTTGCTAGACATTGGGACTGCACGATATGATCTTGCTTGGGAGTTTGCAAATGGAAAAAGATGCTATCAAGTATACCAAGTATCAGAATAATTATCAGAACAAGTATCAGAACCAGTATTAGAACAATTATCAGAATCAATATTAGAACCAGTATCAGAACAATTATCAGAATCAGTATCAGAATCAGTATTAGAACCAGTATCAGAAAAAGTATCAAAACTAGTATCAGAACAAGTATCAGATCAAGTATCAGAACTCCCACTGGGGCTACACTTTTCATTTTAGTTTATGGGTCTGAAGCGGTACTGCCTATTGAAGTTGAAATCCCATCACTGAGAATCAGAATGCATGGTCTAGTAACTGATGATGACTACAGAGTGTCTAGGTTACAAGAACTTGAATTACTAGATGAGCGCAGGAAAGCAACGTATGATCATCTCAGAGTATATCAGAAGAGAATGTCTAGAGGCTACAACAAGAAAGTCAGACATAGAGAATTTCAGGTTGGTGATCTAGTTTTGAGAGAAAATCCTAAAAATAAATCCCATCGAGAACGGAAGGGGAAGTTTGAACCCAATTGGCTGGGTCCCTTTGTTATCAATGCTACTTTTGGCTCTGGTGCCTATCAACTCTCAACAACTGAAGGATAACCTCTCTGAGAACCAATCAACGTTCTCCATCTGAAGAAATTCTACGCCTAAGGCATTCAGTCTATGGTAAAATGTCCTAAAAAAATTTTAAAAATAAAAAAAAGTCCTAAAAAAATGAACATCTTGGTGAAAACCTAGCAATAGGCGCCTTGATGATTCACAAAAAAAATTAAAAAATATCAAAAATTTAAAAAAATCAAAAAATATCAAAAATTCAAAAAAAATTGAAAAATATTAAAAAAATTGAAAAAATTGAAAAAATGAAAAATACAAAAAAAATGAGAAAAAAGAAAAGTGCCTTGGTGAAAACCTGGAAACAGGCGCCTTGGTAGCAAAAATAGAATCTCTACCAAGATGGTGAAAACCTGGCAAACGGGTGCCACTTGTTCGAAATGCTCCATCTATCAGCACAATCTTGGTCTTTCCCAGCTTTCAGTCTTGCTTTAGTTTTTACATATCTCCTGGTTTGTTTCTGCATTTCCATTTTTCAATAAGTCGGTCTGTACACCAACCAGCTCAAGCGTCTGTATCCTATCAATGTTTAACACTTGGGGGCAATCAATGTCATATCCTATGGTCTCCCATGTATCTGAGATGTGTCATATCTAGTCAGAATCTTTTGAAGCTTCATGTGAGTCAGTCAGTCAGTCTCGTCTCCAGAAAGGATTTTGCATCAACAACAACGCAATCAACATCAAACTGAAAACTGAAAACAATCTGTGCTTTACATGCTTTTATCTCTTTGTATGCTTATTGATTCACCTTGAGATTTCTGCATATTGTGTCCCTTCGAGCTCTTCGATGATGTCCTTTATAGGATTTAGAGAGTGATGACTGGGGGCATAATCTTTTCTTTGTCTTCTGCTTGTATGTGAAAATCTAACATTTTTGAAAATTCTGGATTGAAATGGTGTCTGACTATAAGAGCCTCTATCTCGAGTTGGATGGCCATGTGTACCTCAACCATTGATACCCAGAAAATTCAACAACATTTGATCTAACTATTATCTTTTTGAAGTAAATTCTTTCTCCTACTATGAAACGCGATCTTGCCTAAGGAGGTGAACGATAAAAGGTCACTACAGGTAATTCACACTGGATTTAGAATGATCTTTTGATTGTTTGATGTGTATGTTAAATGCAAGGCATACTCAGGTCATCACGACATTTATGTTTTGATGCTTGTACAAATTGCTATATCAAAATGGACATGATATTCAGGTCATCCTGGCGTTTGTGCCTTGGTGTTTATATCTAATCCAACATTCTAAAAATAAAATCAATATTCATATGTCCATGGTTGTTTGACTAGTGGGGGTTGTATTGATTCTTGCGCATACAAATCGATATTCATATGTATATGGTTTCATGGCTAGTGGGCATTGTATTGATTTATCCGGTTACCTAAAAGTTCAATGATGATAACAAATCAACACATGATCAGTGACTAGGTCCTAGGTCTTACGTTGCATTTCATCTTGCATGTCTCTTTGCATTTTGCATGTTTGCATGATCTCACAATGACTAAACGAACTTCAATGCTTAAATGATTCTTCGTATCAATTCTTCAAATCTAACAAGAGCTGAATCTCACATGAAGGTTCCTCCAACGAAGCAGCAAGTAGAATCCTTTTTCGGGATCAAAATTCAAATCTGAGATCATTCATATTATTAACTACTTGCATAATCAACCTTCAATCATCACAGAAATCTAGTATTCAACTTAACTGATTAGCTTTCATCAAACTATCAAAATTTCAACTTGGTCAACCATGGTCAAACTCATGGTCAAACCTAGTCAAACTTGGTCTTTTGGGACCTTCCAACGATGTAGAATGTGTTCTTGAATGTGTTTCACCACACTTCTCAAATCAATTAACATGCTTCTAAACTATAATGCTGACTTTTCTTGTTAGATTTCAATTTTAATCCCGAAGGGGGCATGGTATTGCACATCATTCAAAGTCTGTCAATCAAATCTATCAATATCTTTCATAAGTGATCAAGACAAACAATCACGTCTAGTTACTGATTCATCAAAAGTCCTCATCGCTCAGGGCAAATCTATCATCACTTGGGGCATATCAGATTCATCGATCCATATCAATCTGGTATTCTCTTAATCTTGTAATCTGTATCAGTTTTTGCAACCATCAGATCATAGTGTTCTTTCCTTGGTTCTTTGGCAACTAAAGGGTTTGGATGTGATACTTGCTAGTTCTGCTAAGACAATCGAGTCTTGAATGGGTCACTCACTTCTTATCAATCCTAAGGTTCAGAATCAGGCATTTTGACACTTTTTCGCAATCATAAGTTCATTGCTGCTACAGTGAACATTATCTTTGGTCATTCAGGACCTATTATCTCCATATCAAATCAATATCAATCAGCTTCTATCTCATATCAATTATTAATTTCAAACATCAGTTTCATATCTCTATCAAACACAGACTATCTTTGAACCACTGCGCTTCACACAATAATTCAAAGAGGGGTAAAATGTAATACCCCAAAAATGGGCTATATGTTCATTAACCTCCTACATCGACAAATCGAACAAAATCGACATCAAAGTCCTAACCTAAGGCACATCTAAACATCATCGAATCATAATTGATTATCTTAAATTCTGCATCGAGGAATATTCCTAGTAATATTCTTAATTATCATAATTATCTTTAATTTTATAATTATTTGGCAATAAATCACATTTATCCTAAAGCTTGATTAATTGAATATTTTTATATTTAATTAATTAGATTTAATATCTTGCCACTTAATTGTGTAATTAAATTTAATTCTATCTATTATTAATTGTATTATTTAATTTTGACAATAAATCCAAATATCCTATGAATAATTGATTAAATTCTTATTTAATTAATTAAAGAAAATTGTCATTATTTAATAATATAGTTTTTAATAAAAGTTTGATTAAATAATTGATTAACCCATAAATCAATTGTTTTATTTTTAAAAGCAGTTAAGTTGGAAATAAATCACTTTATTATTAAATTAATTCATAAATAAAACATGCACAATCATAAAAGCAAACAACTATCAATTATCAATTAAAGCTAAACTCTATTTTGAGTTAAAACTTAGCTTTTGTATGTTTTTGTGAGTTAATTATCCTTTATTTAAAAATAACTCAAAAATCAACCTGAGTTATTTGAGTGATTTATGGCTTTTATCCATGCACCTCCAAAGCCCTGAATTTCTATAAAAATAAGGCTTCAGCTCATCTCTCAATCATCTCTCAAATTTGCATCCAAGCAATCTCATATTTTTGCACAATCACGCTGGAGAATTGGAGGCTGAGGAATCAACTTGCGAACTCAAAGTGTTTGAGATCAATTTCAATTGCATATTTTTCATATCATAGCATAGAATTTCATAGCTTTCCATATCATTGTTAGATAGATCAATTCATAGCATATCAATTTCATCTAGCATAGATTCATATCAGTTTTTATCATTCTTATTGCATAGAAAATATCAAAAATATAGATTAATTGCATTCAATTTCATATCCATCTTTTGCATTCAAATCCTTCATTTAGGTGTCGTCTAGGTCACTGATCTTGATTACAATATGAGAACATCAATCTCGCACCTACTAGAAGGCAGTAAATCGCTTGGTTAGATTAGATTTCAATTTTGTACAATTTTGATTTTAGCTAACCTCTAATGTTTTACTGAAGTGTTGTGTCTACAGATCAGGTACAATTTTCACACACACACTATGATTTCAAGAAGGTCTTAATAGGTTAACTTGATTATATCTTTTGGAGAAGGCTACTTATAGCCAGTCAATTATGGTTGTTGATTGTCGATGATGGAGTGAGTATAAGAAAGTGTGAAAGTATTGAACCAGTAAAGCCATATCAATCATCAGTTGAAGATCTATGTGAAGAAGTAGAGATTGTATGCTATTCATTAGAACTCATCAAGATAGTAGGTCTAATTAATAGTTCACCAAGATCTAGATATGGTGTTATTTGTTGTGCAGAAGGTTGTAGCCTTCACCATTTGAGCAGTGTGCTCTTGGATAGTGTGTGCTACCTTTAATAGGGTAATTTGTAAAAGACTCCTAACAAGGTCTGACCTCTAACCAGGTCACTGTACTTCATATATTTTAAAGATCAAATCCAAATAGGGTTGTAAGATCTTCTAACATGAACCACTATACTCTGGGGCAGTTTATAGTGGGTTCTAATTCCCACCAAGGTTTTTACCTAAATTGGGTTTCCCCATAACCAAATTATGGTGTTGTGTTAAGTGTTATCTTGTTGTGTTTATGCTTAATGTTCTTCTGTACTAATTTGGATAAAGAATTGAATCTTGTAGATAACTGATTCACCCCCCCCCCCCCTCTCAGTTATCTCTTGGGACTATTCCCAATAGAATCTTGGCTATTGGTACTCAAGATGTAGTTGTAAGACTTTTTGTTCAAACCTTGATATATACAGCAATAGAATGGTTCCATAATCTACCTCATGCCTCTATCACTGATTGGAATACTATAAGATTGGATTTTGAAGCTAGATTTAAGCCAGTTGATGATGCCAAATCTCTTTTAATTTAGTTAAGCCAAATAAAGAAAGAAATTCAAGTACCAATGCGGGATTTTGTAGCAAGATATAAAAAGGAAATTCAAAATATTCCAACTGCGAGCAAACCTAGTGATGGAAATAAAAAAAAGGGTTTTTCTTGAATGCTATGCCTCTTGATATTGCATTCCCTTTGAAAAGAGCTGGGCTAGCCACCTTAGATTCTACACAAATGCTTGCTATAGAATTGGAAGATGATCTAATTATGATTGATAAATGGAGAAAGGATGTACAAACACCTAGTTCTTAGGCCTCTACTTCCTCATCATCAAACCTTGTGATACAAAGATTAATGAATGACCTGATAATAATCAAATGAAAATTACCTAAGACCACAAGTCCTTATCAAGACATCCCACACAAATACCCAAACCAAGGGACTTCAAGCACTAACAAGAAATTTAGTTTACCTATCACACAATAATGACTTCAAATTGAACCCCCTCCTAGGAAAAGTAACATGTGCATTTTTCATCTCATTGATGAACATGAAGGGACTTCATGTCCTGAAAACATACACTATGAGAAACTTGAAGCTAAAAAAGAGGCTACGAAAAAAGTGACTATTAAAGATATATCCTCTGAGATACTTGGTGACTCTAGAAATTTCTACTTTGAATACGAATCAGACTCCAAAAGGGGTGGTGATATATTGGTAACTTTAGGAGATCCCTCTTGTTCAGCTTTGACAAGAAATCAGCGTGGAGGAAAATCAAATAGCTGGTCGACAACAACTTTGGTTGTTTCACCAACTAAAGATATTAGAAGCCAGGCTAGTGGTAATCACAAGGTCCCAAAGGCAAGTAGTCTGGAGGTTCAAATTTTAAAAAGGTCTAAATCTGAATCCCCTTTTAATATAATAGATTTTTGTACATCTTCCAGAATACAAATCTCTCCTGTGGACTACCTAAAAATGAATCCTCAAGAGCTAGACAAATTGGTCAATTATGTTAAAGGTTCTACTGTTGAACCTAAATCCCAACAAACCAATAATTCTTGTTATAAAGGGAGACTATAAATAAAGGAGCTAAAATGGAATAGAAGCCTATAGAAAACCTAGAACTTCTACTATTTCCTCTAGCTTGAAACCAGAACCCTTCTATGTGTCTTTATTTATTCATGGTTTCAAGTTAATAATTGTATTATTGATTCTAGGGCTTTACATAATATCATGCCCTCTTTTGTAGCTAAGGAATTAGACCTTCCCATAACTGCCACTTTTGGCCAATGCTATTCAATGGATTCAAATAAATTATGATGGATAGATCAAATCAAGGATGCTCAGTTTGCACTAGCAGCCTTCCATGAAAAAAGATTGAAGCTAATAATTCTAGTGGCATATATTTCAGTTATTTATGGAATGCTCCTAAGTAGAACCTTTTGTAGGGATTTAGGTGGTGAGATAAAGTTGGATTGGTCTCAGGATATAGTTCTGATAGGAAATAAGAAGGTTTTCCTATTCCCTGAACCTAAATCCAAGTATATTGTCTTTCCCTAAGAAGACCCTAAGTCTCAAATCTTATATCAAGAGTCAGATTTTTCTAACTATGTTATCATGCCTGAGACTGATGTTGTAGGATCTGTTTCATCAGACAAAGATATTGCTTGGGTTCTTGAGTTTGATTATAGTTTTTCTACCACAAGAGCAAGAGTAGGTGTAGTTATAATTTCCCCTTCTGGAGTAAAACTCCCTTTTTCATTCAAATCAGGGTTTGAGAATACAAACAATACATCAGAATATGAGGCTTTGCTTTTAGGTCTGGAGGAAGCAAGGAAAAAGGATATTAAGATATTGAGAGCTCATGGAGATGCATAATTGATTGTTAAACATGTTAGGAATTTATTTTCTGTAAAGAACAAGAGGCTTAAACATTATAGAAATAGTGTTTGGGATGAGCTAGAATGGTTTGATGCCTTCATGATTGAATCCATCCCAAGGTAGTATAACTCAAGAGCTAACTCTCTTGCAGGATCAACTTCCCTACTAATCCCACATCCATACTTTATAGAATATTGTTATACAATTGAAGTTATACACAAGTCTAGTGTACCCAAAAATGCTCTCTCTAGGTAAATTTTTAAAGATGATACCCACATTAATTAATTCCTGCAAGGGGTGGACAAATTTTCAACTAATTATTTTGAAGGATCAAAGTATGAATGTCATGAATTTTTCCCAAAAAAAGATGTTAGACCATTAGATGAAGTGTTTCAACTTAAAGGTAACTCTATACCTAAAGGATTAGTGGAATTGGAGAAATTTTTTGAAAGAAGGGATTATTTTATAAATCAAGCTCTCAAACCAGACGATATTCCTAATGAATATGAAAAGATAAACATTGGAAATGAACATGACCCAAAATTGGTAAACCTAGGGGCATGTTGTGATGTTGATGAGAAGAGACATTTTAAAAAGCTACTAAAAGAGTACAAAGATGTTTTCACCTAGTCCTATGATGATTTGAAGAAGTTTAGACAGGGGCATTTCACACATCACATTCCTTTAAAACTAGGGACGTCCCTTTAAAACCAGGGATGTCCCTTTTCACTAGAAATAGAGGACTTATAATCCAAAAGTAGTTGATGCTATTTTTAAAGAAGATAAAATGCTTTGGACATGCATAATCTTCCCTATACATCACTCGACATGGGTGGCTGACATAGTCCTTGTACAGAAACGAAGTGGAGAAATAAAGATTTGTGTGGATTTTAGAAATCTCAACCAATCGAGCCTGAAGGAAAACTTTTCTTTGCCTATGATGGATCAAATCGTTCAGACTATTGCTAGCTTAGAAATGATGTCATTATGCGATGGCTTCTCAAGATACAGCCAGATTAGTGTTACAGATGATGATCAACATAAGATAGCTTTTACCACACCTTGGGGAACATTCTCCTACCAAAGAATGCCTTTCAGACTTATTAATGTTGGGGCTACATTTTAGAGGGATATGAACTCTACCTTTGGTCACCTAGTAAATAAAACCATCACTATCTACCTGGATGATATGACAGTCTATTATAGAAGATGACAGAAACATCTCAAAGACTTAATGGAGTTATTGCAGAGGTGTCAGGATCATGGTGTTTCTTTAAACCCAAAGAAGTCTATTTTTTGTGTGATAGAAGGAAAATTTTTGGGTCACTTAGTTTCAAAAGGAGGTATTAAAATTAATCTAGAAAGGGTGAAGGCTATTCAACAATTATGTCTTCCTGTCAATCGTGAGGACATAAAATCTTTCTTTGGTCAGGTCAATTTCTTAAGAAAGTTCATTCCTGATTTTGTTGAGATGAGAAAACCAATGGTTTCTCTCTTAAGTGAAAAAAATAATTTCAAATGGGATGAACCAGCCATAAAATATTTTGAAAAGGTAAAAGAAGATATAGCTCAAGCCCCAACCTTGATACACCTATACTTTAAAAAATATTTTATAATTTACTGCTATGCCTCAGAGCACACCACGTCTAGAGTATTGTTGCAGAATAATGAGAAGGATGAAGAGGTTCCTATTTCTTTCATGAGTATACCAGTAAAAAAACATGAGTTGCACTAATCCCAAACTGACAAATAGGCATTTGCAGTGGTGAAGGAAGTAAAATAGTTTCCGTATTACATTCTTCATTCTCACTCCATAGTTTTTGTTCCAAGTTCGTCTTTCAAAAGTATTCTCACACAATAGGAGGTAGTTGTAAATAAAAAAGCTACTCGGGTAGCAGAAGTGCAAGAATTCGATCTAGAAATCAAACCCACCAAACTAGTCAGAGGTCAGGGTCTATGCAAGCTAATGGCCAAAAATAAGGGAGATTGAGAATTGCCTAATTGTTTGTTTTTGGAATGAGCAATTCATGCTTCTCAGATGTGGCATTTTCCTTGACCTATGGAAAACCCCCAAATCATCTCATGGGTAAAGAAAAGAGAAATATATGGCTTAAAGTAGAAAGGTACATCACTGTGGATGATGTCTTGTACAAAAAGGGAATTGACAAGATGTTCTTACGATGTGTAGATAAAGACCAATAAAAGAAGCTACTGCAAGCATTTCACAATGAAGCCTATGGAGGAAACTACTCATCATTTGTGACAGCTTTTAAAATATTGAAAATTTTCTATTACTGGTTAGGGATGTTTAGAGATGCATACAAATGGGTGGCAGGTTGTGAAAAGTGAAAACTTTTCTTGGGGAAGCCTTAGTTATCTACATTGCCTCTAAGACCTATAGTCATTGAAGACCCCTTCCAATAGTGGGGACTTAACTTCATTGGTCCAATTAATCCAACTTCAAGTGGAAGACACACTCATATTCTCACTTCCATAGATTACTTCATCAAATGGGTTGAAGTTGTGCCAGTAAAGGTGACCATTTCTGAAGTAGTCTGTAGATTCTTAAAGGATAACATAGTCACGAGATTTGGGGTTCCACTCAGGATAGTGACTTACAATGCTCATAATTTATCATCCTATGAAATTAAACTTGTCTTCTATGACCATGGAATTAATTTGTCTCATTCTTCAAATTATTTCCCATACGAAAATGGACAAGCAGAGTCCATGAATAAAAATTTGATCAATATTATGACAAAGCTTATAGAAGAAAGATGAAAGGGTTGGCCTAAAAGACTCTACGAAGCTTTGTGGGAAGATACAACTTCACCAAAAAGGGCCATTGGAATGTCTCCTTTTGAGCTGGTTTATGGAGTTGAGGCTTAGTTATCTCTTTCACTTGAGCTAGCTTCCACCAAGTTGCAAAGATGTATTGAAAATGATGTTTTCCAGAATTCACTAGAAAAGAGAATTATGTATTTATCCAAAATTAAAGAAGAAAGGGCAGAACCGATTGATCACATAACTAGTCATTAGCCTAGAATGAAAGAAATATTTGATCAACCTACCAGACTGTGCAAATTCATGGAAGGAGATAAGGTCTTACTTTGGGATAAATGATGTGAATCACGTAGGGCACATGGTAAGTTTAAATCTCTCTAGAAGGGTCCTTTTGGGATTTCTCAAGCTTTGGGTCCTAATGCATTCAAGCTAAGGTATGTGATGAACTACAACTAATTGAGTACCTGATTCAAGAACTGCAAGTGATTAGAGATCACCGAGCACTCAATTGTTATGCAGGATAATTGAATCAGTCATTATGTTTTCATTGATGTCAACTAGCTTTGACAGTACTTATCATGGTTGTTGCAAATATCTAAACATCTATAAAGGAGGAGAAAAGATAAAGAACCAAGATTTCTACATGAAGGAAGATGGATATGATAGATGAGGTTAAGGAATACTCTTGGTAACTTATTGATGAGTCTATGACTTCATATTGTTCACTTGATTATGTTGCATTAATCTGTTATGAAGATAGGAGAAAAATGTTACAAAGTAGTGTGGTTAGTTAATGAAGCATTCCAATATACACCAAGCCAGTGTAGTGTATACCAAGCGACAGGATCAACCAAGCTTGTGTCCACCGATGCATTTGTTTGTTAACTGAGTATGGACAAAAGAGCTAAATGATTAGTTTAGCTGACAGAAATTGATGAGTTGTAAAGTGTATGATTACAAGGTGAAAAGATAAAGTTTGTTGTAAGATCTACAACTAACAAAATTTAGGGAAGATTTAAAGGATATACTTGAAATGTGTTACTGACACATCAGGCGAGGAAGGTTTAAGTGGAAAATTCAACGAAGGAGATTAAGCGTCAAAATATGATGGATGAAAAGAAAATGGTTTACTTATCTATTTAGGATACTAGGGTTTCACAGTGAAACTTATGTCTAAAGAAGGAGACTGTAGAGATATTCCATGAATAGACTTCATGCATGCCTAATCATACTAGTTAAAGAAGAATCAAACTGTAGAACTGTACCGAGCATCAAAGAGTTTTACCAAGGGACAATAATTTATTGAATGTTGATGAACTGAATAAGAAATATATTGATCAGAGGATTTGTATGGACTTAAGATAGATCTGATAATCTACAAATCAAGTTGTATTGTAATCAGATCACCTACTATTTCAGTTTAACCATTGTAAATAGATAAAATCTCTTAACTGAGTGGACTTGAAAGTCTCATTATGTCATTCATAGAATGTACATTATTATCCTATCAACCCAATAGTGAATGCTTTTTGGATGATAATTGTTAGTGTTAAATCCTCTAACAAGGTCACACCTTACATTGTGTTTTGTAACCTTTAACAGGGTTGGATCTTCACTGAGCTCACTTCAGAAGAGTAAAATTTTTTGGGGTTACCGGTCTCAGGTGGCTTTTCCCTTTGCAGGATTTCCATGTTAAATCTTTTGTGTTAGGTGTTTATGCGGTGTTTGTTTGTATATCATACTTTACATATTCCATTATAGATTTGGTCAGTAATCACTATGAGCAATTAACTAGTAATTGGTAATTTCATAGATAGTTAGTATTTTATGTTTATCGAGCTGCAGATTTAGTTGAGTTTGTTTTAAGTAATACATTTTGTAATTAGGACTATGGATAACTAATTCACCCCCCTCTCAGCTATTCTAACAATTGGTATCAGAGCATCTTGGTTGCTTGGAACAGAGTTTTAAGGACTTCAGCAAAAATATCACAAAATGTATAAGAGGGAAGTGCCAAAGCTGAATAAGGACAACTTTACAATATGGAAAAGTCGAATGAGACTTCATATATCTTGGATTGGGAATTATGCCCTCACCCTATTGGATAATGGCTACATATCATATCCTACAAGACCTTTGACTCTTGATCAATCAAGAGATATACATGAGCATAATGTTACTCTGATGGAGATTGCTTCTACTCTATTAGATGTCGAGTTTGAAGATGTCAAGGACTACCTTACTTCGAAGGAAAGGTGGGATAAACTTACTCAAGTTTATAGTGGTGATGCAAATGTCAGAAGAGCTAGAGCTAAAATTTTAAGAGGAAGATTCAATGATATGAAAATGAAAGAAGGAGAAAACATAGTGCAGTATACAAACTGAATAAAGGAGGTAATTAATGCTATCATAGGATCTGGTGGTGTCATTACCAAGGAAATAGTGGTAAGTAAAATTCTAAGAACCTTATTGCCTATTTATGCTATCAGAATATCTGCAATACATGAAATGAGTTATGCACCTGCAGTACTCTCACTCTTGATAGTCTGATCGGTAAGATAACAACTTTTGAACTGGACAATTTTGATAATAGTGTTGTACCATCTATTGAATCTACTTTCATGACTTCTATGAAGATCGATAAGTCTAGTAGTAGAAGTAATAATGATGATAATGATAGTAATACTGATGATGATCTTGATGATCTTGAAGCTCTTATGGCCAGGAGATTACCTAAAGGTAAAGGTAGATATAGGGGTAAATTAACTTTAGCATGTTTTAACTACAAAGAAGTTGGTCATATTGCTGCTAGATGCCCAAACAGGAAAGAAGATGATAGAAACAAGGATCGATCTGGTGAAGGAAGATATGGGAGAAGAAATATCAAAAGTTACCAACACTACAACAGAGATAACCAAGACAATAATGATAAAGGCAAAAAGGTATGTTACATTGCTGAAGAGAATGATACCCAGACCGACACAGATGATGACGTGGAAGTGGTTTTTGTTGTGATGAAGGATGATTCTAAGGAAGAAGGAAGGTATGTAGAGACAAAACTCATTTCTAAGGTTAATAAAAATGATACATAGATCATTAATAGTGGTTGTACCCATCACATGACTGGTGATGAAGAAAAATTTGATCATCTTGAGCAATATAATGGAGGATCTGTAAAAATGGTAAATGATACTCCTTGTATGGTTAGAGGAAAAGGAACCTTAATGATAAACGATAAAATCAAATATGATAATGCTTATTGGGTAGAAGGACTAAATTATAATTTGCTAAGTGTGGCACACTTAACAACTCAGGTCATCGAGTAGCTTTTGAGAGCAAAAAGATTAAGGTATTTGATGATGAAGGAAAACTTGTTGGAACAAGAGCACAAATGAAAGGTAACTTGTTTTATCTTGATAATGCTAAGTCTTCCTGTTTAATAATGCAAAATGAGGATGCATGGCTATGGCATAAAAGGTTATGTCATGTAAACTTTGATAACATGATTTAAATTAGTAGAAATAAAAAGGTTAGAGGTCTGCCTAACCTAGCAAAGTTTGATCATGTTATGTGTCATGAATGTCAAAAGGGTAAAATGACAAAATCTAGTTTTAAGAGTAAAGATTATTCAACAAAGAGAATTTTGGAGCTAGTTCACACTAACCTATGTGGTCCCATGAGAACATAGAGCTATTATGGAGATAGATACTTAATTTTGTTTGTTGATGATTACACTAGATTAATGACTGTGATGTTTTTAAAGGGGAAATTAGAGGCATTTAAGATGTTTAAATGGTATAAAGAAAAGGTAGAGAAAGAAATCGAGAAGGAACTGAAATGCTTGAAATCTGATAGAGGTGGTGAATTTACTAACTATTGTAATGAGCATGGTATAAAAAGACAAGTTTTTGCACCAAGAACACCTCAGCAGAATGGGATTGCTAAAAGGAGGAATAGATCAATTATTGATTGTGCAAGGACACTGATGTTGCAAAAGAATGTTGCTCAGACATACTGGAGAGAAGCTATTAGCATAGCTGTCTATGTTTTGAACTAAGTACAAGTAAAGGACACAAACAAAACACCCTGTGAGCTATGGTTTGGTCACAAACTGACTGGAAGTTACTTCAAAATTTTTGGTAGTAAATGTTTTATTCTGAAAGATGAAAGAAATGGAAAGTTTGAATCTAAAGGGGATGAAGGGATATTTCTTGGATATTCCACTAAAAGAAAAGCCTGTAAGTCTTTGAACAAAGTTACTAATAAAATGATTGAAAGTACTAATGTCAGGGTTGATGAATTTGACACTAAGAATAGTGAAGAAAACACTAGTGAGTCGGAAGACTATGATAGATTCACTTACATTGAATAGCCAAAGTACCTACCAAAGCCATAGACTGTGTTAATCAGTCATCAAGAAAACAACACCAAGGAACAACAAGGAGAAACAAACAATCAGGAAGGAGCTACCGAGAAAGCACATGAACCTGAACAGGATGAACAACAAAGAAGAGATCAAGTACTGGATAGATTTTTCAGAAGACATCATCCTCAAAACCAAATCATTGGTGATAAGAAATCTGGCATGATGACAAGAAGTAAGTTGAGACAAGGCACATGCTTAGTTTGTAAGTTTGAACCAAAAAATGTTAAAGTTGTTAGGAATGAATGCTAAATGTTTGGCAGCCATTCTATAGCAGTTGTTGTTGCATTCATGACTATGATTTTCATTGAGAATATACTCTTTGATATGTGATGTTGAGGATATAATCTTTGATATGTTGTATGTCTATGGTTAAGAGTGCAGATAGTAATTCTTTTATTCATGGAAGTTCTGAGCATTTTGGTGGAAGCAATATTTAGGCAGTGTTCCTGAGTAATAGTTTGTGGAAATCAGATGATATCTCCTAATCAGGATGGAATCTAGTTTTGTGCAGTTAAAGGGAAGTTGAAGACACATTGATAGTGACATGGATGATAGCACAAACTTTGAGGTCGCATGAGTGAAGATTTATTATATTTGGAAGCTGATAGTTTTGTGTAATTCTGATGTAGTGTGTGGAAATATTTATTTTGTCATTGTATGTCGACTCATTTGTAATTATTTGAGTGTGTTATAAAGGAAGGAATGTGTTTCCTTGTTGTATGTAGAAGAGGATAGTAGTGTATGTATGTGAAGTGAAGAAAAGAGCTAAATGTGAAAGCGAATTGTGAAGGAAGACATGCGAAGTACAGAGATCTGAAATTAAGATCTGGTGTAATAGTGAGTGCGGTTTGGCACAATCAGAGAAGTGGTAACATATTATTCTATTGATTAATACAAAGATTAATTAGACAATGTGTTCAGTGATCTTACCCTAAAGTTTTTGGGCAGTGGGTCCTTCTATCTTTCATAACTCTTAATAGGGTTAGAATCTTTTAACAGGGATTCAAAATCTCTTAATAGGGATTCATATGTACTGAATGTATTTCATAAGACTCCTAACAGATTCCATCCTTTCACAAGGAATATTCATATTAGTGCATCTTTTGTGGGAATCACTCCCACCGGTGTCTACTCTTTGATCAAGAGGTTCCCTAGTCAGCATATCTTGTGTCATTGTGTTATTGTGTATGAATATCTTTCTATGGTTGGTAATTATATTGCTTACATGGTTTAATGTTGTTGAAGTTAATAAAAGTTATAATTATCTAATAACTGATTTAGCCCCCCCCTCCCTCTCAGTTATCTTGGTAGACTTTACTTTCTAACAATTGGTATCAGAGCAGCAGGTCCTTGAAAAAGAAGTTTAACAGCTTAAGGAGATCCATGGTGAATTTTAGGAAAGAAAGCCCTAAGTTTGATGGAGTAAATTTTGACAGATGGAAAGAAAAGATGAAGACACACCTGCTGTGTTTAGGACTAGGTTATTGGTTGATTACAAAGAATGATAAGACTATCATTGAAGAGGATAATCTTGAAACATGTACTACTGATGAGAGAGATCTATTCATGTGTAACATACTTGCAAGAGAAACACTTTTGACAGCCCTTCCGGAGAATGAGTACAGTCAGGTAAAATGTTTAAAGAAATCTCATGAAATTTGGAAAGCTTTACACTCTACTTTTGAAGGTGATGAACATGCAAAAAGAGTTAGATTACATAATTGGATATATGCATTTGAAGATATAAGAATGTTGGAAGATGAATCTGTTAGAAGCTATATTGGTAGAATGTCAGAAATTGTTACAAGTATAAAATCTTGTGGAGGAGCAAAGACAAAGAATGAAGTGATATGAAAAATTCTGAGGACATTGACTCCTATATTTAAGCAAACAACACAGATGATTGAATAAGTCATACCTTGTACTAAAAAATTTACAAGAGAGACTCTTCTTGGAAGATTGGAAGTAGCAGAGATGAACCTGAGGTTATCAGAAGACTTACCTAGAATGGAGACAACATTCAGTGCTCTTAGTGTTTTCCCTACTTTGTCAAGAAGCATCAGTGTGAGCAGAGATTTTGCTGGCAGTAGCAGATCTAGAAATGAAAAAGACAAGAAGATTGAAGAAGGTATTTCCTTGCTTGTGAAGAGAGAACCAGATGGTAAGAAAATTTTTAAATGTTAGACTTGTCAAGAATATGGTCATTTTTCATCTAAATGTTCTAAGAGAGTTAAAAAGTATAGAAACAATTTCAAACCTAGAAGATCTACAAAATGTTATTATGCTAATGATGAAGATCTTGAAGCTAGTATAGAGAGAACCTTAAGTGAAAGTGATAATGAGACTAATGATGACATAGGATTTGTAGCAATTAAAGAAGAAAATTCTGAAACTGATGTCAAGGAAGAAAAAGTCTTAGTTTCTCAAGTTGAAAAGAAAGGTGATTGGATTATAGATAGTGGTTGTTCACATCATATGACTGGAGACATGAAAATGTTCATAAATTTAAATGATATGATGGAGGAGTTGTTAGAGTTGGAAACAATGCATATTGTTTGATTAAAGGTATAGGATCTATTACTCTTGATGGAAAGACTAATATTGATGATGTTTATTTTGTGGATGGATTGAAACATAATATTTTGAGTGTTGGACAGTTAGTTGATAAGGGATATCAAGTTTGGTTTACTGAGAAAACTTGTGTGATAAAGGATAAAGATGGAAATCTGATTGGAACTGGATCTAGAACCAGAGGTAATGTATTTCAGTTGAATCCTATTGAGATGACATATTTGATTACTAAAATTGATGACAGTTGGTTATGTCATAGAATTTTTTTTCATATAAACTTTGACAACATTGTGAAAGTAAGTACTACACTTGCAGTAAGAGATTTTCCTAAAATTATGAAGCCTGCTAACATGATTTGCAAAGAATGTGTGATGGCTAAACAGAAAAGAAGTTATTTTCCCAGTAAGAAGTTTACATCTACAGAAAAGCTAGAAATTGTTTATATAGATTTGAAAGGTCCTATGAGGACTAGAGGATTCTATGGAGAAAGGTATTTTATGATTCTTGTTGATGATTTTACAATAATGAGGTGGATTGTATTTCTTAAAGAAAAATCTGAAGCATTTGATAATTTTAAGATTGTTAAAAATAAAGTTGAGAATGAATCTAGAATGAAGATTAAATATTTGAGATCTGATAGAGGTGGAGAATTTACTTCTAGAGAGTTTAACACCTTTTGTGAAGAAAATGGCATTAAGAGATAGTTCTCAGCCCCTACAACACCTGAACAAAATGGTATTGTAGAAAGAAGGAACATATCAGTGACTGAAGCAGCAAGAGCTATGTTATTTGAGAATGATTTGGTGAAGATATTTTGGAGAGAAGTAGTGAACACATTAGTGTATACAATGAACAGAGTACAAATCAGAGTAGATACAGACAAAACACCTTATGAATTATGGTTTGGACATGCACCCTCAGTTAAGTATTTTAAAATTTTTGGAAGCAAATGTTATGTAAAGAGAGATGATGATATTGGAAAGTTTGATCCTAGAAGTGATGAAGGTATATTTCTTGGATATTCTTTGAAAAGAAAAGCCTATATATGTTACAATAAAAGAACTAAGACTATTGTTGAAAGCGCAAATGTTAAGGTTGATGAAAAGTTCAAAATTCAAGAAAGAATACTTGATTATGAATTAGATGAAGAAGCTCATCCTAAACCTAACATTGGATCTACTGAATTATTTTATGAAATTGACAGTGATTTTTTGAATGAAAGCCACAGTGAAGTCATTGAAGAACCTACACCTAAAGTGAGATCTGAGACAGTGACACCTAGCAAGAGTTTGTTAAAGAATCATCCTATTGGACAAATTATTGGAAGCATCAAAAGAGGAGTTCTAACTCAGAATAAGGTACAAGAAATGTTATATTTGATTTCTCAAATTGAACCTAAAACTACTAGTGAAGCTTGTGAAAATGAAAGTTGGACTAATGCTATGAAAGAAGAACTAGATTAGATTGAAAAGAACAAGACATGGGAATTGGTTCCTAGACCTAAAGACAAGAATTTTTTTGGAACTAAATGGGTATATTAAAAAACAAGATGAATGAACAAGGAGAAGTAGTGAGAAACAAAGCAAGATTGGTATGTAAGGGATACTCATAGCAAGAAGGAATTGACTATGAAGAAACCTTTGCACCTATTGCAAGAATTGAAGCAGTAAGAATGTTTTTGGCCTATGCAGCTTACAAGAAATTTAAAGTGTATTAGATGGATGTGAAGTTAGCATTTCTGAATGGAGAATTGGAAGAAGAAGTCTACATTGAGCAGCTTGAAGTTTTTCCTTTGACTCAAGAAGGAGACATGGTATGTAAACTAAAGAAAGCTTTATATGGACTAAAACAAGCTCCTAGAACTTGGTATGCAAGATTGGACAAGTATTTGTTAAAGTTGGGATTTACAAAAGGAACAGCTAATAGTAATCTATACACAAAAGAAATTGAAAACAGTTTGTTGGTTATAGTTATTTTTGTTGATGACATTATTTTTGGAGGAGAAGACGAAGCTAGTGACAAATTGCTGATGAAATGAAGATTGAATTTGAAATGAGTATGATTGGTGAAATGAAATACTTTTTGGAATTACAGATAACACAGAAGAATGATGGTATCTTTGTAAGTCAGAAAAAGTACCTGAATGACTTGTTGAAAAGATTTGGAATGGAGAATTGTAAACCAGTTGGAACACCTATGGTAATTGGACATAAGTTATCTAGCACAGATGAGACTCCTATAGTAGAACAAAATAATTATAGATCCATGATTGGAGGATTACATTATTTGACACACACAAGACCTGATATAGCACATTCAGTTGGAATTGTAGCAAGATTTCAAGTTGAACCTAGAGAATCACATTATGCAGCAGTAAAAAGGATACTGAGATATTTAAGAGGCACAACGGACTATGGATTGTGGTATGAAAAATATGATGATTTTACCCTATGTGCATATACAGATGTTGATTGGGGAGGCAATGTTGATGATAAGAAAAGCACCAGTGATGGAGCATTTTTCCTTGGAGGAAGATTGATTTTTTGGTTAAGCAAGAAGCAGAATTGTATCTCAAAGAGCATAGCAGAAGCAGAATATGTACTAGCAGCAAACAATTGTAACTAGATAATTTGTATGAAGAAAATGTTGAAGGATATTGGAATAAAGTTTTTTGAACCTATTGTCATACATTGTGACAACACCAGCACAGTTAGTATGTCTAAGAATCCTGTATTACAATCTAAGACAAAGCATATAGAGATCAAGTATCATGTTGTAAGAAAGAAAGCTGTTGAGAAGAAAGTCAGACTTGAATAGATAAGTACAAAGGAGCAGATAGCAGATATATTTACAAAGCCTTTGCCTAAGGATACATTTGAGTATCTGAGAGGTATGCTTGGGGTTATGGCCCAGCCTACTTTTGAGAAGTGATGCAGTTTCTTGCATCCATCCAGTGGTATATGAGCCTTATCTTTTTTCTGGACTGGATGTTGGTACTTCCTCTATGGGGGAGTATGTGTATCCGAGCTTAGTCACGAGGACTCTAGTGAATGCATTTTCTGAATAGTGTCTTTTGACATTGGAGTTGTTGTCGACATAGTGATGAAATTTTTGTCATTGATGTCAATGGGGGTGAAGTGTACATGAAAAAATCTATTTGTACTATCTGAATAGGAAAACAAAGCAAGATTTGATTGATGAAGAGGATTTGAAGCAGCAGTGTTGCAGTATTGGATTTTTGGAACATTGGATGTTTTTTCATCTATGTTGCCATCAATACCAATGGGGAAGTTTGTTAGGAATGAATGATAAATTTTTGGTAGCCATTTTGTAGCAGTTGTTGTTGCATTCATGACTATGATTGTCATTGATGTCAACACAGTGATCTTCTGGAGACATACAAAAAAGCAGACAGAGTTTGGATTAGCACACATGGGTTATTGCAGTTGGAGCTATGAAATATTGAGGATATAATATTTTATATTTTATATGTCTATGGTTAAGAGCACAGATGGTAATTCTTTTATTCATGGAAATTATGAGCATTTTGGTGGAAGCAGTATTCAGGCAGTGTTCCTAAGTAGTAGTTTGTGGAAATTGGATGATATCTCCTAATCAGGATGGAATCTAGTTTTTCACAGTTAAAGGAGAGTTGAAGACACATTGATAGTGATGTGGATGATAGCACTAACTTCGAGGTCACACGAGTGAAGATTTATTGTATTTGGAAGCTAACAGTTTTGTGTAATTCTGATGTAGCGTGTGGAAACTTTTATTTTGTAATTGTATGCTGACTCATTTGTAATTATTTGAGTATGGTATAAAGGAAGGAATGTGTTTCCTTGTTGTATGTAGAAGAGAACAGTAGTGTATGAATATGAAGTGAAGAAAAGAGCTAAATGGGAAAGCGAATTGTGAAGGAAGACATGCGAAGTACAGAGATCTAAAATTGAGATCTGGTGTAACACTGAGTGAGGTTTGGCATAGTCAGAGAAGAGGTAACATATTATTCTATTGAGTAATACAAAGATTATTTGGACAGTGTGTTTAGTGATCTTACCTTGAAGTTGTTTGGGCAGTGGGTCCTTCAATTTTCCATAACTCTTAACAGGGTTAGAATTTTTTAATAGGGATTCAAAATCTCCTAATAGGGATTCATATGTACTGAATGTATTTCATAAGACTCTTGACAGAGTCCATCCTTTCACAAGGAATATTCATATTAGTGCATCTTTTGTGGGCATCATTCCCACCGGTGTTTACTCTTTCATCAAGAGGTTCCCTAGTCAACATATCTTGTGTCATTGTGTTATTGTGTATGAATATCTTTCTATGGTTGGTAATTATATTGCTTACATGGTTTAATGTTGTTGAAGTTGATAAAAGTTATAATTATCTGATAACTGATGCACCCCCCCTGCCTCTCAGTTATCTTGGTGGACTTTACTTTCTAACAAAAGTTGCATTGGAGAATGAAGAATGGGTAAATGCAATGAATGAAGAGATAGAACAGATAGAGAAAAACAAGACATGGACTTTAGTACCTAGGCCTAAGGATAAGAATGTTATCAGTACTAAATGGATTTTTAGAAACAAGCTAAATGAAAATGGAGAGGTCACAAGAAATAGAGCTAGACTTGTATGCAAGGGTTATGCACAAGAGGAATGTATAGATTATGGTGAGACTTTTTCACCTATTGGTAGACTAGAAGGAATGAGAATGTTACTTGCATATGTAGCACATAAGAAGTTTAAATTTTATCAAATGGATATCAAGTCTGCATTTCTAAATGGGATACTAGAAGAAGAGGTCTACATCGAACAACTAGATGGGTTTGTTGATCCAAAAAAGAAAGATATGGTATGTGGACTACATAAAGCTTTATATGGTTTAAAGCAAGCACCTAGAGCCTAGTATGAAAGGTTGCATACTTATTTGTTAAGTATTAGTTTTGTTAGAACTAGTGAGAACAACAATTTGTATATGAAAGGAGATACTGATGATACTATCTTGATTGCTGAAATATTTGTGGATGATACTATTTTTGGAGGAAAAGATCATATTTGTAAATCATTTGCTAATAAGATGCGCAAAGAATTTGAAATGTCTATGTTTGGAGATATTAAGTTCTTTCTAGTCTTGCAGGTTATTCAACAGAATGATGGAATATTCATCACATAATCAAAGTATATAAAGGAAGTACTAAGAACATTTGGCATGGTAGATGCTAAACTAGTTGGAACACCGATGGTCACAGGCTACAAACTGACTAAAGATGATGAAACTATAGAGGTGAACCAGACATTATATCAATCTATGATTGGTAAGTTGATGTATGTAGTGCATAGTAGACCAGATATTGCACATGTTGTGGTAATTGTTACTAGATTTTCTACAAATCTGAAGGAGTCACACATGGTTGCAACTAAAAGAATCTTAAGATACCTGAAGAAAACAAAGGACTATGGATTATGGTATCCTAAGGAAGGGAATTTTGAACTAAGAGTTTACACCGATGTAGATTGGGCTGGAAATATAGATGACAGAAAAAGTACCACCGGAGGAGCATTTTTCTTTGGTGAAAGACTTGTTACTTGGAAAACTAAGAAACAATCTTATATTTCTCAGTCTACTACCGAAGTAGAGTATGTTGTTGTTGCAACAAACTATTCAAACATTGCCTACATCAAGAAAGTATTGGAAGGGATGAACAAGGTAATCACTGAGCCAATGATTATATAATGTGATAACACAAGTGCAATAAACATTTCTAAGAATCCTATAATGCACTCAAAGACCAAGCACATCTCTATTAAGTATCACTACTTAAGAGAACAAGTACTGGAGAAGCAAGTTAAATTAGAATATGTTACATCAAAAGAGCAACTTGTTGACATATTTACCAAACCTCTACCGAAGGAAACTTTTGAATATTTGAGGACTAGACTTGGGGTCCATCCCCTGTCTACAGGTCACTAATGTGATCTAAAGGCTGCATCAGCCTAATCTTATTAGAAGATCATTCATGTTGATGCAACATAGCTCACACTTTAGACTCTATCTAAGGTTGTGTAGATTTGAGAAATTAGAACATGAGATTTTCAAATCAGTATACTAAGATACAGAGATACATTGTATACACCAGACTACAAAGAGTCACATGGCTAATACAGAGTTGTATGTTTATTTGTTTCTTTGGCATTACTGTCAAATGGAGAGATAAACAATATGATACTTGAGGAGATCTGATGCAGGAGCATCCTAGGTATTAGAGCAATCTTGCATCACCCAAAAAATATTTTTGTTTACTTTTCAATAAGGGCTATCTTGTTCAAAGCTGATATTTATGGAAACTTACTATTTTTAGTAAGTTGGTCATACAATCTCAGAATGTTCTAATTTCACAGGTGGAGGTTCATCTTAGTCATTTCAACCTACCAATTGAGTTTCATTGCCACATCATCTGTATTGGTGAAGTTATTGAGGTTTTTGGGTACAAAATCTTTCAGGTCAATTTTGAAGGCCTTAGAGGCTCCAGATCGTGATCGAACCCCGGTTGACTAGCGCTTGCACATGTCAGGCACTGTAGATCTCATCATTGCATTTTTGAAAAGTGGTTACAATAGAAAAATAAAGCTACAGTTAAAAAGTTATGGCCTTCGGAAGTTGGGTTACCTAAAAACATATTTTGTATTTCTTTTGAGCCAACCCTATTGTTTAAATTGTGAAAATAAAATAATTCTATGTATAGTCGGCCTTAAGGGCTAAATTTCTAGAATGTTCTTGGGTGGTGGAAATTACTTATATAAAGAAGACCCATAGTGTTGTCTAGGGCAATTTTGGGTAGTAGATCTAGGTAATAATTCAAGGCTTTGTCCTACAGAAAATTGTAAGGGAATGCCCATGTGGTTTTGCATATTTTAATTTTGAAAGTTTGTAATTCCACATTTGTGAAGATAATAAGAAGCCCATTTTTTGTTCTTGCAAATTGTTATTGTTTCTCTATTTCTATTATGTGTTTGTGGTATTAAGGGGAGCACCCTTCATCAAGTGGTATCAGAGCGGGAGTTCCTGAGTGTGTAAACAGATCACTAACTGTGAGGCAATTTACACCAAGACTGGGGTTAGGGTTTTAGTGCGCATTGTGAAAATGCCTCCACAAAGGGAACGTGGCGGAAGAGCTGGTGGTGTGATACCTGAGGTTAGAGCGCTCCAAAGATAAGTGCAAGCATTGCAAGAAGAGATTCGTAGAGGGATGAATCTTAATGTCAGAGATGAAAGTGAGTATGAAGCTGAAGAAGAAGGGAATTCTGAAGGAGAAGTCGAAGTTGTAAATCAGGAAGAAGAAAGACTTTCCCAAGCCATTTTGAAGATCAGGAAAAGACCTAAGATTGAGGTTTCAACATCTTTTGGAAATCTTAACCTAGAAGAGTTGATCGACTGGATCAATGAACATGAAGAATCTTTCGAGTATGAAGATATTGAGGATCCTGATAGGGTCAAATTTGTGAAGGCTAGACTAAAAGGTCATGCGGAGATCAAGTGGCAAGAGATTCAATTGGAGCGAAATAGAAGAGGGAAAGATAAAATCACAAGATGGGATTAGATGGTGGATAAATTGAAGTGGTAGTTCATTCTTGTTGATTATGAGCTTGACCTACTGAAGAAAAATCAAAGTTTGAAGCAAGCAGGAAGATCTGTTCAGGAATATACGGAGGAGTTCTATCGAATCCTCATCAGAACAGGCCATGCAAAAGCTAACAAGGAGAAAGTTTCCCATTACCTTAATGGGTTAAGGCCGAGCATTTAGGAAGAATTGAATCTGGTTCGAATGAATAGTATTGAAGATGCATACCAGTTTTCCCTAAAAGTAGAGGAAAAGCTGAACAATAAGTTTGAGAGTAGACAAAGCAGAAGAGGTCGCGATGGACAATCTAGTGGACGATAATATGGAGGCCAAAATGAAGATCCAAAAAAGATGGATGAGGCCAGTAGTAGTCAAAATTAGATAGGAAACAATTCCAATCGTTTCCAAGATCAGAACAATAGAGATCAAAGAGGAAGAGGAAGAGGACAAGGTTTGGGAAGAGGAAGCTTCCGTGGAACATGTTTTCACTGTGGAGAAGAAGGTCATAGGGCATTTGAATGTCCTCAACACCAAGGAAGGATGGATAGGAGGAATGAAGGCAAGGCCAGAGTGGCACATGTAGATGAAAATGCCAGATCCTCAAACTTTAAAGATGTTGAAAGAGGAGAAATATTGATTAACAGAAGAGTCCTGCTAAGTGGTGAGAATGAACCTAAACAAAGGAGGAGCCTGTTTCACACTAGATGCAAGTGTGAGGGTAAATTTTGTGATGTGATTATTGATAGTGGAAGGACTGACAATTTGTTGTTAGAAGAGATGGTGACAAAGTTGAAGCTCAAGAGATAGAAACACCCACATCCATAACAGATTGCCTGGGTGCAAGATGACCACAAGGTCATGGTCAATGAACAATGCCTAGTCAAGTTCAAGATTGGTGAATACCATAATAAGGTACTATGTGATATCATATCTATAGATGCATGTCATATGTTGTTGGGTAGACCATGGCAATTTGATAGATGTGTTGTACATGATGGTCATGTGAATACTTGTTCCCTGACAAAGGATGGAGTGTGACATAAGCTAAAGCCATTGAAGGAGACCGAAGAAAAGGTATGTGGTAATGCAAGAATAACTTTTATTGATGGAAGAAAATTCCTAGATGGTATGAGGCATGAGCATGTGTGTGTTTTTTTTTTAATTCCAAAAGCTGGTAATGAGGAAGTAGAGGATGTACCTGTAGAGGTTGCAGGTTTATTGAATGAGTTTTAGGATATTGTATCTAATAATGTACTTAATGGATTACCACTAGTAAGGAAGATCAGTCATCAGATGGATTTGATTCTAGGAGCCAGTTTTCCAAACAAGGCAGCACACAGAATGACACCAGTATAAAGTGAGGAGTTGAATAGACAAGTACATGAGTTGTTATAGAATAGAGAACGGAGGATGTGTATAGACTCCAGAGCGATAAACAAGATCACAATCAAGAATAGGTTTCCATTGCCACAAATGGATGATATTATGGATTGTTTGAGTAGAGTTGTGTATTTCTCAAAGATAGATCTGAAGAGTGGATATCACCAGATTCAGATCAGAGAGGAGATGAATGGAAGACTACCTTCAAGATAAAGGAAGGACTATATGAGTGGTTAGTCATGCCTTTTGGGCTAACCAATGCACCGAGCACTTTCATGTGGCTCGTGAATGAGGTTTTAAAAAAAAATTTGGGTAATTTTTTCATTGTTTACCTAGATGATATTTTGATCTTTAGTAAGATATTGGAAGAGCATATGATGCATATTCTTATGGTGTTTGAGAAGTTGAGAGAAGAGAAATTGTTAATAAATTTGAAGAAGTGCAATTTTGTGAAGAAGGAGTTAGTGTATTTAGAATTTGTGGTTTCAATGGAAGGTCTAAAAATGGACCTAGAGAAAGTACAGGCTATCCCTGAATGGCCTACTCCAAGGAGTGCTACTGAGGTAAGATCTTTTCATGGTTTGGCTAGCTTTTATAGAAAGTTTATTAGAAATTGTAGCAGTATTTGTGGACCCTTGACTAAAACAATGAGAGGGGATAGAAAAGAGTTCAAGTGGACTAATGGGGCAGATAAGAGTTTTAAACTGTTGAAACAAAAAGTTATAGAACAACCTGTTTTAGCACTTCCAAATTTTAATAAGGTGTTTCAAGTAGACTGTGATGCTAGTGGTACTACAATAGGAGCTGTTATGAGCCAAGAAGGTAAACCTGTTGCTTATTTCAGTGAGAAGTTAAATGATGTCAAGAGAAAATATTATGTTTATGATCAAAAATTTTATACTATAGTTCAGGCATTAAAGAAGTGGAGACACTATCTACTTCCTAAGGAGTTTGTTTTGTAGACTGATCATCAAGCTTTGCAATATTTGAATAGTCAAGGAAAGTTGAATCAAAGGCATTTGAAATGGGTTGAATTTTTGCATACATTTTTTTTGAAACACAGAAGTGAAAAGTCTAATAGGGTTGCAGATGCACTTAGCAGAAGGAAAATATTGCTGATAGAGATTTAGATTGAGGTGGTTGGGTTCAAGGAACTCAAGAATTTATATCTAGAGGATCCTGATTTTGGTGAAGCTTGGAAAGCTTGTAAAGAACCTGTTACTCTAGATAGAACAAAGTGGTTGAATTTCATCATTAAAGATGATATGCTATTCAGAGGGAGTTAGTTGTGCATTCCAAGAAGTTCTATGAGGGAGAATCTCATCAAGGAGAAGCATAACAGAGGATTGGCTGGACATTTTGATCATGATAAAACCCTTACTTTGGTTAGTGAGAATTATTATTGGCCACAGTTGCAGCAAGATGTCAAGAAGTTTGTACAAAGTTGTAGAGTATGTCAGATGGTGAAAGGAGTGAAGCAGAATATAGGGTTGTATCAACCCTTACCTGTACCAAAAAAGTCATGGGAGGATATTAGTATGGATTTTGTTCTTGGTTTACCGAGGACTCAGCGGGGACATGATTCAATTTTTGTGGTGGTTGATAGATTTTCAAAGATGACACATTTCATTCAATGCAAGAAGGCTAATGATGTTGTTCATGTAGCAGAATTATTTTTCATAGAAGTAGTGAGACTACATGGTTTTCCAAAGACCATAGTTTTAGATCGAGACACTAAGTTTGTTGGATATTTTTGGCGCACATTGTGGAAGAAGTTGAAGATAGATTTGAAGTTTAGTTCATCACATCATCCACAGATTAATGGACAGACAGTGGTGGTGAATAGGAGTTTGGAGAATTTGCTAAGATGTTTGGTTGGAGATAAGCCAACAGGATGGGATTTGATTTTACCACAGGTGGAATTTGCATACAATAATTATGTCAACAAGAGCACTGGTAAATCACCATTCTAGATTGTTAATGGTAGTAGTCCTAGAAATGCATCTGAGTTGAGAAAGATAGATAAAGGAGAAATAAGTAGTGCTGAAGCTAAGGATTTTGTAGAACATTTGAAAAACATCCATGAGGAGGTGAGGAAGCACATTACCAAGATGAATGCATAGTATAAGGCTACGACAAATGAGAAAAGGAGGCATAAGGAATTTCAGGTTGGAGATGAATTCATGGTTCATTTGCGGAAGGAGCAATTTCCAGTTGGTACATATAACAAGCTGAAAATGAAAAAGTTTGGGCCATGTAAGATACTGAAGAAGCATGATTCAGGAAATGCATATGAGGTTGAGTTGCCTATTGAGGTTAATATTTCACTAGTATTTAATGTTTCAGATCTGACAGAGTATGATGAAGGAGGTGTTAAAGATGAGGTTATAGCAGCATAGTGGAGTATTCCAGCAACCAGTTCAAATATCAAGGAGATTGAAGACATACTGGATAATCATGTTGGCAGAAGCGCAAGGAATAAGACATATGAAGAGTATTTGGTCAAATGAAAAGGATGACCTATTGAAGATTCATCAAGACTAACAAAGGAGGTTAACTGTCTTGGTTTTCCTCTGCACACCTGAGTCGTGATAGGGTTACTTCTCAAATTACCCTAGGTGTCTGATGCAGGAGCATCCTGGGTGTAAGAGCAATCTTGCATAACCCAAAAAATATTTTTGTTTGCTTTTCAATAAGGGCTATCTTGTGCAAAGCTACTATTTATGGAAACTTACTATTTTTAGTAAGTTGGTCATATAATCTCAGTATGTTCTAATTTCATAGGTGGAGGTTCATCTTAGTCATTTCAGCCTACTAGTTGAGTTTCATTGCCACATCATCTGTATTGGTGAATTTATTGAGGTTTTCGGGTATGAAATCTTTCAAGTCAATTTTGAATGCCTTAGAGGCTCTGGATCGCAATCAACCCCTGACTGACTGGCGCTTGTGTGTGTCAAGCACTATAGATCTCATCACGGTGTTTCCGAAAAGTGGTTGCAATAGAAAAACGGAGCTACGGTTAAAAAGTTATGGCCTCCAGAAGTTGGGTTACCTAAAAACATATCTTGTATTTCTTTTGAACCGACCCTATTGTAAAATTGTGAAAATAAAATAATTCTATGTATAGTCGGCCTTAAGGGCTAAATTTATGGAACCTTCTCAAGCGGTGGAAATTGCCTATATAAAGAAGGCTCGTAGTGTTGTCTAGGGTAGTTCTGGGTAGTAGATCTGGGTAATAATTTGAGGCTTTGTCCTACAAAAAATGGTAAGGGAATGCCCATGTGGCTTTGCATATTGTAATTCTAAAAGTTTGTAATTTCACATTTGTGGAGATAATAAGAAGCCCATTTTCTGTTCTTGCAAATTGTTGTTGTTTCTCTATTTCTGTTATGTGTTTGTGGTATTAAGGGGGGCACCCTTCATCAAGATCATTGGAACATCTATCTAAGGGAGAGACAATTTGAGAAGATAAAGGGAGAGATAAATAGAAGGAAGATGAGAACTGGAAAGATCATATCTGTAGAAGAGAGTCTATATTTGCAATACTGTCATGTAACATAGTGATTAAACATATTTTGCTTAGGGAGAGCTTACCGAGCTACAAAATTTGCTTATAGAGTTGTAGAATACATGTTTGGTATGTGTATGGTATATTTCATATTGCTTGAGTTGCCATCAATGCCAAAGGCAGAGATTGATGACCTACAACTAATTGAGTACCTGATTGAAGAAGTACAAGTGATTAGAGATCACTGAGCACTGAATTGTTATGCAGGATAATTGAACTAGTCATTATATTGTCATTGATGTCAACTAGCTTTGACAGTACTTATCATGGTAGTTGCAAATATCTAAACATCTGTAAAGGAGGAGAAAAGATGAAGAACCAAGATATCTTCATGGAGGAAGATAGATATGACAGATGAGGATAAGGAATACTCTTGGTAACTTATTGACGAGTCTATGACTTCATATTGTTGACCTGATTATGTTGCATTAATCTATTATGAAGATAGGAGAAAAATGTTACAAAGAAGTGTGGTTAGTCAATGAAGCATTCCAGTATACATCGAGCCAGTATAGTGTATACCGAGTGATAGTATCAACCGGGCTTATGTTCACTGACGCATTTCTTTGTTAACCGAGTATGGACAAAAGAACTAAATGATTAGTTTAGCCGACAGAAATTGATGAGCTGTAAAGTGTATGATTACAAGGTGAAAAGACAAAGTTTTTTGTAAGATCTACAGCTAACAAAATTTGGAGAAGATCTAAAGGATAGAATTGAAATGTGTTACTGACACATCAGCCGAGGAAGGTTTAAGTGGCAAAATTAACGAAGAAGATTAAGCGAAAAAATATGATGGATGAAAAGAAAATGGTTTACTTGTCTATTTAAGAGACTAGGGTTTCATAGTGAAACTTATGTCGGAAGAAGGAGACTACAGAGATATCATGTGAACAAGCTTCATGCATGCATGATCATATTGGTTGAAGAAGAACTGAACTGGAGAATAGCACCAAGCATCAGAGAGTTTTACCGAGGGACAGTAAGTTATTGAATTTTGATGAATTGAATAAGAAATATTGATCAGAGGATTTGTATGGACTTAAGATAGATTTGATAATCTACGAATCAAGTTCTATTATAATTAGATGACCTACTTTTTCATTTTAACCATTGTAAACAGATAAAATCTCTTAACCAAGTGGACTTGAAAGTCTTATTATGTCATTCATAGAATGTACATTATTACCCTATCAACCCCATGGTGAATGTTGGTTAGACGATAACTATTAGTGTTAAATCCTCTAACAAGGTCACAACTTACAGTGTGTTTTGTAACCTTTAATAGGGTTGGCTCTTCATCTAGCTCACTTTAGAAGAGTGAAATTTTTTTGGGTTACCAATCCCAGGTGGTTTTTCCCTTTGCAGGGTTTACACGTTAAATATGTTGTGTTATGTGTTTATGTGGTGATTGTTTGTATATCATACTTTACATATTCCATGTTAGATTTGGTCGGTAATCACTATGAGAAATTAACTAGTAATCGATAATTTCATAGACAGTTAGTATTTTATGTTTACTTAGGTGTAGATTTAGTTGAATTTGTTTTAAGTAATACATTTTATAATTGGGACTGTGCATAGCTGATTCACCCCCCTCTCAGTTATTCTAATAGTATGTTGATGGAGATGAACTTCCCTTGTCTTATAATAGATAAGACCTTAAGCTTTTTCAACTTTAGTTTTCTTTCCTTCTTGTATATAACGTTTTGGGTTGTGTTTGTAGGTGTAGAAAGTTTTGTTGTGTTTAGTCGACCTTGCCTTGATTAAGTCAAAATCTATTTTTTGAAACCAACGATTCTAAGTTCATTCTCGGTCTTGAATAGTCCCAGTCCCTAGTTAGAGCTAGTTATTACCCTCATATTTTTCATTGCTCTCAGGTTTGGTCTTTTCCAGTAAAAAGGTCCAAGTTGAAGTTGAACTTGAACTTTTTCAAGTTCAAGCTCAAGTTCAGGATCTATTGAAAGTTACTAAGTATTTCCCCGACGTCAAGGTTTCTGTGTATGGTTCTTTTTTTCGCAGGGAAGTTCCTTTTCAAAAAGCATCATTACCAAATTAGAACTATAAAAGTTTGTTGTGTGAAGTTACTTGATTTGATGGGACAGTACGAGCATGTCAAAATATGATGTATGATAGATGGCGGTGTAGTACAAAAGGGGTCATCATTGTGAAAAGTGTGGTAATCAAGAGACATTATTGGGAACTGATAATTTTATGTTGATTTAACATGAAATTTAGTGAGAAAGAGATTAAAATGTCACATCAATAATTTTTACATAAATGCGTTCATTACAACCATCCTGCATAAATCTATTCAAGACTTTTATCAACCTTGTTAATAAATTGAAGCCTTCATTATCATTTGGTTATCATTTTCTTTCGGAGGAAGGGAGTAGCAGAAATTGTGGTAAGGGAATTGTAGAGAATCTGTGCGTAGTTGATTGGTGAGTTATCCTCTTTCTCCAGCTTTCTGTTTGTAAAGGGAGATAGTTACTATATTTTGTGAAGTTTCTTTTCTTTTTTGTTAAAATGCCTCTTTTCTGCCCCAAGCTTCCTAAAGCCTAAAGAAAAACCCACTTGTTAGTCTCTCTGCCAAACATTTGTGACACTTCCCTAGTGAATGTGAGTTTGGAGGAATTGAGTGAGAGGGTTAGTAATGCATCAGAGGGATCTTTTTCTAAAAATCTAACTAGAAGTGGATTAATGGAAGCTGTCACATTTCCCCCAACCCTAACCTATCCTGAGCTTGTGCTAGAATACGCAAATAAATACGATGCTAAGAGTAGATGCATTAAGGATGCTTCAGGAGTAATTTTAGTAAGAATATGTCAAGAAATGCTCATAGCATCTCTAAAAATCCCTTAAAGAGAACACTATGAGCCCCAGACTTTCATAGAAGCAATCTGTGTATATGAGGGAGATAAGAAAAAATACAATTCTCTTATTGCTCAAAATTGGTTAGCTAAGCCAGAGAAGGGAGGCTCGCGGCTGCCCAAACCCTTAACAATTGAACATTTTCATAAGGAAATTGCAGACATTTTTTTCCATTTGAATAGAGTTAAGGGAAACGAGCATGCCTTCCACTATGAAGACTGGATGTACTACTTCATTCAGAAGATTTTGCGAGGGGAAAAGTTTATCAACTGGGCTGACTTGATCACTGAGAAACTTCATAGAAAACTCTTAAATGTAACCAATTTGACTCATTTTTATATGACATCCTAACAGATATATATTCTTTCCTACTACAAAAAATGGGAGGGTGTTCCTCATGAACCTTGGAAAAATGACATTAAATTTATGATTACTATAGACATTTACAGAATGAAAGGCTTGGAGAAGAGTTCAAAATATTCAATGATTTATTCTTAGCTAGGTTGTTCTTTGAGCTGTGTGGGAAGGAAAATAGTATACTTTCAAAGGAAGCTATGCAAGTGGTTAATGTTTATGGATGCTAATTTATCCAAGTTCCTAAGTTCAGCTATATTAGGGTTGGGGCATTTCATGAAGAGCCTTTGAGATTGCCCAGATACTATTTAGACAATGTGATTTTGATGGGAATCTATAGACAATTGGTTGTTGTTGAACGGAAGTCTAGTAGTTCCAAAAATTCCTTAAGTGTCCTATTTCCCATTGAATTAGGTCACTACAGGTGTAAATGTTTCTAAGATGCCTTGGCAATGAAAGGCGAGCTTCACACCTTGAACTTAAAATCTTACGCCCCTAGAGAAAATTTTGACTAAAGAGGTTTTGCCAAGTCAAACCTAAATGTTCCTTCCACATTCATCCATGTTCCAGAGCTTGAAGATTATTGGGCCAATTGCTCAGATGATCTAGAAGTCAAAAGGAGATTGTGGTCCAAGATGACCTTGAGGAAGGTTGTCACTTTCAAGATTGATTTGGATATTGATTGTATTGAGGAAAATGAAAATATGGATGTGCTTGATTCCCAATATCTTGAACAACTTGAGGCTCTTCCTATTCCAGAGGTTGATTGGAAAAAAGTAGAAGAGGATAACTTACAGTCCAGGATGGTTAGTGAGATGAGAAGAACAAAAAAGTGGCTTTAGGAAAAGAAGACTCCTAAGATTATTTCTCAATTCCTTGAAGAAAGATTTTGTTTCAACTAATCTTGTTGTTGGTAAATTTGTTGCAGGTAACCTTGAACTTGAAGTTGAACCAGTTTCTCTAGAAGTTCAACTTCAACTTCAAGCTTATCCTACCACACGGATTACCCATTCAAGTGCTTGAATAAAGAACAAATCTAAGGAACTAGTGGTGGATTCTAGTATTGTAGTATACTTGGATTCTCTTGAAACTAAACAACAAGAAGATCTAGTTCCAGATTTCAATTCGACCAATATGTCTAACAACCAGCATGTTTAGGGTAATTTAGAAAACACTCCAAAGGATTCCCTCGCTCTTTTGAGCAACTATGAAACACAAAAGAAACCTACCATATCTCCACAATAGTTGGAAAACTATATTTCTAAGAAATAGAGTTTCATGTTGTTTTCCTTTCCAATTGAAGACATGGTAAGTAAATTCTTGGGTAAAACTCCAAAGGTGAAAAACCCCAAGATAGAATCTAGGATTGAATTCGATGAGGATACAGGCCATTGGGTGGCAGAGATTGGTAAGCCATTTAATGATAAAGGGAATAAGGAAGTCTCTACATAGGATTATCAAGTATCAAAGATCAACCTAAGGAAAGATAGTAGAGAAGCAGATATGAAGGTATTCAAAGTATCAAATAGGAAGATCGCTAAGAGAGTATGGAAAAATGCCAAAGATATAAACAAGAAATGAAGGAAGAAATGAAAAATATGGCTCAGTATATTCATGCTATTCACCATCCAGAACCTCTTCTATTGAGCGAGATGCCAACGTCAATAGATGTAAAGTCTCATGTCAACCAAAAATTCATGGATCAAGTGTAGAGAAATAAGGCATTTACCAAAACATTTGAAAGCTAGATTGAATATGTGAAATTTGAGGTCATTAAATACCTAGGTTGCTCAAATCAAGCCTAGAATGAGGCTAGTAACCTTATTAAAAAGGTTGGAGCAAGTGTTGAAAGCTATGAAAAAGAGAAGGGAAGCTAGGTGAAGGAATTCCAATGGATGGAAGAAATTAAGGAATATGGCCTACAAATGCTTCTTGCTAAAAGACCAATACCAGGTTTGGATGACAAAACCTTATATGTTCTGAAGGAATGTATCGACTGGAGAAATGAAGCAATGGCATATAGAATTTTTCAAGTCAAAGATCTACTTAAAGAACTGGAGATAATAAAGGATATAATCCTAAGTGATATTGACTAGATTGATAAATAGTGTACTGAGGCAAAGGAGGAGTCAATCAGACCAGGTGAGAAGGTCATCAAAAATGTCCGAGTGAGATTTGATGAACTTAAAGAAATGAAAACATTGACTATGCGGGACTTTTCTAAAGTTGCGCGCATGGAATCAATGCTCTTTCTCTAGTAGAAACATCTGGAAATGTATGATGCGAAAGTTGCACAAATTCAAAAGGACAAGGAAGTGTAGAAGCGAAGAATTTCTTACCTCAGACTTCCACATCAGCAAGTCATCTCTGTATTTACTACCATTTATAAGAATAGGAAAGTGACCTAGTTGGTCTCATCCTCGACGCCTTGACTCTAGTGGACACTTGGATGGACTCAAAAGGTGTTTCATGCTACAGTCCCACTTTTTATGTTTTATGCTCTTAGTTAGTTATTTTAACTAAAAACTACTTACCTCTAGTGAGGTAGTGTTAAATTTAGTTGGTTTCAAGCCCTACATGGCTATATATTGAAAGACTTAAGACTTAAGAAGGGTTAGCTCTCTGAGATTTTAAAAAATACTTTTGAAAATCTATGCTTTAGTTTCTTCAAAAACTGATATGATAAAATGTATATGAGATCCTATAGTTATATATATATATATATATATAAAGCTTTCAAAGTTATGAATATTGTTGTTCATCAATGCATGTGATTTGTTTTCTTATGGAGATGAATTATTTGTGAAGAATCTTTAGTTGTTGTATGAGTTAATTTTACATCTGAAGTAACAGAGAGAATTTGTGTGTAAATCTTAGTTTTAAGCATGTGGATAGTTGTTGTTAGCAGATTTGAATGGTTCTTTAACTTGCACATTCGTTTCATGTTGATGAAATGAATGTTTCACCTTAAGTATTTTCTGGTCAAAAATACCCATAATTTGCATTCTTTATTGAATAAGATTGTGTTGAATATTCACTAGTAAGGTAGTTGTACCTTGAAAATATGCAAAGAGTTTTCTATTAAAGAAACTCAATTGTTAGTGTTGTGATTAACTTTTCTTTTGGTTTAGTAAGAGTCTTTTAGACTAATCCTGAGAAAGGAAAAAATTGTTCACTAACATCAAGGACATCAAATATTCATCACATTGTGATCTTGATAAAGATAATGTGCCTTAGAAACTAAAGTAGGATTTGAAAAGAGGTCAGAGGAAACATAGGCAAGAGGTTTTCCATCATCCCAATCTATCTTCTCACTTAGAGATTATTCATTGCATGAGAAGCAGATTATTTGTGTCCATAAAAATTTGGGGCTTGGTAGATTCATCCATGAAGAAAAGATGGGGTTTGACATATTTGTGTCCCTGAAGAGAAGATGGGGCTTGGCATAATGATTATCTCTTCAAGGAGTGAGGGAGGACATTATTTAAGTATAATTTTTTGAGCACTTCAAGAGGGATTAGACAGACTTAGAGGAGATGTGGAACTTTGGAGGAAAGGTGTCTCATGTGTAGGCATATCGATGGTGATTGTTTTCATAGCACTTGAGGAGGTGTTAGACACACTTGGAGGAGATGTGGAATTTTGGAAGAAAGATGTGTCATGTGAAGCAATGGAGGAGGAATTAGACACACTCAAAAGAAATATGGAATTTTGGAGGAAATGTGTCTCATTGTGCATGGGAGGTGGGGGCACTCATGTTGTATAGATGGTTTCAGGTTCTATGGTTAGGAGGTCTTGCAACTAGGATATCCATTGGTGTAGGAAGTTTGATATCTCTTAGATAACCAAGGAAGTCAGGAGATCCACCATTTCACTCAGTTCGGTGTTTCTTGAGTGAGCGAGGAGGATTGGTGAAGGTGATTCATCAAATTCTCCACAGTGTTGGATTCAAAACCATTGCAATGTTACACTCTTTTTTGAATTAATGTAATAAGGGAGGGAATATTGGCATATTACATTAATAAGCTTAGTTTCTAGGTTTATTTTAAGAATAAATAAATTATTTTAATAAAACAAATGTTAGTTTTGAGGAAGTTATATTCCTATAGGTAGTTTCTACAAGGGAAAAGAAGGCTTTATAATTTATTTTATATATCAAGGTAAATTATCCAATGAAAATAAGATTGAATCAAATGAATATCAATCAATAAAGTTTCTATCTTCTTCTCTCATCTTTCTCAATTCCAATCTATGCATCAAATTCCTATGACATAACACTATGACACACCTTCAAAAAAGTCATAGGACTAGACTAAATATATCACCAAAGTGGGAACCAACCTTGCTAGATATAATTTTGTACGCTTCTCACAAATGTGCAAAATATAGAAATAATAGTTGCAGAATGGGAACTAGTAATATCATGATCAAGTTTTGCACTTACCTATGAGGAACAATATACTTTCCTATCATCTACACACCTTTGTACAAAAAATGAGATGGTTTCACTCCATAATAAATGCATGTTTCTAGCTTTAGCATAACCAATTTCTCTTCCCACTATAGAATGGCTAAAGGGATTACCAAGCTCAAGTCCAGATGAAGAACAACTTTAACCTTAGACCCTACTATGTATTGGCCAACAAGTTATGCTATGTAAAAATCTATGGGTGGGAACAAGACTTGTCAATGGTGCAATTGGACAAGTTAAAGAAATTATGAATAGTGCTAGTGAGAAACTACCCCAGCTCCCCTTATTGGTTATTTTTTAATTCATAAACTACGTTGGCTCAACTTGGGATCAAAGAAATGCAAACAATGTCCTAATCACCCTAAGTAGTCATGGTAACTATTGTCAAATATCACCAAAAATGTCAATGTAGTCCTTAATAAAAACACAAATCACAATAGATTACACTTCAAAGAGAAATAGTTGACATTGGGAATGTTGAATGACAAGGGTTGACCTTATATATATTTCAAGAGTATGTGAAATAGAAGGACTTCGCATACATCCAACCTTCAACTTTTGAAGATGTGAAAGAATACAATACAACCCATATGATTCTTGATAGATAGATTAGGAGGCTCTACCATTCCATAAGTTTATTTTTAATATCTAGGCTGAGAGCCCACACCTTTCCAAATTTAAAAGGAAAGTGCCTTTTCCAACACCCATTTTTAGCCAAGATAACAATGGGAAAATGATCAAAGCCAACATGAGTGAGAGATAAAATACTACAAGACTAATAAATCAACCAATTAGGTGAAATCATGGCACAATCCAATTGGAATTGAATGAAATCATCAATATTACCCTTATTGGACTAGGTGAATGAAGATCCATGCAAATCTAGGTCCAAAAGGCCCAAATAGTTGATGAAATGAAGTAGATTCTATCTACTATATTATACAATTAGAGCTCCCCCCTTCTCATTATAGTGCAATGCGGTCTTACAATCCCCCATCACTTACAATTTCTATGATTGAAAACAAGATTTAAAACCATGGTGCACAAAGATGTCCACAAATTTTTTCTGGTAGCTTTATTATATGGCACATAAATATTCAAAATAATCCAAGAAGTACAATCTTTCAAGTGATCAAGATGAGTATCAATATGGTTTTGATCAGATAAGAGAATAGTACCTTTACCAATCTTGGGTTCCAGAAAGTAGTAATACCACCAAAGGTTCCATCAGCATCACAGTAGTAAACACCACCATCTTTGAACAAATTTAACTTGGTTCTTGTAAGCTTATCACTTTGATTTTTAGTCCCTTAAACAAGAAATACATCATGTCTATGATCACTAATAAGATTAGAGAAGAGACCATGTTTATGGGGGTTGTGAGCCCCCTTATTTTTCATGAAATAATAATCATTTAGAAATGGGAGGTAATCTAGCTAAGTCCTATCTTAGGGAGAGTTCCTTGTGTCCCCTTAGCTATATGTCATACTTTCTTTTCTTGTCCTAGCTCTAGATCATGATAAGTTTACTCGCATGTTTTGATTTTCAGCCACAATCTACTTTCTGGAATTATTTGTGGCTGAATATAAGAATTTCTCACTTTTAATATAATTTTTTAAAAAATAATTAAAAAACTAAAATATAAACAAAAAATATTTTTAAAAAACAATAATTACAATTTATCAAAATAATAACTCATATTATTCTGAAAATTAAAATTACATATAAAACATAGATAGATTAAAAATATATCTAAACATAACAACATATATTTTAAGTAAATAAAATAAGTGGAAATGAATATCATCACATTTTTGAAAAAAAATTTAAAAAATTAATATTATTTTATAATATTATTGATAATCTCAATTTTAAATGGGATTGTACATACACATTATTACCTATATTAACAATTTACAATATATTAAACATCATTGAGAAATATTGTGTTGAGCAATAATGGAGTCAGATAGGGTTCTACATTGGACTTCCAATTTGGAAGAGAATAGTAACTCTACAAAGAACAAGAATGACTCGTAATACAATCCCTAAATAAGAGATGAGAGGGGATGAGGACTGGGGAATGTAAACTGAAGTGGCAAATCTTGGAGAGTATATCAGCATTCCATCTATGTGTTCCACTTTTACGTTTAGTCGTTGATATTTTAGATAGATATCTGATGCTAACGCAGACTGAACTGAAGAGATATATATATATATATGAATGATGTGCAT